>CM068367.1:38844653-39087153 GCA_034769895.1 Magicicada septendecula
CCGATGACTGCCTGATACGTCTGAAACATAAGTGAGCCTTGCGCCAGTATAGGACGGAGCCCTCCTACAAGGAGGGATGGAGGTAGTTAAGGTGATGCTGAACCGGGAAGCGATTCGCAACGGCTGGATCTTTTGTAAGCATGACGTAAGCATGCCACCAAGGTATTTGTATGAATTTACTCCCTCTACAATTTCCCGTTCCAACAATATATCGCTCCATGTATTCTAAAGAAAATATATTCACTCTTATTTGTATTTATCGTTCAGCCCCATTTCTGGTTTTCTTCGTCTTAATTTCTTAAGCGTACAACACATGTTATAACATTGTCCTCAGGCTTTCACGGCCGGTGTCAGTTGTATGATTAAAGTTATCCGGGCTGTTTGGCCGTGGTCGATGGTGTATTGCCAAACCAAACGTTTCAACAGCTCCAATGGCTGCCATCATCAGTGGAATAATAAAAATCCTGAACGTAGGGTGTTCACGTCAGGCCCACAATACTACCACAATATACCATGGACCAGCCCGGATAACTTTAATCATACAACACATGTTATCTTCATCTCTAGCTATAATTACTGGGATCGTCCGCGAAACATTCAAAAACATAAAACCTCAAATTCACAACGTTTCACTGTGTATTTCACTAACATAGAAGTGAAATTTAAAGTAACTGAACAGTAAACGAGCTAACAGCAGACACATGCACGCGCGCGCTTAGGGTAATAAATTTATAAATTACTATTTGTCAAACTAAAACGAATAATCATATGTTTATCATATTTAATGTACAGGTTTTTGCTTACATAATGACAGGTTATTTAGATAAACTGATTAGAATTAGTGTCTCAGCCGGCTTTAAAATAATGATCTAATTAGAAGATGTCTTGGAAAACAGGTTTTCGTAGATGCAGTGATAGTGTGCTTGCGTCGCGCTGTCGATTCTCACCTCAGCCTGTCAAAACCTTACACGCACATATAATATTAAAGCAACGTGTTCTTTGCAATGTGTCTGCATACAACTGCGTTTTCTTCTTCTTCTTCTTCTTCTTCTTCTTCTTCTTCTTCTTCTTCACTCCGTGTAGACGTCGATGATGTGCGTGCGTCTCGTTCTCGATTCTCGCCTTAGCTTTGTAAAAACCTTACATGCACGTATAAATCAAAAAATCAAATCGACATTTGCAATGTGCGTGTTTGATTTGTCTGCTTCTTGAGGTCAGAAACTAGTCGTGCAAATCGTTATTATTTCACTGCAGTCGAATTTTAATTGGACTTCATACCACGTCCATTTTTTTTTTAGAATTCGTTAGTGTAGACCTAGGTACTTTACTACAATATGACTGTCGCCAAGTTATTGGGTGTGGCGGATTCATTATTCTTCACATTGTTGTAGTCTATTAGTCATGAAGAATTTATATATTTCTATCGTATAGCCTTTCAACATTACAATATAGATGTTTTAAAATATGGCCAGACGAATAGCCCTACCAAAAAAGGGGTGACCAAGAGACAAAAAATGCGCCCACAGAAGTTCTGTTATCTTGTCGCCCTCAAGGCTGGAGCGTGGAAGAAATGACAACATAAGGCGGGAATTAGAAATTCATCTTTAACCGAAATAGCAACAATGGATAACAGTAAAGCCACTTGCATTTCTTAAGAACACTATGTCAACGGACGTACTATGCTAATCATAAGAAGGAGAAGCATGAATACAAAAACCCGATACGTATATAAACTAAAATAGGTAATATGATATACAGAATTATAAAAAGAACGAGTATGTCGTGGAACAAACGCCAGAAGTGAGAACTTAAGTGTCGAGTGGCGCGTGAACTGATTGAAAGTTTAAATGGTTGCTCGTATGTATTTGGAGTAAGAGAGATTTTGCTATAATGAATTAAGAGTGAGCGGATAACTAAATGAGACGAGGACATAGTATTGTTTATATATATTTTATTATAAATCGATATATACGATAAACATAAATAGAACCATATCACACATCGTATTATTTTCAGTATACATGGCTACATATACAAACAAAATGAAAGGAATATTTTTTTCAATATAACAATATGATTTACGCAACGTTTAGTTGAAAAGTAGAATGTGATGTGCGCGGTATAACAATTCAAGTTTTTACAAATTATAAAATAGCTAACTTACTAAATCCAACTTTGAAAGATAAAAAAACTTAAACTTAGAAGGATTCAGAACTGTCAGTATACATATAAAAACCAGAATGAAACTCACGGATCAAATAAAAAACGTACAAAATAAACAAAGACACAAAATTGTACTCTTTTGATATTTCAAACATGTACCCAGACATTGTCGATACTATAAATATTATATTAAAACATAGGTATCACTGATTTTAAATTGTTTTTGTGAATTAAACAATTGTAAAGTTGTGTAAAAATGTACAGGCATTGCTCAAATGCAATGCACAGAGAAGGGCATTGAAAATGCTTCAATAAATCTAATATATTATAACGGCACCAAATATCAATTATTTGGGGTTATATGTCAACTGTATACTAGAATCATGTTTAAATAAATTGTAATAGTTAAAACTCCATTTGTATGTAGGAGCGATGAAAATAATGCTTTGTAAAACGACGCACACGTGGCCGTTATGTAATCAGCTCGCTGTAGAAGGAAGAGCCACACCCAAACTGTTAATTATTAATATCCCGGAAACTAATAAATTAAGACGAAATCCAAGATAGCCAAAATGTTTGCCGAAATATTAATAATGACGTGTGCAAATTTTACGCAATATAATTAACAAATAAAAGAGTTAATTAATTTAATTGAATAACTTCTGTAAAAATAGAGCTACATCAATGAGATTTTAATACGTTATAAAAATAATAATTTCCAACAGATTGTATATTTTAGATTTAGCACAACTTGGTTTTCAACCAAGATATTGCAAAATAAAACTATCACAGGAAATCCGGACCGACAAATTAGTTCCACCGAATAATAATATTAGTAATAATATTAATTCTCCGCCTGTGGGAATCTGACTTCATTCTCACGGACCAAGGGAATTCAAATTTTGTGTAGTAGGGAGAGCGTGTCAGCCAATCAAATCATTTGACGAAATCCCGACCAGCGCGGTGTTTTCAGGCGGAACCATCACTCTACTGCCAGTATTTGCGAAGTACGGACGTAATTCTTCGATCGTCTCGTAACCATAGTTGTGAAGATTCATCAGAAGACTCTACGTGGTCAACACACATAATTACGAACACAGTAAATACAGATAAACTGTACAACTCGTAATTATTGCGTCAAGTGCAGATACTCTTCATTACAACAACCAAGCTTATTGTGTACTACAAGCTGTGGTCATAAGCACGCAAGAGATCCACCAGACTACCAGACCAGACTTCAAGAATACGACAGAGAGGCCGTCTAAATCATTGGTGAACAGCTGACGAGCAGAGCTACCACTCGAACGAAACACACACACACACGCTGACGTGCGACGTGCGAATCGACGAGGGACGTAAACCAGTTCCAGCAGAGAGCCGTAGACGTTAAAATATTCAACAAACAGCAGGAGAGGAGAGTGTTGCCGAATTCTGAACTCAACGACCGAATCCAGGAGCTCTAAGCAGATTACTATCTCTAGCAGATCGGACCAACTCAGCGAGGGACCATTTGGAGCATCTCTACTATCCACTTCAATAACAGGAAAGCAAAATCAACTTATTTATTTTTCAACATCAAATTTTCTTGATTTTTCAATAAAAAGCATTGTAATTTAAACAATTCAGGTGCCATACAAAAATCAAAGACTCTAGTAAATAAGAATAAATTCATTGTGATAATCTGTATAGCAGTCTAAGTCATTAGTAAGCTGTAGTTAAGAAAATAGAAATAATACGAAAGCGCTATACAAATCTTAACAAACAATCTAATTATTAGCTCATACTGCAGTATAACAGAAGTCAAATCACTAGAAATGAAATGACGTGAACTAGACTGTCACGCATAATTTATTTTTGAAAATATTCAAATTAATTTCAGAGTTTTTTATATTTTATTTTTATTAACATTTAAATTCAATTTATTTAAAGCAATTTAATTAAATTTAATAAATGAATTAATTAAATTTTAACTTGAAATTAACTTGTCAAATAACGAGTTTAGTTTCTTTTCAATTATCAACCAATTGAAAAACATTAGTCAACAGAGATTCATTGTTTAGACTGTAAGATAATTGATAATATAATAACCATTTTATTCTTGTGTGTTATTGGAGTAATAAACAACGTTTTATTACCCCATATTGCATTGTTTTATTGTTGTACGACAAAGCCTACCAGTCTCACAAAACTCTCCCCCTTTAAAGTAACTTATTTTGTGTGTTGTTGCCATAAATTTGAGATTACTAGCTTGCGAAATTCAAATCCAAAATCCACACGCCCTAGTCGGAAGAAACCGCAAGATCGGACAGCAGGTAGGTACTCATACACAACACAACACAACACAACAACAACGCATATAAGTAGAGTTGCATATGTCGCCCTGCACGTAGGGCCAGAAATTAAATTCAAATTAAATTCACGTTCCGAACAAGAGTTGCATATATCGGCCAACGTGGGGCTCGACAAAATTAAATTCATTCAATTTAAATTTAATTTTCACGTTAAAACATAGTTTGCTGTTTTAACTCTTAAAACAGCTGGCGTCCAACTGAACAATCCCCAAAGAGTTTTGTGATTGGTAGTGGTACAGCAGTGAAATTATTTTGTGTATTTGAAACTATTCTGTGTATTTAAGATTGTTCTATATTTGAAATTGTTGTGTATTTAAAATGGATATGGATAAAATACTTAAACAAATACAGCAAATGAACGAGAAAATGAGTGCGGATTTGACCGCTAAAATAGACGCGAAATTTGAACAGAGTGCAGCCAAAGCTGAGCTAAATATCGCAGAGTTAACGTCTAAAATCGAGACGCAAAGAGTCAGTCTAACAGAGGCATTAGAACTCAGCAACGCCGACATAAATACGGAAATTAAACAAACGAGTAAACAATTAACTATTAAAGTCACCGAAATCGCGGAGAGGAATAAAGAAATTCAAGAAAGCAATAAAGAGTTAGCCGCTAAAGTCGCTGAAATCGGTGAAAAAGTACATACGGTTGATATCAAAATAAATGAACGGTTAAGGTTTTTGAGACCACTATGCAAAAATCGTTTATCGAACAAGTCACACGTATGGAGGGCCGGTTCAAAGAGCACATTAGCCGCTGCGAAAAACAAACGCAGGAGGTCGTGAAGAAGGTCGACTCGCTCGAGATAAAGATTCAAGCCGACGCGACAGAAACGCAACGACAAGTAAATAGATTAGACGCTTCAATTGTAGAGACGCGATCTAACATTGACTCTAATAAAGAGAGTGTCTTACAAGCACTGAACGACGAAATTTTGAATGTACGACAGGAGGTACGCAGGAGGTCCGCTCCCAATATTTTAGTACAAGGTCCTGTCGACGAGAAAAATCGTGTGTATTTTACAGGGGAAAATAACGAAAACCCTATTGAATTTTTGTTAGCCTGTGAAAGTGAAATGGCAAGGGTAGGGTCGAGACTTGAAGATCAAGATAAAATACAGTGGGTAGTTAACGCGATGCGTGATTCGGCGCGTAAATGGTATAACATTGTACGCGATAGAGTGTCCACATACGCGGAGTTCAAACAAAAATTTGAAAGCCGGTACTGGAATTCGCATACTCAAAGACTTTTACGCAATGAACTAGAGTATGGGCGATTTGAAAGGAAAATGGGTATTACCGCAGAAAATTATATTATCCAGCAGGTCGAGCGGGCGAAGCATTTAACCCCAGACATCGTTAAAACCCCCAGATAAGACCTTTGAATACAAAGGCAAGCCAAATATCGGTAGACCGAAAGGGCAATATAAGGGTAACGATGGGGCCCCGATTAGAGCAATCCAAACGGTCGAAATAGCGAGAAGTGATACAGTAGAGCAAGACAGCGATACTCCAAGCAATAAAGACCCTAGTGAGAAGAAAAAAAATTGTAAGTTTCCAAAAAACTTGGAAACGGGCGCCTCCAGGGGTGAAGCGCCATAAATCATGCTAAAATGTATAGAAATAGAATAGGTAAAAATAAGAAAAATGCTAGATTTAAGAAAAGTGATTTTTCTACAGAAATTTGTACGCCGGTTAATAAAGTATTCCAACCGGAAGGTACGGAACCATGGTTGGCGGTTAACACAATACAACAATGGGCTCCGACAATTGTACGTCCGGTGGAACAGGAACTTGACGGCGACGTTCCCACACAATCAGCGTGGGAAAACGTGGAAATCATATCCGGAGACGCATACGAATTTGACGAGTACATAGCGGAATATTGTAGGGCCACCCATAAAAATGCCTACGATATACTGGACGCACTTTAAAAATAATAATTTAATTATATAATAATTAGAATTAAAATAAATTACTTGTGTTTTATATTATTAATAATAATTGTAGATAGATTGTGTATAAATAATAATGCATTCCTAACGCGGTAACTAACAAGCGTGTAGAGCGAAACAAACGCACAGGCAGGAAATAGTTACGTCACGATAACTACCGCTCCTGACGGTTTGAATGTAGGTCAAGCAATTAGCGCCACGCGGCAGGCGATAACGACTGTAAACAAAACGTCAGCACATTCTTTCGCGCGCGTGCCGCTGTTGACAAACAAACCCTCTGGAACGCTGCGATTAGATACTACCCGTTCTAAAAACATTGATACACAATAATTTGCAAATATAATATTATTAATAGAGTGTATTTAGGATTAAGTTGTATATAATGGTAGAACATTAACACACATGTATGTGTCTTTTGAATAAGTAATCCAATGTATAAGTAGTAAGTATAATGATTACAAAGTACGTGTATAATAATTGAAGAAAAAAAAAATAACTGTAATTATTACATTCTTTTTTTTTTTTAAATATGTGGGGGTGTATATAACGGCACCAAATATCAATTATTTGGGGTTATATGTCAACTGTATACTAGAATCATGTTTAAATAAATTGTAATAGTCAAAACTCCATTTGTATGTAGGAGCGATGAAAATAATGCTTTGTAAGACGACGCACACGTGGCCGTTATGTAATCAGCTCGCTGTAGAAGGAAGATCCACACCCAAACTGTTAATTATTAATATCTCGGAAACTAATAAATTAAGGCGAAATCCAAGATAGCCAAAATGTTTGCCGAAATATTAATAATGACGTGTGCAAATTTTACGCAATATAATTAACAAATAAAAGAGTTAATTAATTTAATTGAATAACTTCTGTAAAAATAGAGCTACATCAATGAGATTTTAATACGTTATAAAAATAATAATTTCCAACAGATTGTATATTTTAGATTTAGCACAACTTGGTTTTCAACCAAGATATTGCAAAATAAAACTATCACAGGAAATCCGGACCGACAAATTAGTTCCGCCGAATAATAATATTAGTAATAATATTAATTCTCCGCCTGTGGGAATCTGACTTCATTCTCACGGACCAAGGGAATTCAAATTTTGTGTAGTAGGGAGAGCGTGTCAGCCAATCAAATCATTTGACGAAATCCCGACCAGCGCGGTGTTTTCAGGCGGAACCATCACTCTACTGCCAGTATTTGCGAAGTACGGACGTAATTCTTCGATCGTCTCGTAACCATAGTTGTGAAGATTCATCAGAAGACTCTACGTGGTCAACACACATAATTACGAACACAGTAAATACAGATAAACTGTACAACTCGTAATTATTGCGTCAAGTGCAGATACTCTTCATTACAACAACCAAGCTTATTGTGTACTACAAGCTGTGGTCATAAGCACGCAAGAGATCCACCAGACTACCAGACCAGACTTCAAGAATACGACAGAGAGGCCGTCTAAATCATTGGTGAACAGCTGACGAGCAGAGCTACCACTCGAACGAAACACACACACACACGCTGACGTGCGACGTGCGAATCGACGAGGGACGTAAACCAGTTCCAGCAGAGAGCCGTAGACGTTAAAATATTCAACAAACAGCAGGAGAGGAGAGTGTTGCCGAATTCTGAACTCAACGACCGAATCCAGGAGCTCTAAGCAGATTACTATCTCTAGCAGATCGGACCAACTCAGCGAGGGACCATTTGGAGCATCTCTACTATCCACTTCAATAACAGGAAAGCAAAATCAACTTATTTATTTTTCAACATCAAATTTTCTTGATTTTTCAATAAAAAGCATTGTAATTTAAACAATTCAGGTGCCATACAAAAATCAAAGACTCTAGTAAATAAGAATAAATTCATTGTGATAATCTGTATAGCAGTCTAAGTCATTAGTAAGCTGTAGTTAAGAAAATAGAAATAATACGAAAGCGCTATACAAATCTTAACAAACAATCTAATTATTAGCTCATACTGCAGTATAACAGAAGTCAAATCACTAGAAATGAAATGACGTGAACTAGACTGTCACGCATAATTTATTTTTGAAAATATTCAAATTAATTTCAGAGTTTTTTATATTTTATTTTTATTAACATTTAAATTCAATTTATTTAAAGCAATTTAATTAAATTTAATAAATGAATTAATTAAATTTTAACTTGAAATTAACTTGTCAAATAACGAGTTTAGTTTCTTTTCAATTATCAACCAATTGAAAAACATTAGTCAACAGAGATTCATTGTTTAGACTGTAAGATAATTGATAATATAATAACCATTTTATTCTTGTGTGTTATTGGAGTAATAAACAACGTTTTATTACCCCATATTGCATTGTTTTATTGTTGTACGACAAAGCCTACCAGTCTCACAAAACTCTCCCCCTTTAAAGTAACTTATTTTGTGTGTTGTTGCCATAAATTTGAGATTACTAGCTTGCGAAATTCAAATCCAAAATCCACACGCCCTAGTCGGAAGAAACCGCAAGCTCGGACAGCAGGTAGATACTCATACACAACACAACACAACAACAACGCATATAAGTAGAGTTGCAATATATATATATATATATATATATATATATTGCGACAGTACAAATAAGTGATGTACTGAGCATTGAATATAAAAATTTAAATTTACCTAATAAACTGTAAATAATTAATAATATATTAGAAATAAGCATGTCAGGGATTGCAAGCTTGGCTCAGACAAAAATATGAACAGGTGTTTCGACCTGAATCGACGTGCACACACACACAAATGTAACTGAAAGTGTGTACACCAGTATTTTGCTAGTGTGTGTGTGAACGCAGGTCTATGCAGGCGAGTTTACCACCCCAAGATGAATAATTGCACAATTATTGTTTTTCCGTAATTATTCATAAACTATAATTAAGAATTAAAATCTAAAACCACAATAAAATGTAATAAAATTTACTAAATACTGTGTAGGAAAACCACGCGAAAGTACCACACCGTACGAGTGTAATAGTGAAATAACTGTGTACAAATCGAAAGGGTTAAGTTGCAATGTCCAAAATTACAGTGAACATGTGTTGTAAAAATAGTTATAAGATAAGTATAAGAGTATACTTACAGGACTCTGCAATTCGCAGAAATATAAGAAATAGCGAATTTGACAAAGAGTGGGGGAACTGAATTCAGAGACAGTTTCTGACATGTCGATTTCGTACCACTGCAGGGTGTCGACCAAGACATGGGTATAAATAGGACACGCAAGCTACAGTGGTTCTCTTTCTTAAATCATCCACGGTGCAGCGGGAGCTTATGCCCGTCCGCACGGCGTATTTATTTTTGTTTTGTAAATAGTTTAAATTTTCCAGTTACATACAACTATGTAACTAAGTTGTAAAGACAATCATTTTAAATAATAACAGCAGTACATAAGAAGAATTACATAAGAAGATCCATTGACGTCAGAAACAGCACGAGGAGAGTTCCAGAGAGTGATACGACGCTGGACAAGAGGAGAGTTCCAGAGAGTGATTCGACGCTGGACAAGAAGAAGTGATACGACGCTGGACAAGAGGAAAGTTCCAGAGAGTGATTCGACGCTGGACAAGAAGAGGTGATTCGACGCTGGACAAGAGGAGAAGAGAGACAGCCGACGCTGGAGTGCGAGACGAGGACGACTACAGATGGATCAAAATGATCGAGTATGATTGACGACAATAAGGTGATAAACAACTTATTTATATCTTAATCATACAATGAACTCAAAGACAATCAAAGACATTTCTATTTTATTTAAAAATAAGAGCCAATGTTTCTTGTAAAGTAGAATTAAAATCATAGATGTTTTAGAAATACGATTAACGTAACAAGAGCTCAAATTAATATGAAATAAAATGAATACAAAGCATTTAAATGAAAACAATTAGTATTTGAGATAAAACAGTACTGAGAAACAAAAGATAAATTCAATAACTATTAATATTGTGAGTACATTACAATATATAAAAAGAGATTTAAATATTGATATTTTGAAACACATTAATCGACTGAGTAGTCTGAAAATGAGATTTTTCTGTAATACAATAATTACTAGAATAGAATATTTAGTCAGTAAGGATGTATATAGCATAAGCCTTACGGCATAATAACAATTAATAACGAATGTTTTAAATCGAAGTCAGTGCCATGTGCACAATTTTTAATAATATCAAATAAATTTGAAATACCGTTACAAGTTACATAGAGTTCTTATTGCAGATACACCTGAAACCCAATTTAAATGTTATATTGTTACATAATTTGTCAATCTTGAACGTGAGACCGGTCACGCTAAATTTGTGTATATGTATATGTGTTTATGTATATGTATTTTTGCATATTTGGCTCCCAAAGAACGTGGGGCTATACAAATTAAAGTACATATAAAAATTCACACACATAAATACGTTGCATATATATTGGGCGCTCCAAGATCGTGGGGCTCCGCAAACACAAATAGAAGTGTATTTGTATTTGAAAGTAATTTTAACAAAATAAAAAATGTTGCAATATATATATGTTCATTCACCAATCAATGAATTCATTCTACATTTACCAATGTAAAGATTATAAGTTAAATGTAGTCGCATTCATAAGCGAAGTTGTATATGTGTACTACGTTATTGACAACAAAGAAGTAGTTTCTATGGAAACTCACCGGTTCCCATTTTCGATCACGCACCAGCGATCGGCGGCAAATGTGCGACACGTCCTTATAAACATTTTCAATGTTAATATACGAGGGTATATAATGAACTAAGTACAAGAAAGGATTTCAAAAGTATTCAGCTCGATCTCTCAGCATGTGGGTATATTTTCTTTTATCACAAATTAAATTACTGTATTTTTAATATTTACGTTATTCTTGTAATAGTAATTAAATATTTAGAATATGCTCACATTCTTTAAAATATTACGCTTTACTTAAGGCACACATATTTGTGGCAGTGGGGAAATTTTGGATACTACGTGGGGAAAAAAGAGGTTTGATTGACCTGGCAACACTGTTTTTTCACTTCAGCTTCTGATCTCGTTACAACGTGCATTCTTTTGTTTGTTTTAAGGTATTTCTGGGTGAATCTAAGAAATGGAAAGTCGGGAGTAATTTTACTCAGAAACGTGTTGGCAGCACTCGCTCAGTCAACGGGTACGTGCAGTTCCTGAATGTGTGCATAATAAACACGTGTCGCAAGTCTGATTCAGAACTGTCAGATCGTAGTCGATTTGTTTGAAAAATGTAGTGCTCTGGCAGTCAAATCAAGAAGGCTGTATAACAATCATTGGCTCCTACAGACAAAACAAGGCTGCTGTTTGTGACTCATTGTCAACGTTGCACAATTGACACCTGTAATTATTGAATGTCAACACGTCAGTTGAAGTGATCGCATGTGTCTACCCATACACATATACTCACACGCGCGCGTACACAACAACGATTAGAGTATGGTTAATGTGGACCAGACGATCTGCTTTTGGGTTAAAAATATTATGTGCTGCTGTTCTCCTAGCAAGTCCCGTCGGGGCTCATAATTTTATATGCAAGAGTCTCACTTTTGAAAGGGAATAAAATACAGTTTTCAGTAGCCAAGATCGCCCAGTTGTGGGCCCTACCTAGGGTTGCTTGATGAAACCTGTTCACGGTTTCGACAACGAAGGAATCAGTAATTCCTGACGGGGGGGGGGACAGGGGGCAGAAGAGCCTGTGAGAGAAAACTCGTCGTCGTTGTCTTCACTCCGATTTCTGTTTCGTCTTCATCGTAACCGTATCCACAGGAACCTACGCACAGACCTTCTTCCAGTAGGCTTATAATTTAGTGTCAGTTAAACTATTCTCACGTCTTACAATCTGTAAACGTACTGCATCCACTGCTGTTTCCTTTCTTTATTCTATTCTTGTTGTTGCGTCTTGTGCCGTGTCTCAGACACTTCCACGTGTTTCGGGCTGCTTAAGCTACATCGGCGATTTTGTGTGCACAACTATTATTGTTCAGGATGATAGTCTGTTATCTACATGGCTGTGTGTGTCAGCTCAGTATTAGGGTAATTATTGAAGTTTCTATGTCTTTGTGGCATCCTTCATTCCTTGGAAGTTGTCTGTTCTAAGTTCTGCTAGTATGGCGGATGTCATTCTGTCAGCATCAATTTTGGGGATTTGATGTTTGTCGTATCATTGAGTTTTATTTGAGCCAACGCAAATGTCGTCGGAGCTTTGGCATCAGACCAGGTTTATCATATCTCTTTCCCGATTGAGTTTCCTGGATTTTTTTTTATTCTTTATATAATACTTTATATAATATTGAAACTTTCTCTTGTGAAACTTACTTGTCTTTTTCGTCGAACGCGTTTCGGCGTCGTATTCGCCTTCATCAGCTTATAAACAGACTGCCAGTACTTAGTAACGGTTGTTGCTTGGAAGGTATAGTGGGGGTGGTGTGTAGAGGAAGAGGATTGGCGCGGGGATCCAAATTATTGTTTGTTTTTTGTATGATTGTGTCGAAAAGTGTATGTGATTTATATTGTAATTGGTCGTTTAGTATGTTGTTTGGTTGTGTTGTGTGGTGTTTGTATATTTCATACTGTTCAGCTGTGTTGAGTTTTCGACCTTTGGGTAAGAGGTGTAATATTTCAAGATTAGTATCTATGTTGGTGTAGCTATGGTTATGTGTGTGTATGTGTGTGGCAAACGCGGAATGTATATTGTTGTTGGAGAGGGCCTTTAAGTGTTCAGAGTAACGGGATGAAAAAGATCTTCCCGTCTGGCCTATGTAGAAACTATTGCAGTTATTACATTTTAATTTGTATACACCTGTTCTATTGTATTTGTCTATGTCCGTGTTTGTATCGTTGATGTGTTTTTTGATGGTATTGTTAGTTCTGAATGCTATTTTGTACTTGTGTTTTCTGAATGTGTTGGCAAGTTTGTGTGTGTTGGAGTTATGGTATGTGAGTGTGATGTATTTATTATGTTGTTGGTATTTTGTGTTTTGTTATTTTTGTTTTTGATGCGTTTGTGTAGTTTGTTTATTAAATTGGGGTTGTAACCGTTTTTCATTGCTATGTATTTGATTGTGTTGAGTTCGTCAGTATAATCTTGTTTACTTAAGGGTATTTTAGTTAGTCTATGGAGCATATGGTTGAAGGCCGCACGTTTATGTTGTGTTGGGTGGTTTGATGTGTTGTGTATAACCATGTCAGTTGTGGTAGGTTTTCTGTATATTTTGTACGTGTGTGTATTGTTAGTTTTGTTAATTGTTAGGTCTAGAAAATGTATACTATTGTTTTGTTCAATTTCCAGTGTAAATTTTAATTTGTGGTGTATTGTGTTTATGTATTTGTGGAAGTTTTCAACTTGTCTTGTGTTGCCTTTGAATAAAAGTAATATGTCATCAACATACCTGTGCCAGTAAATGATTTTGTTGGTGTATTTGTTGTTGTTTATTATGTGGTTCTGTTCTATGTTGTGTATATATATTTCTGCCAGTATTCGTGATATGGGGGATCCCATCGGGAGACCGTTTGTTTGTGTGTATATCTTGTTATTGTATGTAAAGTAATTTTGCTCAGTTATTATTTTGGTAAGTGTGGTGATCTCTTGTATGTGTGTTTCAGGTGTGTTGTTTTGTCTGAGTAATTGTTCTAGTGTTTGTATGGTTTCTTGAATTGGGACATTGGTGTATAAATTGGTGATATCAAAAGATGCTAGTGTAGAGTTGTGTGGGATGTGGATGTGTTCAGTTTGTTTTATTGTACTTAATATGTACATGGACAGGAATTTATTACAAAGTACAGGTTTTATCAGAACGTTTCAATTTGTGTAGGACCTCATAGAAGTCCTGTGTGGTCTCGGTGTTACCATACTTGATTGCTTCTATGGTTCAGCTGAGTCACTATAGATTGTTGTTCTCTCTAATTGTTGAGTCGCCGGTAAGTTTAAGGGACCTGTGAGTTTACCGCACGAAGGTCTCTGGTAAAGTTCGAAGCAACTTTAGGTAGAACCTACCCTGACTGAAATACCTTGGTTCTACCTCAAGAGTAGTAGGAGGGCATCAGCGCCTCTAGTAATCATATTCTACTGGTATCTGACGATCCATCGGTGTAGAGCAGTGGTCCCCAAACTTTTCAGTCCACGGACCCCCTCCCAAAATTAAAAATTTCACGGACCCCGTCTGCGTTATGAAATAAACCAAACAGTAAATATGATACACTCTTATATTTTAATTAAAGTGCATTAAAATCAAAATTCCCTTAACTTGGAAAACTATAATATTAATTATATCAAACATAGTTTAATGTGAACAATGAAGCTGCTTTTGAACAATTAGCTCTACAATATTGCGTTTAATGTCTAATAATTTCAATATTAAATAACTCTCGAAATCAAGTATATTTCTTAACTTTGCCAAACTCGGCTCTATCTTTCCAGCCACACGTGCCGAAATCCAGCCACTTAGGCGTAAAACCAGCTACATGGAAGAACGTTTTGCTTAGATACAGTGCTTATAAGCAATATACAGTGCTTATATACGTGGACTAAAACAGCGCGATCAGTTCTGCGTTGATGCGGCGCTCTAGTCAGGTCGGTTGACAAACAGATCTGCTACACGACATGATTTAAAGACATTATTAAAGCAATTAGTTTGTAATTACTTTTACAATTACAATTAATTTGAACAAAAACAAATTACTGGAATCTTCTAGCAGTTGTTTTAAGATTCTAAAATTCTGATTTTAGAGCACAAAAAATCTGAGAAAATTACAGTATAATCTATTTTTCCTTAAAAGTGTCCCCGGACCCCCTGAAAGATTGTCCCTGACCCGCAGGGGCGAAAAAAGTTGACGAATTTAGTTAATCTCTTAATTTGTACGTTGTTTTATTATTTTTCCAACGGTGTACGATAATATAGTAGTAACTCTTTTTTTTTTTTAAATATACAGGCAGGTTTATTACACAGCATTTGCACATGGGCCTATGTTTACAACATGAAATATTGGAAAATCAATTCAGTGTTCCCGGAGGAAGTTGTTAATGAAGTGCCAAAAAAAAGTCTAGGCGAACGTGCATTCAACTCTAAAATATATATTTTTTTTAAATATACACACAGGTTTGTTATTACACAGCATTTTAGTACATACGTTTGAAGTATAAAATATAAGAAAATCAATTCAGTGACGCCGTGAAAAATTGTCAAAAAATAAAAGAGAACAGACATTAAACTCTAAAACATTTTCAAAGAGTGTGCTTTTTTTGATGTCTAAAATTTTCTTGGTTTACCTTTTCCTTTTTTTTATTAAAACTGCAGTTTTGACATGGAATCCATAGGTATGTAATGTCTTACTCGCACGTTTCCCGAAAATCGACCGTTATGTTTCAAATGTACTTTCGGCATACCACTATCTCACGAACCGCTCAACCAATCCCAGCAAACCAGGTGTCAGGTGATCGAGTCACTCGGCCCCCTTCCACCAATAGTACTGAGAATTTTGACAACTGACTTCAGTCGCCTCTAGGCTTTGTCTGCGTGAGGGTGTTTTTGCGCCGAAAATTTCTAAATTGCTCCACTAAAACTTAAATATCTCGGGAACTACAAGTCCGATCGCGAAAATACAAAGTGCGTTGTGATCCTCAGAACTAAATCTCTCCAATAACACCAATTCCGAGTACCAGACGCACTCACAGAAAATAATAACAACATTTGAACTCAAAAATTTGAAATCCCTCGACTTAAAATCGCGATAAAACTCGAACCAAAAATTTCAAACCGAAAACCGGCAAATCCTATGCAGAGCGTCAACAGGCCTATCGTTTGAGACTAAAATCAAAGAAATCGGCCGAGAACTTAGAAAATGGCAACCATTTGAAGATTGACGAAACCCCGTCAGCGCCCAAGCGGCCCGCATCTCCGATACCTGAGTCATCCGGCGTGCCCCCAAAGCGACTCAGATCGAGCGTACGGCTAGCTAGCAAGAAAACAGACGATGAGAACATTAAGACGATGAGAGCTGTTTATTTAACCAACCCTTCATTCCTTCCCAAAGCACAAGTCTGCCCATGATTCCATGTCTACCGGTAGTCCCACGACTACCAGGTTTAAATTTTTATATGTAAAATGTCAATAAATATCTTGTAAACAGTGTTTTCAGTACCGCGTAATTATTTTTTTGCGGTTTACTTTAAAGGGATTGATTTTAGGATGTTATCACACGTTTTCAGCTACTTTGAGTATTGTGATATTGATTACTCTTAACTTAATGTTTTTCCGTTTTGTGTGAATCCGACACGACCTGGTCCCTCCCCCAAGGCCAAATTACGCTACGAAAGAAGACAGATAAATGGCAAAGGGGTCGAGAGTTGTATCTGAGCTTCGCCCATTCAACACTAATAATAATTTTATTTTTATTATTATATATTATGGTTAGTCTGTATTAATATAAGAGACAGGGCAGCTACAAAAGTGAGGAAATCTGTTTGGAAAGTCACCAAACACTGACCACATGTCTCGTTATATCTGAAACAGCCAAACTGTGTAGCAATCAAACGCGTCGTTAACTCTCGTTTGAAGCGTTTTGTAGTTTGTTAACGTCTGTGATGTGAGGACAAAATTTATACTTTATTTCGATCGTTTTCACACACACACATTAAGTAGAATTGGCTTAGTCTACCTGAAAAGGAAAAGCATTTTTTCCGCATTTTTATTTTTTATTAAAGGTTTTCTCTTTTTTTCTCTTCCTATTTTTTAATTGAAATACAATATGTTCTCTTTACAGAAACGTATAATACACAGGACTTTGAAGATTAATTCGTATTTAAATGACTTTTTCAATATATTATTATATATTGTTATATATTATTATATATTTTTCAATATATTCAATCACTTTCTGCTACAAAACTATTTAAAAACACAGATATAAAAATAGCATACAAAACTAATAAAAATAAATTACAAATTCTAAATAGCTCACACAACAAAAATAATACAACAACTAACGGTATATACAAAATTGAATGCCAAGATTGCAATAAATGTTACATAGGACAAACAAAAAAACAGCTGAGAAAACGTTATTTTGAACACCTAAACGCATACAAAAAACCAGAATATATAAATCCAATTTAGCCACACATGCAATAAACACACGACACGAATTCCCAAACATAACCAATGTATCACTAATAAAACATATACCACACAAAGGCACCATAATGAACATTTGGGAAAATTTACAAATATACAAACATAAAACACAAAACAAACTAATACCAGAACAAATACAAATCAATACAAAACATGACACAATATTCAAAGCACTCAATATCGAAAATACACAAAATACAAAAACATATACCACAACCACACACAATAATACAACTTTAAAATACCAAAGACCAACAAACTACCTTAATAACATCCAGCAGCCAACACACAAATACTTAACCAGAAACAAGATGGCGAAAGCTGAAGATGAGAGAACAGGAACTCTCGAAACATGTTCCAAATAAGGAAAAGAACATCTTGAGGTAATATAATTATAAATTTTAAATACTTTTCAATATAATTTTATGACTCACAAAAAATATCTGGCTTAAAAACGGAAGATATTCTTACTTCAATGGATATCAATATTGTGAATAATTTATTGAGTAATTTGAATAACTGGCGACTCCTGTGATCTCTATGGAAACAAAAATGTTTATTGAGGGTACCTAAATACCTAATACCCGAAAAATAGCTTATTTAGTGTACCCGGAAAGGAAAAAATTTCACATTTTTATTTTTTTATGAAGAGAAAAAAAAAATTACATTACAATATTTTTTTCATTCTCGTTTCCTAATTAAAATACAAGATTTGCTTTTCACAGAAACATATTATATAACATTAGGGACTGTGAAGCTTAATTCGTACTTAAATAATTTTTTGAAATATACCTTATACACTAAAATTTCTGGCCTAAAAACGAAACATATCCTTATTTTAGTGGATATCAGTATGTTGAATAATTTATTGAACACTGTTACGTCAAACTCCTTCCTGATCATCGTATGGTACAGTGGAAAACAAAATACAAGACAGCAATGAAGTC
This sequence comes from Magicicada septendecula, assembly GCA_034769895.1. NCBI lineage: Eukaryota > Metazoa > Arthropoda > Insecta > Hemiptera > Cicadidae > Magicicada > Magicicada septendecula. Next base: position 38,863,248 of record CM068367.1, read on the forward strand.
ACTAAAAACCAGCTTTAATTATCACCATTAACAATTTGTAATCAACAAGATAGTCTCTTACAGCAAATCAAATAAAAATAATTGTCCACACATAATAATAATGTCAAGAAATAGAGTACCGCACAGTTATAAAACACATAACGCTTCGCCACCATACTTCGAACCTCACTGGAATAAACCGCCACTTAAACTGAAACTAAGCGTCGTTGAATGCTTATATTTATATCCCGCTGAGATTCCAGAATATTTCATAATAAGCGTCAACACTACTCGAAAACACTAGAGCGTAATTGATTGCGGCCTTGAATAGGTAGGCTTCGTTGACGTATGTTAAATGTCACGTACGCACACAAACATTACAGCTGGGCTTTGCTGGGATAGCCGAAAAACATGTAGAATTAAATGATTCGACTCCTGAGATCTTCGTGGAAACAAAATAATAGGATGTCCTCTCAAGTTATAGGAGTTCCCGACATTTAACAGATTTGAATATGTTTCAAACTGTGTTTGCGAAAATTGTGATAAAAGATTACTGTTTGTACGAGGTGCATGATTTCCAGTATTCGGGATATAATATTTCGTAGGGTCTACACAGAGATGTGGTGAACACGTGTTAACTAAATTTAGATCCATCTGTGGGAAGATTCAAAGAATACTAAAAAATCAAAGTTAGCCTATGAAGCAAAATTAACTTTTACAAGTCTCTGGCGGTGTCCACTATGCTGTGTGGTGCAGAGTCATGGGCTCGGCGGAAGGCAGATGTAATTAAAATCACCGTGGGAGAACCGAGATTGTCACTTCCATGTTCCATAAGGAAATGGAAGTACGGTGATGGCGAAAAAAATCGTGTTCGAGATTAGGGCTGATTCTGAATGTACTAACCTCAAAACATGAAGAAAAGTCATTTACCAAAAAGTGTGTGTGTGTAGAATTTTTTCTATGGCGAACGATAACTACCGCAAATACAAACAGAATCAACTAATGTTTTACATATATGCCTGAGTTGTAGAGAACTCAAGGTCTGTTGATTTTGGTGAAGATCGGTTAAGGGGAAGGGGTAGTTTACCTACAACGTTTTATGTTTTAAACAAGAGTAAAGTACTTAATTTTGATAAATAAACTATCCTGAAAAGAAGGTCGTAATAATCCACTGTAGAAAGGCAGATGAAATATCTGTACAAGAAAAGGGTAGTTGAAGGGAGGGGGATAATTTTTTATGTGTGTACTACGTTATCGGCAACAAAGAAGTAGTTTGTTGTTAAAATTCCTGCCCGGACTGTTTGCCGTGGTCCAATGTTTTCTGCAAAACCAGACGTTTCGGTAGCGCCATCGACTGACATCATCAGTGAATATCGAGTGCGTTAACCTGAGGTGGTATACGTTAGTCACCACAGTTCTGTGGTTAAGACTGAAGAAAGAAGTAGTTTATATGGAAATATTTCATTTCAAAAATGATTTTAAATATAAATCTTAGAACATGGAAATCATGTGTGGTTCTCCATACCGATATTTAAGAATGGTCAAAGGATGCTCACCATTGGATATACCTTGCAATGAGGGCATACGAAGTAAAGTTGAGGTATCCCCATTGTTTGAGAAAGTTAATGAATATAAGAATAGATGGAGGAAACATGTTCGCTGTGTGGAAAAGGAGTCTATGTAATTTTAATTACATTATTAAGGAATAATGTAAATTTAATTCACAATGCATATAAGGCTTCTGAAACCGGAACAGGTATCTAGACCTACTCCAGGATGGAAGAAGAAGAAGAAGTAAAAGGAGAAGAAGATGAAGAAGAAGAATACTGAGTTTGCCTGAACTGAGGTGGATTAAGACTAGTTTCTCGGCGGTGGGGTGTTTGGGACTAACTTGAAGGTTGGACTTTCCATTTTACTCTGGACAAACGAGATATTCAAGATTCTTCTCATATAGCCTAATTAGACTATTTATACAATTATTTACAAGCCTCATTTTAGCACACGCAAGTGGATTAGAAACAGGCCTACGGTAAGTGATTATGGAATTTCGCTGAAATTTTTTAGTGCTTTAATAAGTTTTTAAGTTGGGGAGGGGATTAACTTTCCTGAGCTCACCCTTTAGTGACGTCACAGCTTTATGATCAAGTCTATTGTATGTAGCTTCGTTCAGAATTATCCTATAGGGAAAAAATGTTATTAGCTTTAATTAAAGTATTATAAAGACTGTTTCTAAGAAGTACCACCTTAAAGTCACTTGCAGAAAAAAACAATTTTCTTGCAATTCACCAAATTATCGAAATTTTTAGACTGAAGGGGACTTTTGAAAGAGTGTTTCGACTGGCTTTCGAGGGGCGGTATAATAAATCTGTTTCAGAATGGTTGGAAATGATTCTCAAATTTAAAGAAGAATTTGAGAGATTTCATGAAGTGGATTAGTGTTATGAAGGAACTTTTAAATATTTTAAAGTCTAAAGTCTTTTGTAACTTCTTCCAACTTCCAGTCGTCGGACAGCTAAGCTGGTCGTGCCCCAGTGGGTGGTTGCAGTGTCCGGGTAAACCCGATGACTGCCTGATGCGTCTGAAACATAAGTGAGCCTTGCGCCGGTATAGGACGGAGCCCTCCTACAAGGAGGGATGGAGGTAGTTAAGGTGATGCTGAACCGGGAAGCGATTCGCAACGGCTGGATCTTTTGTAAGCATGATGTAAGCATGACACCAAGGTATTTGTATGAATTTACTCCCTCTACAATTTCCCGTTCCAACAATATATCGCTCCATGTATTCGAAAGAAAATATATTCACTCTTATTTGTATTTATCGTTCAGCCCCATTTCTGGTTTTCTTCGTCTTAATTTCTTAAGCGTACAACACATGTTATAACATTGTCCTCAGGCTTTCACGGCCGGTGTCAGTTGTATGATTAAAGTTATCCGGGCTGTTTGGCCGTGGTCCATGGTTTATTGCCAAACCAAACGTTTCAACAGCTCCAATGGCTGCCATCATCAGTGGAATAATAAACATCCTGAACGTAGGGTCTTCACGTCAGGCCCACAGTACTACCACAATAAACCATGGACCACGGCCGGATAACTTTAATCATACAACACATGTTATCTTCATCTCTAGCTATAATTACTTGGATCGTCCGCGAAACTTTCAAAAACATAAAACCTCAAATTCACAACGTTTCTCTGTGTATTTCACTAACATAGAACTGAAATTTAAAGTAACTGAACAGTAAACGAGCTAACAGTTGACACATGCACGCGCGCGCTTAGGGTAATAAATTACTATTTGTCAAAATAAACGAATAATCATATGTTTATCATATTTAATGTACAGGTTTTTGCTTGCATAATGGCAGGTTATTTAGATAAACTGATTAGAATTAGTGTCTCAGCCGGCTTTAAAATAATGATCTAATTAGAAGATGTCTTGGAAAACAGGTTTTCGTAGATGCAGTGATAGTTTGAATCGCTTGCGTCGCGCTGTCGATTCTCACCTCAGCCTGTCAAAACCTTACACGCACATATAATATTAAAGCAACGTGTTCTTTGCAATGTGTGTGCATACAACTGCGTTTTCTTCTTCTTCTTCTTCTTCTTCACTCCGTGTAGACGTCGATAATGTGCGTGCGTCTCGTTCTCGATTCTCGCCTTAGCTTTGTAAAAACCTTACATGCACGTATAAATCAAATCGACATTTGCAATGTGCGTGTTTGATTTGTCTGCTTCTTGAGGTCAGAAACTAGTCGTGCAAATCGTTATTATTTCACTTCAGTCGAATTTTAATTGGACTTCATACCACGTCCATTTTTTTTTTTTAGAATTCGTTAGTGTAGACCTAGGTACTTTACTACAATATGACTGTCGCCAAGTTATTGGGTGTGGCGGATTCATTATTCTTCACATTGTTGTAGTCTATTAGTCATGAAGAATTTATATATTTCTATCGTATAGCCTTTCAACATTACAATATAGATGTTTTAAAATATGGCCAGACGAATAGCCCTACCAAAAAAAGGGTGACCAAGAGACAAAAAATGCACCCACAGAAGTTCTGTTATCTTGTCGCCCTCAAGGCTCGAGGGTGGAAGAAACGACAACATAAGGCGGGAATTAGAAATTCATCTTTAACCGAAATAGCAACAATGGATAACAGTAAAGCCATTTGTATTTCTTAAGAACACTATGTCAACGGACGTACTATGCTAATCATAAGAAGGAGAAGCATGAAAACAAAAACCCGATACGTATATAAACTAAAATAGGTTTATATGATATACAGAATTATAAAAAGAACGAGTATGTCGTGGAACAAACGCCAGAAGTGAGAACTTAAGTGTCGAGTGGCGCGTGAACTGATTCAACGTTTAAATGGTTGCTCGTATGTATTTGGAGTAAGAGAGATTTTGCTATAATGAATTAAGAGTGAGCGGATAACTAAATGAGACGACTACATAGTATTGTTTATATATATTTTATTATAAATCGATATATACGATAAACATAAATAGAACCATATCACACATCGTACTATTTTCAGTATACATATCTATATATACAAACAAAATGAAACGAATATTTTTTTCAATACTGTATAACAATATGATTTACGCAACGTTTAGTTGAAAAGTAGAAAGAGATATGCGCAGTATAACAATCCAAGTTTTTACAAATTATAAAATGGCTAACTTACTAAATCGAACTTTGAAAGATAAAAAAACTTAAACTTAGAAGGGTTCAGAACTGCCAGTATGCATATAAAAACCAGAATGAAACTCACGGATCAAATAAAAAACGTACAAAATAAACAAAGATACAAAATTGTACTCTTTTAATATTTCAAACATGTACCCAAACATTGTCGATACTATAAATATTATATTAAAACATAGGTATCATTGATTTTAAATTGTTTTTGTGAGTTAAACAATTGTAAAGTTGTGTAAAAATGTACAGGCATTGCTCAAATGCAATGCACAGAGAAGGGCATTGAAAATGCTTCAATAAATCTAAAAAATATATATATTTATGTTCATTCACCAATCAATGAATTCATTCTTCATTCACCAATCAATGAATTCATTCTTCATTTACCAATGTACAGATTATAAGTTAAATGTAGTCGCATTCATAAGCGAAGTTGTATATGTGTACTACGTTATTGACAACAAAGAAGTAGTATCTATGGAAACTCACCAGTTCCCATTTTCGATAACGCACCAACGATCGGCCGCAAATGTGCGACACGTCCTTATAAACATTTTCAATGTTAATATACGAGGGTATATAATGAACTAACTACAAGAAAGGATTTCAAAAGTATTCAGCTCGATCTCTCAGCATGTGGGTACATTTTCTTTTATCACAAATTAAATTACTGTATTTTTAATATTTACGTTATTCTTGTAATAGTAATTACAATAAATGCTCACATTCTTTAAAACATTACGCTTTACTTAAGGCACACATATTGTAACTAAAATTACAAATTCTGTTTTATTTCTGATTTCTGATCTTAAGCCCCACTGTTTGGGCTAGCCAATTTGTAACGAATCTCTTTATTCTGGTGTTTACTTGGTGTGGTTTTCAAAGTTTTCCTGGCCTGAAACTCTTCCTTTAGTTTCACTGTTGATCGGGTCCAATTGTAACGAAACCTGTTATATAGTGTTAAATCTGTATAGGAGTAGTGTAACAAAAAAGGTTTTTAAAAATGTTTGTGGAAGAAATAAAAATTGTATTAAAAAAAAAATTTATAATTAAAAAAAAATTTTCTTTTTTATAGATTAATTAATTAAAAACAATTAATTAATTGTGTTTTATGAAGTTTTGAAACGTGTCTCACTTCTCTAGGAAATTTTATTAATGTTTTTGTATTTTTAAATACACTCCAACCACTTATCAGATTGTCTCCAGGTACAATCGATATTTGTTTACTTTTCGTTTTGGAGGTTATCTTCCTTCTGATGTGGTGAAATTCTTGTAGTTTATCGTTTAAATTATATTAATTGTAAATTGTTACGTTTTAATAAAGAAAAAACTATTTTGGTATGAAAAGTATAAATGTTTTATTGGATAATTGATTATAAGACTCTTGTCGATTATAAAATCGACTCTCAGGGTATCGAAAAGTTACAAGTTTTTGATATATAAAATTCAATCAGGTTCTTTTAACAGCTAATTATGGTTAAAGTCAGAGAAATCGGGCCAATATTAAAAAAGTATAACGTTACAACAAGTAATTCTTAATACTAGGTACATATATTGAATAGAAATTGAGATAAAATAATTTGTTGTCGAACCGTATCGCTGACAATACTAGAAGGCGGTGTTCTCGAGTGATGACGACAATTGCAAATGGCCGCCGTCGAGTTGGTCAAATGTCCCTAGTAAATGCGACGTTCCAAATAAGAGATTTTCTTGCAGTATTCACGTCCTGGTGTCAGCAAATCTTCCTTCTGATGTTGTTTAGTGTCTTGAGTGAAGTTTCTGTGTTGTATTTTGTATAGTGGTGTATGTATAAGTCCGTTCACTTTTTGTCATTCAGGCACTAATTTATGGTTATGATGTATACTGTCTTATGGTGTTTAATGATGTTATTTGGTGTAGTTTAGTGCTGTACAATGTTATTTAGTCTCTGGTAATTGTTTCTGTCACTGTGTAGATATTACAAAATGTTTTTATTCGCCACTCGCGATTTTCAAAATTGTGTCGTTCACTGACTCGCCATTACGGTACGATAAATTAGGTTAACTTGGTTAAAATACGCTCGTCAAGTGCACCGTACAATGTTCAATAATCAACTCTCTACTTCTTTCACTTTCGACTAAAATCTTAGCTAATGCAATATTATGCCTTACATTGTTCAAATTTAACTTTGCATCCTGTGCATGTTTTAAATTACATTATATAACTGCTTAAACTTTGGTTATTATTCAAATTTATTAGCTAGATGTTACTTAATTTAATCCTTCAGTTCATTCGGCTTATTTTAATATCGAATAATGCCGTTTTATTATGTTTTTTTGTCTAAAATTGGTAATTTTACCTTCATTTTGTCTTTGGTAAATTTTCAAAATTAACTTCCTGTCATTATGCAAATTCTGCCATTTTTTAAGTGATATTTATGATTAATAATCTCATATTTTATTAAAAGGTTTATATTCCCTTAGTTTCTTGCAATTATTTGAATTGGTTAATTTTTAAAATATTATGTTGGAATATATGACTCCCCTCTCCAAATTTTTGAGTTCTGTCATTTCCATTTTTATTTATAATTCTGGCTATAATTTTACAAAATCTTTCTAAGTGGTATCTGTAATTATATGGCTTCATCTCTGGTTTATTTTATCTAAATCCCTTTAGTTTAAATGTATTTAAGTGAGTAATTTCTCTGTTCTGATGAAGTTTAGTTTTCATCATTTTGCCTAGATTTTTTAACAAGTTTTTTCTTACAAATTTTTATATAATCAATACATACTGTGTTATACCCTCTCTGACTTTTAAACATGGTATTATAAACTAAACATTTTTTTTAATTAAACATAACAATAATTAGTATTGGTTTCAATACTATAAACGGTTAAACAAATAAGAAATATTTTCACATGATGGTTGTCTTCAACCATTCAGACATTTTTTACAATCAACACTTATTACTAACATAGAAATATTATTTACAAAGGAGGTTTTTTCCCATCTAACATCTTACTTAATTATTACTATAAATACAAGTAATAAATATATTTATAGTTAGGATGTTAGTGGTTCCAGACTTAATAAATGTCCTTATACCTAATACATTTTTAAAATCCTTATTCTATATTCACAAAATCTTATACCTATATTCTTATTTGCTATCTCTTATATTAAATTGAACGATGCAGTTTTTTAAACTGTCTTTTAAATATGGTATTGGGTAATTGTACCCTGTCACTTTATGATTAAATCTGTTTTTACTCATTCTTTAAAGAAATGTCACTTCAAACAGATTTATTGCTTGGTATTACTACATGTATTACATTCACCTGGTACAAATTATAAGTCACTTAAAGTTGTATATTTCATTATGTACACAGTTTGTGGATGCCAAGGATGAAACATAAGGTTTATTTTTTATAATACCCAAACTAGCACTGGTTCACTTTACACTTTTTGATGCTATTTCTAAATGGTTGTTTAGTCTCATTAACATCAATAAATTGGTTTGTGTGTTACAATGAATATTTGTTCTTTGGGCATTATATTATTGTTTCATCTTGGTTCTCTGGCAACTCTTACTCTATACACTTTTTTCTCTTAAATTTATTGTACATGTGGTTACTGTTCAAGACTATTTCGTTATACTTTTTATTATAGTGATTTTTAGTTATTTTGGGATATGGGGATATGGGTGTTTTTTATAAGAGCATTCCTTCTTCTTCAGGATGCTGTCTTCTTCTTCTTTCTTCAATGGTGTCTTTTTTTCTTCTGTCTTCTTGGACTGGTATCTTCTCCATCTTCTTCTTGATGCCATCGGGTTTCTTGGGATTTCTTCATCTTCTTCTGGTTTCTAGAAATACTTCACCTTTTATGGTGGATCTTGCCTTATTCAGGGTTTCTTTTTCACTTATTTATCCTCGTTGTGGGTTTAGTCATATTCTGTGTTGCTTCTTTATATACTCCTTACCTTCCTGGGTTATATTTTTAAAAACCTTGGGTTATTACACTGGTTTCAATGATTCATCACTAGTAACTTGTTTTTATTTGAACTTATATTTTTTAATAACAATGATTGTTCTGCACAGTTGCTATGAATTAATTCTTTATATTAAATTTAATGCTTTTTTCGGATTTAAATGTTATAATCTTATTATTCTAATGATCAATGGCATTCATTATTATGCGTTTATCTGTCACGTTACAATATTTGTGGCAGTGGGGAAATTTTGGATACTACGTGGGGAAAAAAGAGGTTTGATTGACCTGGCAACACTGTTTTTTCACTTCAGCTTCTGATCTCGTTACAACGTGCATTCTTTTCTTTGTTTTAAGGTATTTCTGGGTGAATCTAAGAAATGGAAAGTCGGGAGTAATTTTACTGAGAAACTTGTTGGCAGCACTCGCTCAGTCAACGGGTACATGCAGTTCCTGAATGTGTGCATAATAAACACGTGTCGCAAGTCTGATTCAGAACTGTCAGATCGTAGTCGATTTGTTTGAAAAATGTAGTGCTCTGGCAGTCAAATCAAGAAGGCTGTATAACAATCATTGGCTCCTACAGACAAAACAAGGCTGCTGTTTGTGACTCATTGTCAACGTTGCACAATTGACACCTGTAATTATTATTGAATGTCAACACGTCAGTTGAAGTGATCGCATGTGTCTACCCATACACATATACTCACACGCGCGCGTACACAACGATTAGTATGGTTAATGTGGACCAGACGATCTGCTTTGGGTTAAAAATATTATGTGCTGCTGTTCTCCTAGGAAGTCCCGTCGGGGCTCATAATTTTATATGCAAGAGTCTCACTTTTGAAAGGGAATAAAATACAGTTTTCAGTAGCCAAGATCGCCCAGTTGTGGGCCCTACCTAGGGTTGCTTAATAAAAAACCCTGTTCACGGTTTCGACAACGAAGGAATCAGTAATTCCTGACGGTTGGGTGACAGGGGGCAGAAGAGCCTGTGAGAGAAAACTCGTCGTCGTTTGCTTCACTCCGATTTCTGTTTCGTCTTCATCGTAACCGTATCCACAGGAACCTACGCACAGACCTTCTTCCAGTAGGCTTATAATTTAGTGTCAGTTAAACTATTCTCACGTCTTACAATCTGTAAAGACATCCACTGCTGTTTCCTTTCTTTATTCTATTCTTGTTGTTGCGTCTTGTGCCGCGTCTCAGACACTTCCACGTGTTTCGGGCTGCTTAAGCTACATCGGCGATTTTGTGTGTACAACTATTATTGTTCAGAATGATAGTCTGTTATCTACATGGCTGTGTGTGTGTCAGCTCAGTATTAGGGTAATTATTGAAGTTTCTATGTCTTTGTGCCATCCTTCATTCCTTGGAAGTTGTCTGTTCTAAGTTCTGCTAGTATGGCGGATGTCATTCTGTCAGTATCAATTTTGGGGATTTGATGTTTGTCGTATCATTGAGTTTTATTTGAGCCAACGCAAATGTCGTCGGAGCTTTGGCATCAGACCAGGTTTATCATATCTCTTTCCCGATTGAGTTTCCTGGATTTTTTTTTATTCTTTATATAATACTTTATATAATATTGAAACTTTCTCTTGTGAAACTTACTTGTCTTTTTCGTCGAACGCGTTTCGGCGTCGTATTCGCCTTCATCAGCTTATAAACAGACTGCCAGTACTTAGTAACGGTTGTTGCTTGGAAGGTATAGTGGGGGTGGTGTGTAGAGGAAGGGGATTGGCGCGGGGATCCAAATTATTGTTTGTTTTTTGTATGATTGTGTCGAAAAGTGTATGTGATTTATATTGTAATTGGTCGTTTAGTATGTTGTTTGGTTGTGTTGTGTGGTGTTTGTATATTTCATACTGTTCAGCTGTGTTGAGTTTTCGACCTTTGGGTAAGAGGTGTAATATTTCAAGATTAGTATCTATGTTGGTGTAGCTATGGTTATGTGTGTGTATGTGTGTGGCAAACGCGGAATGTATATTGTTGTTGGAGAGGGCCTTTAAGTGTTCAGAGTAACGGGATGAAAAAGATCTTTCCGTCTGGCCTATGTAGAAACTATTGCAGTTATTACATTTTAATTTGTATACACCTGTTCTATTGTATTTGTCTATGTCCATGTTTGTATCGTTGATGTGTTTTTTGATGGTATTGTTAGTTCTGAATGCTATTTTGTACTTGTGTTTTCTGAATGTGTTGGCAAGTTTGTGTGTGTTGGAGTTATGGTATGTGAGTGTGATGTATTTATTATGTTGTTGGTATTTTGTGTTTTGTTATTTTTGTTTTTGATGCGTTTGTGTAGTTTGTTTATTAAATTGGGGTTGTAACCGTTTTTCATTGCTATGTATTTGATTGTGTTGAGTTCGTCAGTATAATCTTGTTTACTTAAGGGTATTTTAGTTAGTCTATGGAGCATATGGTTGAAGGCCGCACGTTTATGTTGTGTTGGGTGGTTTGATGTGTTGTGTATAACCATGTCAGTTGTGGTAGGTTTTCTGTATATTTTGTACGTGTGTGTATTGTTAGTTTTGTTAATTGTTAGGTCTAGAAAATTTATACTATTGTTTTGTTCAATTTCCAGTGTAAATTTTAATTTGTGGTGTATTGTGTTTATGTATTTGTGGAAGTTTTCAACTTGTCTTGTGTTGCCTTTGAATAAAAGTAATATGTCATCAACATACCTGTGCCAGTAAATGATTTTCTTGGTGTATTTGTTGTTGTTTATTATGTGGTTCTGTTCTATGTTGTGTATATATATTTCTGCCAGTATTCGTGATATGGGGGATCCCATCGGGAGACCGTCTGTTGTAACGTCCTTTCGCCGCGTTACAAATCCAGGGATTCCCTCGTAATTAAACTCCGTTAATTAGATGGGCTGCCTACGTTGTAACAGAATTGATCACAAATAATTAATATAACAAATTACTTACTAACTGAGTAAGGAAACAATGGCAAGGTATACAATTGATTTAAGCACTCCTCATATGTGTGTAACAAGAAGACTTCTCTTTATTTAACATCTAAAAACATTTACTGACAGATCCCATGACATTACTAATTCAATTATTAAATTATTTGAAAGGTTTCTTTAAACTTTGGGATCAAACTTGATTCTATATAGCTATACCTCGGATCCGGGTCAACTTTCTGTATTTCTGTAGTTAAGACTTTCAATTATACTCATTTCATGATATTAGCTTGCAAGACTTTCTTTTATTCAACCATTGGAAGAATGGTATTATTGCTTGAATTATATTACTCCACATTAGCATATAAATTGTTACAACGTATGAAGTTAGAATAGTTACATGAAATTCTTAGATTTAATTTATAAGTCTTTACAAAGTTAATAGTTTCTGAAAAGTCTCTTTCAAGATGTGTTGTGTAACAAATATTAGTAACCCTCGATAGACAGGCTATCGAGTCACCTTTTAATTGGTATGCTGAAGACTCGTCCTGGGGTATCCGTCTTGGGAAACAGGAACAGCTACGTCGTCATCTCGGTCAGATCTTCCTCAGTAAAGCGCTCCAAAGTTCGCAGGTTGAACAATATGTTGTGTAGATATCTATGATGATCTTGTAGATTCTCGGATGTCCTGATCTGCATATTCTGTCACGTGCAGTAGAGTTTGTGGGTTCTGATAGTTCACATCTCCGGGTATGACTTTGGAATTGTAGTTATTTGTTGAAGCACGAAGTCATCTTGTGTTACACTCCTTTTTTACGTTTCGATTTTTTACTTTAAATTTCTTGTCTATTTACATGACTATATTAGTTAACACATCCAGATGCTTTAAACAGCTACATCTGGTACACCATCTTAAGGTGAAACAAAATATAGTTAACATATTTGAAGAGCACAGCTCCTACGTCTATACTGTACGAAGTCACCATTGCAAGAGAGAGAAATTCCGCTCCCTTCGCCTGGTACTGGGCAAAAGTTAGTGGGGCAATTTCCGCGCGAGAATATAGTTCCTAGCTATATTTAAGTTAACATTTTTATTTATACAAACTATCCCTAAACAAATATACATAATTTAAATCAGTTGTTTTAGCGACTATTTATGTCTTCAGATTTTTAATTATTAACATTAGTTTTTTTTTTATCTTATTCTAACTTACACAAGACTCGGAAAACATGTCGAGTCTGGAATCAACAGGACAGCGCCCGCTCACAAGCAAAGGGTTAAATACGATATTAATAACTCTTTACAATTTATCTTTTTATTAGAGTATCTTCTAACTAACTAATTACTGCTTCCTCTCATACTGAGTACATACAGGTATTTTATATTAATACAGTGAGATTTAAATGGCTTAAGAGCTCGCAACCTTAATTTTTAAACATTTTTATTTTCTTGATTATTTCTTTTATTTAAATCGTCACACTGTTTGTGTGTATATCTTGTTATTGTATGTAAAGTAATTTTGCTCAGTTATTATTTTGGTAAGTGTGGTGATCTCTTGTATGTGTGTTTCAGGTGTGTTGTTTTGTCTGAGTAATTGTTCTAGTGTTTGTATGGTTTCTTGAATTGGGACATTGGTGTATAAATTGGTGATATCAAAAGATGCTAGTGTAGAGTTGTGTGGGATGTGGATGTGTTCAGTTTGTTTTATTGTACTTAATGTGTACATGGACAGGAATTTATTACAAAGTACAGGTTTTATCAGAACGTTTCAATTTGTGTAGGACCTCATAGAAGTCCTGTGTGGTCTCGGTGTTACCATACTTGATTGCTTCAATGGTTCAGCTGAGTCACTATAGATTGTTGTTCTCTCTAATTGTTGAGTCGCCGGTAAGTTTAAGGGACCTGTGAGTTTACCGCACGAAGGTCTCTGGTAAAGTTCGAAGCAACTTTAGGTAGATCCTACCCTGACTGAAATACCTTGGTTCTACCTCAAGAGTAGTAGGAGGGCATCAGAGCCTCTAGTAATCATATTCTACTGGTATCTGACGATCCATCGGTGTAGAGCAGTGGTCCCCAAACTTTTCAGTCCGCGGACCCCCTCCCAAAATTAAAAATTTCACGGACCCCGTCTGCGTTATGAAATAAACCAAACAGTAAATATGATACACTCTTATATTTTAATTAAAGTGCATTAAAATCAAAATTCCCTTAACTTGGAAAACTATAATATTAATTATATCAAACATAGTTTAATGTGAACAATGAAGCTGCTTTTGAACAATTAGCTCTACAATATTGCGTTTAATGTCTAATAATTTCAATATTAAATAACTCTCGAAATCAAGTATATTTCTTAACTTTGCCAAACTCGGCTCTATCTTTCCAGCCACACGTGCCGAAATCCAGCCACTTAGGCGTAAAACCAGCTACATGGAAGAACGTTTTGCTTAGATACATTGCTTATAAGCAAGATACAGTGCTTATATACGTGGACTAAAACAGCGCGATCAGTTCTGGGTTGATGCGGCGCTCTAGTCAGTTCGGCTGACAAACAGATCTGCTACACGACATGATTTAAAGACATTATTAAAGCAATTAGTTTGTAATTACTTTTACAATTACAATTAATTTGAACAAAAACAAATTACTGGAATCTTCTAGCAGTTGTTTTAAGATTCTAAAATTCTGATTTTAGAGCACAAAAAATCTGAGAAAATTACAGTATAATCTATTTTTCCTTAAAAGTGTCCCCGGACCCCCTGAAAGATTGTCCCTGACCCGCAGGGGCGAAAAAAGTTGACGAATTTAGTTAATCTCTTAATTTGTACGTTGTTTTATTATTTTTCCAACGGTGTACGATAATATAGTAGTAACTCTTTTTTTTTTTTAAATATACAGGCAGGTTTATTACACAGCATTTGCACATGGGCCTATGTTTACAACATGAAATATTGGAAAATCAATTCAGTGTTCCCGGAGGAAGTTGTTAATGAAGTGCCAAAAATAAGTCTAGGCGAACGTGCATTCAACTCTAAAATATATATTTTTTTTAAATATACACACAGGTTTGTTATTACACAGCATTTTAGTACATACGTTTGAAGTATGAAATATAAGAAAATCAATTCAGTGACGCCGGGAAAAATTGTCAAAAAAAAAAAGAGCACAGACATTAAACTCTAAAACATTTTCAAAGAGTGTCTAATTGATGTCTAAAATTTTCTTGGTTTACCTTTTCTTTTTTTTTATTAAAACTGCAGTTTTGACATGGAATCCATAGGTATGTAATGTCTTACTCGCACGTTTCGCGAAAATCGACCGTTATGTTTCAAATGTACTTTCGGCATACCACTATCTCACGAACCGCTCAACCAATCCCAGAAAACCAGGTGTCAGGTGATCGAGTCACTCGGCCCCCTTCCACCAATAGTACTGAGAATTTTGACAACTGACTTCAGTCGCCTCTAGGCTTTGTCTGCGTGAGGGTGTTTTTGCGCCGAAAATTTCTAAATTGCTCCACTAAAACTTAAATATCTCGGGAACTACAAGTCCGATCGCGAAAATACAAAGTGCGTTGTGATCCTCAGAACTAAATCTCTCCAATAACACCAATTCCGAGTACCAGAAGCACTCACAGAAAATAATAACAACATTTGAACTCAAAAATTTGAAATCCCTCGACCTAAAAATCGCGATAAAACTCGAACCAAACATTTCAAACCGAAAACCGGCAAATCCTGTGTAGAGCGTCAACAGGCCTATCGTTTGAGACTAAAATCAAAGAAATCGGCCGAGAACTTAGAAAATGGCAACTTTGAAGATTGACGAAACCCCGTCAGCGCCCAAGCGGCCCGCATCTCCGATACCTGGGTCATCCGGCGTGCCCCCAAAGCGACTCAGATCGAGCGTACGGCTAGCTAGCAAGAAAACAGACGATGAGAACATTAAGACGATGAGAGCTGTTTATTTAACCAACCCTTCATTCCTTCCCAAAGCACAAGTCTGCCCATGATTCCATGTCTACCGGTAGTCCCACGACTACCAGGTTTAAATTTTATATGTAAAATGTCAATAAATATCTTGTAAACAGTGTTTTCAATACCGCGTAATTTTATTGTGTTTTTGCGGTTTACTTTAATGGGATTGGTTTTAGGACGTTATCACACGTTTTCATCTACTTTGAGTATTGTGATATTGATTACTCTTAACTTAATGTTTTTCCGTTTTGTGTGAATCCGACACGACCTGGTCCCTCCCCCAAGGCCAAATTACGCTACGAAAGGAGACAGATAAATGGCAAAGGAGTCGAGAGTTGTATCTGAGCTTCGCCCATTCATATATTTTATTTTTATTATTATATATTATGGTTAGTCTGTATTAATATAAGAGACAGGGCAGCTACAAGAGTGAGGAAATCTGTTTGGAAAGTCACCAAACACTGACCACATGTCTCGTTATATCTGAAACAGCCAAACTGTGTAGCAATCAAACGCGTCGTTAACTGTCGTTTGAAGCGTTTTGTAGTTTGTTAACGTCTGTGATGTGAGGACAAAATTTATACTTTATTTCGATCGTTTTCACACACACACACACACACATTAAGTAGAATTGGCTTAGTCTACCTGAAAAGGAAAAGCATTTTTTCCGCACTTTTATTTTTTATTACAGGTTTTTTCTTTTTTTCTCTTCCTATTTTTTAATTGAAATACAATATGTTCTCTTTACAGAAACGTATAATACACATGACTTTGAAGATTAATTCGTATTTAAATGACTTTTTCAATATATTATTATATATTGTTATATATTATTATATATTGTTATATATTATTATATATTTTTCAATATATTCAATCACTTTCTGCTACAAAACTATTTAAAAACACAGATATAAAAATAGCATACAAAACTAATAAAAATAAATTACAAATTCTAAATAGCTCACACAACAAAAATAATACAACAACTAACGGTATATACAAAATTGAATGCCAAGATTGCAATAAATGTTACATAGGACAAACAAAAAAACAGCTGAAAAAACGTTATTTTGAACACCTAAACGCATACAAAAAACCAGAAATATATAAATCCAATTTAGCCACACATGCAATAAACACACGACACGAATTCCCAAACATAACCAATGTATGACTAATAAAACATATACCACACAAAGGCACCATAATGAACATTTGGGAAAATTTACAAATATACAAACATAAAACACAAAACAAACTAATACCAGAACAAATACAAATCAATACAAAACATGACACAATATTCAAAGCACTCAATATCGAAAATACACAAAATACAAAAACATATACCACAACCACACACAATAATACAACTTTAAAATACCAAAGACCAACAAACTACCTTAATAACATCCAGCAGCCAACACACAAATACTTAACCAGAAACAAGATGGCGAAAGATGAAGATGAGAGAACAGGAACTCTCGAAACATGTTCCAAATAAGGAAAAGAACATCTTGAGGTAATATAATTATAAATTTTAAATACTTTTCAATATATATATATATATATATATATATATATATATATATATATATATATATAATTTTATGACTCACAAAAAATATCTGGCTTAAAAACGGAAGATATTCATACTTCAATGGATATCAATATTGTGAATAATTTATTGAGTACTTTGAATAACTAGCGACTCCTGTGATCTCTATGGAAACAAAAATGTTTATTGAGGGTACCTAAATACCTAATACCCGAAAAATAGCTTATTTAGTGTACCCGGAAAGGAAAAAAATTTCACATTTTTATTTTTTTATGAAGAGAAAAAATAAAAAAAAAATTACATTACAATATTTTTTTCATTCTCGTTTCCTAATTAAAATACAAGATTTGCTTTTCACAGAAACATATTATATAACATATAGGACTGTGAAGCTTAATTCGTACTTAAATAATTTTTTGAAATATACCTTATACACTAAAATTTCTGGCCTAAAAACGAAACATATCCTTATTTTAGTGGATATCACTATGTTGAATAATTTATTGAACACTGTTACGTCAAACTCCTTCTTGATCATCGTATGGTACAGTGGAAAACAAAATACAAGACAGCAATGAAGTCACTAAAAACCAGCTTTAATTATCACCATTAACAATTTGTAATCAACAAGATAGTCTCTTACAGCAAATCAAATAAAAATAATTGTCCACACATAATAATAATGTAAAGTAATAGAGTACCGCACAGTTATAAAACACATAACGCTTCGCCACCATACTTCGAACCTCACTGGAATAAACCGCCACTTAAACTGAAACTAAGCGTCGTTGAATGCTTATATTTATATCCCGCTGAGATTCCAGAATATTTCATAATAAGCGTCAACACTACTCGAAAACAAAACACTAGAGCTTAATTGATTGCGGCCTTGAATAGGTAGGCTTTGTTGACGTATGTTAAATGTCACGTACGCACACAAACATTACAGCTGGGCTTTGCTGGGATAGCCGAAAAACATGTAGAATTAAATGATTCGACTCCTGAGATCTTCGTGGAAACAAAATAATAGGATGTGCTCTCAAGTTATAGGAGTTCCCGACATTTAACAGATTTGAATATGTTTCAAACTGTGTTTGCGAAAATTGTGATAAAAGATTACTGTTTGTACGAGGTGCATGATTTCCAGTATTCGGGATATAATATTTCGTAGGGTCTACACAGAGATGTGGTGAACACGTGTTAACTAAATTTAGATCCATCTGTGGGAAGATTCAAAGAATACTAAAAAATCAAAGTTAGCCTATGAAGCAAAATTAACTTTTACAAGTCTCTGGCGGTGTCCACTATGCTGTGTGGTGCAGAGTCATGGGCTCGGCGAAAGGCAGATGTAATTAAAATCACCGTGGGAGAACTGAGATTATCACTTCCATGTTCCATAAGGAAATGGAAGTACGGTGATGGCGAAAAAAATCGTGTTCGAGATTAGGGCTGATTCTGACTGTACTACCCTCAAAACATGAAGAAAAGTCATTTACCAAAAAGTGTGTGTGTGTGTGTGTGTAGAATTGTTTCTATGGCAAACGATAACTGCCGCAAATTCAAACAGAATCAACTAATGTTTTACATATGTGCCTGAGTTGTAGGGAACTCAAGGTCTATTGATTTTGGTGAAGATCGGTTAAGGTGAAGGGGTAGTTTACCTGCAACGTTTTATGTTTTAAACAAGAGTAAAGTACTTAATTTTGATAAATAAAGTATCCTGAAAAGAAGGTCGAAATAATCCACTGTAGAAAGGCAGATGAAATATCTATATATGAAAAGGGTTGTTGAAGGGGGAGGGGATAATTTTTTATGTGTGTACTACGTTATCGGCAACAAAGAAGTAGTTTGTTGTTAAAATTCCTGCCCGGACTGTTTGCCGTGGTCCAATGTTTTCTGCAAAACCAGACGTTTCGGCAGTGCCATCGACTGACATCATCAGTGAATATCGAGTGCGTTAACCTGAGGTGGTATACGTTAGTGACCACAGTTCTGTGGTTAAGACTGAAGAAAGAAGTAGTTTATATGGAAATATTTCATTTCAAAAATGATTTTAAATATAAATCTTAGAACATGGAAATCATGTGTGGTTCTCCATACCAATATTTAAGAATGGTCAAAGGATGCTCACCATTGGATATACCTTGCAATGAGGGCATACGAAGTAAAGTTGAGGTATCCCCATTGTTTGAGAAAGTTAATGAATATAAGAATAGATGGAGGAAACATGTTCGCTGTGTGGAAAAGGACTCTATGTAATTTTAATTACATTATTAAGGAATAATGTAAATTTAATTCACAATGCATATAAGGCTTCTGAAACCGGAACAGGTATCTAGACCTACTCCAGGATGGAAGAAGAAGAAGAAGTAAAAGGAGAAGAAGATGAAGAAGAAGACTGAGTTTGCCTGAACTGAGGTGGATTAAGACTAGTTTCTCGGCGGTGGGGGGTTTGGGACTAACTTGAAGGTTGGACTTTCCATTTTACTCTGGACAAACGAGATATTCAAGATTCTTCCCATATAGCGTAATTAGACTATTTATACAATTATTTACAAGCCTCATTTTAGCACACGCAAGTGGATTAGAAACAGGCCTACGATAAGTGATTATGGAAGCCTTTAGTTACGTCACAGCTTTATGATCAAGTCTATTGTCTGTAGCTTCGTTCAGAATTATTCTATAGGGAAAAAATGTTATTAGCTTTAATTAAAGTATTATAAAGACTGTTTCTAAGAAGTACCACCTTAAAGTCACTTGCAGGAAAAACCAATTTTCTTGCAATTCACCAAATTATCGAAATTTTTAGACTGAAGGGGACTTTTGAAAGAGTGTTTCGACTGGCTTTCGAGGGGCGGTATAATAAATCTGTTTCAGAATGGTTGGAAATGATTCTCAAATTTAAAGAAGAATTTGAGAGATTTCATGAAGTGGATTAGTGTTATGAAGGAACTTGTAAATATTTTAAAGTCTAAAGTTAATACCATTGATGAATTTACTACGATTTGTTATATGTGCATATTTGTATTAATCAGAATGAAAGAGGTAAATGAGAAAAGATCACTAAAAAGGACGGTTTTTAAAAATGACTTTAAGAGAAAGATGTGTAAGAAATGGAGGAAACTCAAGTCACGAATGATAGAGCAACAAAAAAGGTACAGCACAATAAATCATTAGTTAAGATCAGTAATTACATCCTATCATAAACAATCACGTTTAAGGTATATAAATACCAATTAGGCTACATATTCAAATGTTAACATTCTACTGTAATTGTTTACCAATTCAGACTTATTACTGCATTAAATAAACACTATTCCTAAACCTGGAATTATTTTATTATATTACTGTAATATTAGCGTTTATAACAGGTAAACTGGGTTACATTATCGATAAGAAAACACATTCAAAAGTGTCCGAAGAGCAAAGAATTTAAGCAGTACATCATACATCCTGCCCTCTCACCTGTGGCTATTAAGTACGGAGAATTATATACGCAAAGATAGACAAAATAGCAAAAGGCACAACGATCAGTTAGCATACAGACAACAGTTAAATGTAAAACTATTAGACAGAAGAAGAAATTAGTGGATCAGTAACGAAAGTAGGAAAGTCGAAGTTAAATTTTGTCTGAGGTTTTTACGGCCGGCTTCGAGGTTATTGCTTGCCAGGCTGTAAGGCCGTGGTCCAAAGTTGTTCGTCGCAGAGTGTGTCAGTGTGTGTCAGCGCCTTTTTAGCACTGAAGATGGTCGTCGAAGGCACGGCTAAAACTTCTGCGATGGACCGCGGCCTTACGGCCCAGCAAGCAGCAATTTTATTTGTGTTGTTTATTTTAATAAAAGTTTAATTTCCACTGAGTTTTTCCAAGTAACGTAATTAGTTTAATTAATTAATTAACAATAAATAATTAATGTACAATATATATAAGATTCCGAAGAATTGGGCTATCGCACATCCGAAATTAATCAGTTAAAGTGATTAATTGATTAACAAGAATCAATTTAACATTGATTAAAATTCAATATTATTGAGCTATCGTGCATCCGCGCCCACGTACACGCACAAGCGCACACCACACAACGCTGCGGCGCGTGGTTAAAATCAGTATTCAAGTGCAACAAAATTATTGATTCGACACGCGAAAAGAGAATTCTGCACAAGCGTAAAAACGGCGCTGATAAGATTGTGGCATGTGGGGGTAACGAACCGTGTAAGATTTATTGCCGTTTAAATAACTTACTGGATCAGCTGAAATGAAGGTTCAACGACCGACAAGGTCATACGGCTTGCACAGCTTTCACTACTGTTTACATTTCAAGGTGATACGTGGGCTTTCAACCGGCCGCTTGGTCTAGGGGTATGATTCCTGCTTTGGGTGCAGGAGGTCCCGGGTTCAAATCCCGGAGCGGCCCGGATGTTTTTTTTTTTTACTCTTTTTACACTAAAATTAGTATATTTTATGGTAGCTCCCTAATATGTTTTGTAATTTAATTATTACTTAACTAATTATGAATTAAATATTTAATTTTCTATTCTAATTACAGTAAAACTGGCTTATAACGAGATTCAAGAGACCGGACAAATGTGTTCGTTAAAACCGAGTGCTCGCTACATCCGAGTTGTCGACTCGCAAGCCTGAATTTTTATACTGTGATTATCGACCACACAACAAAAAAGTCTACTATAGAAGAGGCTTTGCACAATAAATGTTTGACATGTTTTACATTCTACGCATAAAAGTGAAATTTAAACTTTAAACTGTTTTTACACGCTAACATTGTTTGCTAATATTGGCGTATAGTGCATTCGCGAAATATAGTAAAAGTAAACGAAACTTACCATAAATCAGCCGGCTATCTGGCAAAAGTCGCAAAACTTTCTATGCCACATGTACAATATATATATTTAAATTACAAGAAAATTCACTCTAATGTATTTGTCTTTTTGTTCTTCGTTCGAAACCTTAAAAAAGTCATTTACTTTTGTTTGTTTAGTAATTATGTATCTGTAAATATCAAAACGGTTTTGTAATTTATTTAAATATTCCACAAATTCATGACTTACATTATTAGTTTTACTAAATTGCGTTAATGATTTTAAACGAACGTTAAAATGCTGTATTGTAACGAATGGACCTCAACCCATGAACAAGCCTGCGATAAAATGCTCGTTATAACCAAGTCTCTACTCTGCGTTCCTACTCGTCAATAGCGTGTTTAATTGTCATTACTAAGATACAAAACCAAACAAATCTCGTACTTTTGCTCGTTATATCCGAGTTCTCGTTATATTGTTTTCACGAGTTCCACTGTATATTGGCACATAGGCGTAACTTGGGAGAGGCATTCGCCCCCCCCCCCCCACTGTTCCGAGCATTATTAAATTTTGTTTCCAGTTGTTCTAAATAAAAACTAACAAACAGTCAAAAGGAGACAGTTTCCATGCTTGCGAGCACAGTAAGCACTATTTATCAACGTCTGTAGACGACTAGTTGCCATAAATTTATTATTCTTATTTCTTTCTAAGAAACTTGTAAGGCGAATGTTTGACAGATTTGAATGATATACGTCAAAATAATATTTCTGTTCGAAAAAAATTTACACGCATTGCACAAATGCAATGCACAGAGAAGGGCATTGAAAATGCTTCAATAAATCTAAAAAATATATATATTTATGTTCATTCACCAATCAATGAATTCATTCTTCATTTACCAATGTACAGATTATAAGTTAAATGTAGTCGCATTCATAAGCGAAGTTTTATATGTGTACTACGTTATTGACAACAAAGAAGTAGTTTCTATGGAAACTCACCGGTTCCCATTTTCGATAACGCACCAGCGATCGGCAGCAAATGTGCGACACGTCCTTATAAACATTTTCAATGTTATTGCATTTCCTTAAGGAACATGGAAGTAAAATTACCCCCGATAAAAAAACGTTGCAGGTAAACTACCCCTTCCCCTTAACCGATCTTCACCAAAACCAATAGGTCTTGAGAACTCTATAATTCAGGGCTGTGTACAAAAGAGTAGTTGATTCTGTTTGAATTTGAGGCTGTTATCGTTTGCCATAGAAAAAAATTACACTTGTTTAAAAAAAAAACCCGTTGCAGGTAAACTACCCCTTTCCCTTGACCGATATTCACCAAAATCAACAGATCTTGAGTACTCTACAAATCAGGGCTACATGCAAAAAATTATTTGATTCTGTTTGAATTTGCGACTCTTATCGTTTGCCATAAAAAATACCCTTTTAAAACATAAAACGTTGCTGGTAAACTACCCCTTACCCTTAACCGATCTTCACCTAAAACAATAGGTCTTGAGTACTCTACAGATCAGGGCTGTATGCAAAACATTATTTGAGTCTGTTTGAATTTGCGGCTCTTATCGTTTGCCATAGAAAATACCCTTTTAAACCATAAAACGTAGCAGGTAAACTACCCCTTTCCCTTAACCGATCTTCACCAAAATCAATAGGTCTTGAGAACTCCACAGGTTAGGGCTGTATGTAAATAATCATTTGATTCTGTTTGAATTTACGGCTGTTATCGTTTGGCATATAAAATACCCTTGTTAAAACATAAAACGTTGCCGGTAAACTACCCCTTTCCCTTAACCGATCTTCACCAAAAACAATAGGTCTTGAGAACTCTACAATTCAGGGCTGTATGCAAAAGAGTAGTTGATTCTGTTTGAATTTGCGGCTGTTATCGTTTGCCATAGAAAACAATTACCCTTGATTAAAAAAAAAACCGTTGCAGGTATACTACCCCTTTCCCTCAACCGATCTTCACCAAAAACAATAGGTCGTGAGTACTCTACAAATCAGGACTGTATGCAAAAAAATGATTAGATTCAGTTTGAATTTGCGGCTGTTATCGTTTGCCATAGAAAAAAATCTACAGACAGACACACAGACAGATAGACACACAGACACAGAGACACACACACAGACACTTTTTGAAAAATGACTTTTTTTCATGTTTTGAGTGTAGTACAATCAGAATCTGCAATAATCTCGAACACGATTTTTTTTGCCATCACCATACTTCCATTTCCATAAGGAACATGGAAGTAAAAACAAACCCTAGAGACCTAATTAACTGGAATACAATGCGTGCCTTTTACACAAACAAAGACTTGTGTAATACGTCCGAAGTATTAAAGATAGATATAATGACTTTTCACGAGTAGTGATAATGGATTACTGATATGATTTAAACTGGGGGGCTCGCGCCTTAGCGCCCTAAGAACGGAGCCGCCCCTGGTTTTTTGTGTTCCTAAGTTCTGAGAAATGGGAGATAAGAAACGCAAAGAAGTAACACTGCTTAATTTCTTTGAAAATTGCCTGACTGGCAATTAGAAAATTTCTTTGTGTTGTGACCGATTCGGCTTACTGCTACTACTGCCGAGCATTTTGTGACAGTGTGCCTAAGGGAGAGGATGCGTTTACTTAAACTGGGTATAAGAATTGGAAGAACTGAAATTGTTTATGTTTACAGGCCTACAGTATCTAGGCTAGGTCTACAGTTCTAGGTAAACATAACTGGAAGTACAACTTATGAAGAAAGGTTTGTTGATCATTAAAAAATGAAATTGTCTCTCGTTTACTAACTACGAATTATTACTAAACTTTCTAATTTTGTATATAATATATTTTATTAATTTTATTATATACCTGGTCTCACTACACACTTGAATTTATGAAGCTTTATCCTGCCCCCCCCCCCAAGTTAGGCCCCAAGTTATGCCCCAAGTTATGCCCATGGTTTGGCATAAAGAGTTCTCCATGAATTTCTGTGAGAAACGTACTAATCAAGAGGCTGCAAGAGGCAAATTAGCCGAGAGAGAGAGAGAGAGAGAGAGAGAGAGAGAGAGAGAGAGAGAGAGAGAGAGAGAGAGGACGAAGTGGAAAGACAAGCAACGTATAGGCAGGCACACAAGAGTAGAGAGATATTGATTTCGCTGTCAGAAGCACGCAGCAATAGTCAGATCGCCTTTTTTGGCTTATCGCATCCTTAATAATTAATTATTCCTCCAGAAAGTTTACAAAATTATTGTTTCAACCAAAATCGCTTTCCCAACAAATACAATAAGGCCAAAATAGACCCTTAAATATATTTTTTAAAAATTGAATTTAACATGTTAAAACTGGTTTGTAAGAGCAACCATCAACTTCTTTTATAACACAAAACACTACACAAGTTCAAATGGCTTTGTTCTCTTCAGTCTTCGGAAGACGTGTCGATTGTCCACCAGTTGAAGAACTTCTGCATCTTCGTGGAGGTGAAACCTTTCTTCATCCTTCTTCGCAAACGTTTTAATCTCTTCTTTAATTGTTGAAATATCTAGATCTCTGTGGATATCGGCGTTTCTAACATTCCATGGTGCATTGACTTTGTTTTGGAATCCTGATGTTACTATCTTTCGCGCACCCCCTGATGTTACTATATTTCGCGCCTTAAATATAAAGAAAAAATTACAAAAGTTTTTCCGTTTTAAAGTAAATTCTCTTTGAACACAAAACGTGAAGAGACGAAATAATTAAGATGCACAAAACGATTGCAGTGCCGAAATTGCTGTACTCCTCAGCAGCTCTTACTAAGAAACCCGCATACAGGCAGTATAAAAACCTCGGACATCAGAATGGAATTGCAAATACACAGTTTGCAGGATGAAATAACGGGAAATAGAAGAAGCTGGACCCAGCCAGACTTCCAGTCAAAGACCGACCGAAGTTTCGGTTTCGGCCAGTTTCGGCCAAAAATGCTGGTTTCGGTCGCAGTTTCGGTTTCGGCAAACTAGCGTTCGTGAGTTGTCGGATGAAGTCGGGTCATGTTCGGAACGGATTCAGTCGCCTATACCGCTTTTATTTAATCGAATAATCTGTTACAAAGCTAGGAAAAACTAGTTGTTTCAGGGTATAGTGTAAATTTATTAAATTTAACTAAATTTTAACTTAACTACATACAGCTTCAGAGGTTGGATTTGAACTGGTCATACAGCTTCAGAGGTCGTATGACTACCTCCAACCCTCCCTCATCTTACATACGTTTCAAATCTGTCAGTTCAAATCCAGCCTCTGAAGCTCCCGTAACTGGTGAAACAATTGTCAGGAAAATAAAAATTATCTGTAGAACTATACACCAAATGTTTATTTGTTAAATTCAAGAATGAATAAAATGTTCTACGACCATTCGATCACGGTAAAATTTAAGGCGATATAGATTTGGAAAAAAAATTGCGAAAGCCCATGTATGGAATCAAATTAAAGGACGTTTTAACCGAAATAATGATTCACTGAGTGTGGTCTCCAAGTTGCATTAATTAATTGAGAATAGGTCAGGCATCTGAGTTTATTTTCCTTCATGCAACTTTCCTATGGTCGTTAGGTACGCGTCTAATGGTTTGGTCGTTAATCGCGCCTTTGGTCGTTTGATCGTGTCCTCGTGCGTCACGAGTATATAATGAACTCAGTGTTTTCGTGTGCGTGTTAATTGTTATGTATTGACGAGCTCGCCTCGAGTGATTTTCTCCTGAAGATGGCACTGTGAGCCGGAAACGCGTCGTGCCTAACGACCAAAGGAAAGTTGCATGAAGGAAAATATAATCAGGTATTTAACCTATTCTCAAATTACGAAATAATGAATTTAGTTTCATTTTGGGACGCCAGAGCTCCAATATAGTATAAACATTTTGAAAAAATTGTATAAATCCAGCCGGGTTTACACTGAAGTACTGGCAGACTGAAGTTAATTTTGACATAAATCCTATCGTTTGGAATGTTTATTTTTACTTTACTAAACAAAAAAATAGTAGGTTAATAGGGATTTTCGTAGTATTACTGATAATTGAAAAATGATCTAATATCAAAATTTATCCAAGACTAAATGGACTTCGTTCAAAATAGTGAGCGAGTTTTCCGGCTCAGAGAGCATACTAGTTTGCCATTAGGAATAAAAACCTAATGGCTTTTGGCTGGCATTTACAATTTTTTACAATGCATTTGTTTCTTCGTGTGTCAGCAGAGAGTAACCCGCTGCTGCTTCAGGTTTCAAATCGTTTGATAAATTAGGTAACAAGCCATTCATTTTCGTCTGTCGAGTGTCACTGACTTCAAAATTGTTACACCCGGGTGTTTACAAGCCAGAACGATAATAATTTTTCTTTCTTGTTTGTTTCAATATTTATATCTATTTAGAAACACTTGTTCAATTTTATTCAAACACACATGATACTATTTGTTTTTGTTTGCAGGTCGGTAATGATAAAAAATTTTTCAAAATGTTTATTTTGAAAAATAAAAAAAAATTTGGAAGGATATAATTTTTGTTATATGAAGTCTAATTAGAAAGTTATACCCACTGGTCCCGTTTTCAAATTTTCTCGATTTTGTTTTCAATGTTTAGGACGTCAGCACAGATTGGTAAGAAAACATCGTAACGAAAAAATTATATTATTACATTATTTTCCTTTCCAAATGGATATTTAAAAGGCAGAATATTAAAAAATACAGCACAAAGAACAATAAAAATTGACATAAAATAAAATAATAAAAACAGGTTCCGTCCTTGAGTGAGGGTAGACAGCTCTTGATTCCGCGATCCGTGATCAGGGGCGTAATCAGAAGAAGGGCCCAAAGTGTCCGGATCCCCCTCTAAAACTGGAAAATGCCGAAAACTATTATAACGCTTAGGGTTAAATAGTCAGTGTTGTTCACAGAAAGATAGGAATCCAGATAATCACACTTATACTGTGTACATTTTTAACATGATAATGTTTTTAGGCTGGGGGTCATTCCACAAAAACGTCATCGAAAAATGTAGCGCTTCCACACTTTCGATACCCCACAGTCTAGAAATTTGATATGTAAACGCATCAAGACAGAAATAATCGCTGCTGACATTGAGGTTAGCAAACTTTTTAGTGAGAATAAAATTTGGTTTTACATGCTCTGTTTGTGATCATCTGTAGTTTGGAAATGATTTACGTAATCTACCAAACATAATCCACATTATACGTTTCAAAAGCCTAAAAACATTATCATACTTCGATGTTTCGGTTTCGTCGAAATTCTTTGAATGCTTAGGTGCATAAATAGAGAGAGGGAGAGAGAGAGGGAGAGAGAGAGAGAGGGAGAGAGAGAGAGAGAGTTTTTAATGTGATTTTATGATTTTATGATAGGCTCACAGGGCGACATTAATCAGAGTTTATTTTCAAGAAATACAATTTAGAAACATAAGGTCAATTTACCTTTTTTTATTTTAAATGTCAAAAAAATAATTATTTAACATTGGGGCAATATTTACCAGAATTTTGTAGTAGGGGTTATGGCGTAGATTATAGAGACTGAATAAGACAAAATCTTAACCTACGGCTGCGAAACGTGTATCCTGAACTCCAAAGCAGCAAACACTCTCGATATCTTTGAAAGAAAAATATTACGAAGAATCCTGGGACCAGTTAATAACGTACACGGCTGGAGAATAAGATATAACTTTGAATTGTATCAAATGTATAAAGAACTACCTCTAACACAATACATAAAACTACAGCGTTTAAGGTGGGCTGGTCATGTAGCCAGGATGGTGGAAGTTCACCACGAAAACTACTGAGTACCGGAATCCACGGAAAAAGACCAGTGGGAAGACCGTGGAGAAGGTGGATGAACGCGGAGGATGAGGATGCGAAAGAAATACTGAAAGTGCGTTCCTGGAGGAGGATGGGTACCGACAGAAGAGAATGGGGGGAAAAATGAGGGAGGCCATGGTCCAACAAGGGCTGTAGTGCCATAGGAGAGAGAGAATAAGACAAATTCTGATTATCTCTTTTGTTTATTCAAATCTGATCAGAAAATTAGAAAACGGCTGTACATGTTTCTTTTATTATGTTTTTTTATGTTTCTTTAATTCCACAGTTCCAGAATGTCAGAGTTGGAGTTCAGAGTCCTCATGTCTATCTCGCTCCGGTGAAAAAAATCTGGAGCTCTCCATCTTTCAGGAAGGAAACGTCTCGGAATGGTTATACTCGATTTTGAACTTCCAATATAATCTGGACCTCCCTCAAATTCAAAATTTTGTCTATGTCCCTGTCTGTAATGGCCAGATTATAACGAAAACAAAATGCTGATTCCGGAGAATTCATTTTTTTTCTCGAAACATTCGGGTAGACATACTCTGTTAATGTGTACAACATGAATGGTTATAACCAAATAACAACTACCTTTTACAACTCTGGTTAGTAATTTCTTTTTGTGACATAGCTTTATGGATGCGTTCTTTTATGTCTTACACGTGTATTCTTCTCTCTTGCAAGACAGTCTAGTTTTACAGCATTGTTCAAATACTACTTACTTTGGCTGCATTTATCTTGTCTTTGTTGCTTACATACAGATACTTAAGTGCGTGCGTGCGTTTAAAACTAATGGTAACTAAAATTACACAAAACACAACCCGGAGCAATTAGTATTATCAAAAACAAACAAGCAATATTTCTTCCGCTATCTCTGCGCCCACTGTATGCATGCGTTCACTTCCATGGCACCAATTCCCTCCCCCGCGCACCGATTAATTTAAATGGTTGTTGTGCCCAGCCGTTTGAAATTAAACAAACTACGATGTATCGTAACTATCGAGGGCAAGCAGTATCGAGCGCGTGTGTGTATGCGCGTTTGCGTGAAGCCAATGCACTGAGATTAAACAAGACACCCCATCGTCAGTGTTAATCATTGGAGCGAGAGTGAATTACGCCCCCCTTGTTGGCGCTTCTTCTTCTTCTTCCCCCCCCCCCCGATGGATACCCGACGACAATGGCCGTGTAGTGATATTGCTCCGGTTGTCGCTTTCGCTTTATCCCTGTTTGACGTCAACACTGTTCCATATACGACACGATACAGCTGAATAACAACTACAGAATCATTGTAGCCGTGTCTGTGCCCAATATTTATCTATTTATTCCTATATCCATTCTTTTTATTTTATCTTTCTCTCCTCGCCTATTTTTGTCTTCGTAGTTCGCTTCTTTGTATATTTGCCTCTTGTGTCTTCCCTTTTCCTGTTCCAAATTCCTCTCTAGCTTCCACCTCTGTAGCCTATTTGTGAGAAATAAATACAGAATTTAGAAGACCGGTCAAAGCGTAATGCTGGCCACATTTCTTCATCTTCTTCTTCTTCGTCGTCGTGGTCGTCGTGCAGATGTGTTTCCAGGTTATATTGCAGCAACTCCCTTTTCTTTTCTCTGAGTTGCTGAACTGATAAAAGTGTCATTTATGGCCGTCGACCACGACGATAATGGTGATTTATTATTTTTATTGTGGAGTTCTTCTTCTTCTTCTTCTTCTTCTTCTTCTTCTTCTTCTTCTTCTTCTTCTTCTTCTTCTTCTTCTTCTTCTTCTTCTTCTTCTTTTATCAGGGACTAGGCGAATGTCCTGTCCCGATCCCAAAGGAGTATACATACTTCACCAATGCTTCCAAGGTCTTCCTGTACTTCGCTATCCAACAGGCTTGTATTGCCACACTTCCTTAGGCAACCTGCCATCTGGGATTCTATGAAGATGAGCTGTCCATCTCTTTTTTTTGTTCTCTGCAATACGATCTTGAATATTAAAAGTGTTCAACTCTTTAACGAATGTCTTCATTGTAGATAGTGTGGAGTATGGCTCAGCCGAAGAATATGCGATGAGAAGACGGGAAAGAAAGATTCTGAAGAGGACATGTGGAGGTGTACCAGATGCCGGAATGTGGCGTGTGAGGACAAATGCCGAATTGTACGAACTACACAAGGAACCGGACATCGTCACAGTAATAAAACAAAGTAGAATTAGGTGGACAGATCACGTACAATCTAATGACAGAAGAAAGGGTAATGAAAAAAGTATTAATTGGAAGACCAGGAGAAAGACGAGCAAAAAGGAGGACAAGAAGAATATGGATGGAGGATGTAGACGAAGACTTGAGAAGACTGGGGATTAGAAGGTGGCGAACAGTCGCACAGGATACAGAGGAGTGGGGGCACGTCGTTCTGTAGGGCAGGGCTCTTCATGAGCTGTAGCGCCTTGGATTAGTAGTAATCGGTGGCGGATTAAGGGGGGCTAAAGCTCCGGGCCTCATGCACGACCATTTAAAAATTCTCATTTTCGAACGAATAAATAACATGTTCCGAGCAAGCGAAATATTAAAAACCCCACTGACAAGGAGAGCACCTGAAGTACGAATCACGGATTTAAATGAAACTTGTGGACACGTTTAGGTACATGTAAAGGTAACACTCAAAATTTCCCCAGTTATAAGCTATTTTTTTTGTCTGGTTTATTGGCTATATGTATCTAGTTCCCCAGTTTATTATATTTATTAAATGATCGTCTGAATACAGTAAAGTATTGTGCAAAACGCGAAAATTTCCTGCTCTGAAATACCCCCGGGCCCTTTATAGCCTTAATCCGGCCACGGTAGTAATAGTTCATTGTGGTATCTATTCCTTCGTGTGCAGTCTTTTAAGAGTTCACAACAATGAAATCTCCGACGCCTGTATTCTACTCAGATGTTTTTTCGCCACAACCTAAGTTTCAGAACCACACAATGACACTGGCGCACAGGCAGTACCTTATAAAATTGTAGTCGATTTTATTTCCTTCTTTATGTTTATAATGGAGTTTGATAGAAAACGACTGTTATCGGAGTCTGTTCTGTTTCTGTTGAGCGTTGTTGTGCATCAGCGATAGAGAAGGGGCGTAACGTAATGGTGCATCGGCCTGTCTATTTATATAACGTAATCCAATAAGTAGGATATGGATGTATGCAACCAACACACGTCGGTAAATTATATTGCACTGACACAAATTGCATCCACTGCCACTGCCACCGTTATTGTGTTTGCTGTATGTCAGTCTGATTAATGGGCAAGGCGTTCGATTCCCCCTCCCCACCCCCGTAATCATGTTTTACTCTATTGAAAACAATGTTACGTCGTCGATTCTAGGTAACGACGCTCGCTCCATAATAGTGTTTACAATTGTAACTGAATCATTACATCATAGGGGTGAGTATGCGCGGGCGTGAGCGCAAACACACTATTAGACGGATATACAATTTAGCTTATCTGTGTAGATCAAATTACTAGTTGTATGCAGTAAAACAAGTAACAAAAACTGACAATAAACTCTGCCTCATTGTTGAATACTCTGTGTCGAGAACATCGATAGTAATACAATTGTATTATAAAAGCGTTTGTTGTTTGTTTTGATGAATTCTGAATCGTCAGTGACCAGTAGCGTCACATTTCTCTCATTCATTGGGACTCTCTCTTTCTCATTAATTTCACTCCCCCTCTCTGTCTCTCTCTCTCTCTTTTACGGACACATGCACTTCTTTATCTGTTGGAAAAATAGTTTTCAGTGGCCCAGTTTTCTTAGTAATCATTTCTATTTTTACCTAATCGCATTAGTGAATAACTAATGACCCATGAAATTACCAGTTTTTTTTTCTATTTACGATATTATGTCACCAGCATCCATCAGCATTTCCGAATTACATTTTTGTACGATACTGTCACCAGTTGCGTAACTTTAGACCGGAAAACGCTGTACAACGAGGTTATAGAGACAACAGATTTGTTAACTACCGCACGCTGAGTACTGCAAATTGACTGCTAAGAACAACTTCTCTGGAGGCGCTATGATTTCGATTTCGAAACTATTCAATCCGAGTTTGTCAGGACGTTTTATCTGGATATAAATTTTGAATGGCTCCATTATGAATTTCTT
The DNA here is from genome assembly GCA_034769895.1 of Magicicada septendecula. Taxonomy (NCBI): domain Eukaryota; kingdom Metazoa; phylum Arthropoda; class Insecta; order Hemiptera; family Cicadidae; genus Magicicada; species Magicicada septendecula. Next base: position 38,896,122 of record CM068367.1, read on the forward strand.
CTTCTTCTTCTTCTTCTTCTTCTTCTTCTTCTTCTTCTTCTTCTTCTACTCTTCAAGGTTTAGGTTATATAATACTGTTCCGGCACCCATCTCATCCTCGGACGACCTTCTTCTCTTCTACCAATGGCTTTATAGTTCAGTGCCGCTTTCGGCAATCTATCCTCTGTCATCCTTTGCAGGTGATCCCACCGTTGTCTTCTGTCAATTGAAATAATTTCATTTATTCTTTGCCACAGTTTCCAGAATTTACTCCGAGGCTGCTTTGGGTACTACAAGTATTTTAAAGTTTTGCATGAAACAGGTTACTGCCTGTTGCACAACCCCTACCAGGAGGACCAGAGACTCTTCTGTCAGCTTTACCATACCATAGCGAGAGGCCCCTGTTTTGGGGCGCAGGAGATTCACCCTCACCTTCTCTTTCTGAAATAGGATTTGGTGTCTTTGTATCAGTTATTCTGATACTGAATGTTTCTTAGTATTTCCAGTGCTCACCTATCGGCATCAGTGAACACTTTACGATCCTAAGGTACCTAAAATTAAGAAATTAGAATTGAAAAAGGAAGACACCCTAGCCCTCGATTACACTAATAGAGTCGGGTCAGAAAAAAACAAGAGGCAGTCAAGAGAGACTAGACAGAAAATACTAAAGAAGGTATCTCACGCAAGACAAGTTGAAGCAAAGTGAGAATCCAGATTAGGGTTTTGCCAAACCCGTATCCACAAGATGTGGACCCTGATGTTATTATAAATTTTATCTTCATTAATCAGAGGATCTAGCAGGCTCGGATGTTATGTGTTTTGCCAATATCTGCATAGCAAAAACCCTGAGAAATGTTAACAGACACAGATGTTCTGCCAATCCAAGAAGTCTTGAGTTGCGTGTGCTGTCCAGACAATGTATGACTTTCAGAGTGTGTGTGTACACATTCTGTAGCCAATGGAGAGTGTAAAGGGCGAGGCTTCAGCTCTCTTTAATTGACTGAAAGGTAATAGACTCCTTTTAAATTGGCTAATTCCGGTCTTGCATGTCTGAGGGTCTTAAAAGTCTTCACGAGTCTTAAAATTTATTCGTGATGCCTTGGAAATTGGGAGGGATTAAGAAACGACGATGTTGGGCTACTACAAGGATACACAGATTTTGATATGGAATGCCCAAATCTTGCGTAAGCCTAATATACTTTTTGCTAAATGTAACTTGACAGTAGACATTCTTATCATTAGGATAGAGTTCTGTTTGGATCTATTGTTTACTGAACGCAGCGAGTGTGCTTAGCAGCATTCACGTTTCAAGAGGATGGCGGTTTTGGGGCGGCTCAAAATATCTTCGTTTGGCAGAAGATTTGTACCCGTAATTACACCGCGTTCCGACTTTCCAAAGAGCTCCGGAAGCGGGGACAACGGTGGCTCTGTATGTACTCAACAAATTCTTCCCTAACCTTGACTCCTTCCTGTACAAGATAACTTGGAAATGCTCACAAACTGCAAAACAACGCACTTTCCTGCAATCCATAGCCACCTCCACCAACAGAACTACCCGCAGAACTTCCTTCCCCATAAACCGCCTCCTTACCATAACCGATGGACCCTCTTTCCAGAACCCCTCGCCGCCATCGTCATAGAAATAGAAACACTAACTCCCAACTTCAGACATACTCAACCTGCCATCCTTCCTGATCACATAACAACTTAAATTTTCCTTAACTTTTACCAAGTTTTTAGCCTTCTTCTTTGTGTCCCCTGCCAACCTTGACTTAATGGCTCTTTTCATCAGCCACTTCCTTTACCTATCTGCCCCCCCCCCCACACACACACACAACTCTACCTTCCGGACAAGTCTCAAACATCATGAAAAAAAAGACAACGATGCACGGTGGGGTTCCTAAGGTGTGGCGATTGGCCGGGGAATTTCAGTTAGACATAGTCTAATTCAGGCTCAGTGTTCGTTCGCCGAGGCCGTGTCCAGCATGCTGTCACAAACGTGAGTGTTGGTGTAGGCCAGTAGTCGCATAACTATGGGGAGGTATCAGGGGGATCAATACCCCTCCCCCCACCGAGATTTGAATATTTCATAGAAATTTCATAATCATTTAACGTAGATCAATTCTAAACCAGTCGCGTTGAAATGAGTCTTGTAAGTAATCGTAGTAATAAAAAAAAATTAAAAGATTTTTAAATTAAAAAAAAACTAAGAGTTTTCTTAGTAACGACCAGTTTATATTTAAGTATATTTTATTGAATGTATTTATAAAAAATGCATCTTTTCTTTTGAAGAATATCTTGTTATTTTAGTTTCTTGCACTATTTATATGTTATTAAGCAAGAATAGACTACTTCTGCAAGCGTATTTTAATTTTTATCAATATTTGTAAAAACCCGAGTGACGTTTCACAGAACAATCTGTACCACAATAAAACTGGAATATATAGAAAATAGAATGCTCAGAGTTTAAGCAGGCCAAACGAAGAAAAGAGTAGTAGTCGCTGTCGATATCTTTCTGGAACACCCCAAAGCGTTTTTGAAGAATAATAATATATATATATATATATATATATATATATATATATATATATATTCACTCACTTTCTGCTACAGTCCGTTTCTTGATGTATATAATACATTTAATATTTATAATTAAATTTACCTCAAGATGTTATTTTTCTATTTGGAACATGTTTCGAGAGTTCCTGTTCTCTCATCTTCAGCCTTCGCGATCTTGTTTCTGGTGAAGTATTTGTGTGTTGGCTGCTGGAAGCTATTAAGGTAGTTTGTTGGTCTTTGGTATTTTAAAGTTGTATTATTGTGTGTGATTGTGGTATATGTTTTTTGTATTTTGTGTATTTTCAATGTTGAGTGCTTTGAATATTGTCATGTTTTGTATTGATTTGTATTTGTTCTGGTATTAGTTTGTTTTGTGTTTTATGTTTGTATATTTGTAAATTTTCCCAAATGTTCATTATGGTGCCTTTGTGTGGCATATGTTTTATTAGTGATACATTGGTTATGTCTGGGAATTTGTGTCCTGTGTTTATTGCATGTGTGGCTAAATTGAATTTATATGTTTCTGGTTTTTTCTATGCGTTTAGGTGTTCAAAATAACGTTTATTTAGCTGTTTTTTTTTTTGTTTGTCCTATGTAACATTTATTGCAATCTTGGCATTCAATTTTGTATATACCGTTAGTTGTTGTATTATCTTTGTTGTGTGAGCTATTTAGAATTGTAATTTATTTTTATTAGTTTTGCATGCTATTTTTTATATCTGTGTTTTAAATAGTTTTGTCATTTTATTATTTATGTATGTGAATGTGGCTCATTTTTTGTTGTTGTTATTATTTATGTGTTGTTCATTTTGATTGATTCTTAATTGTTCAGTATTTATTTTATATTTGATTTTATTTTCTATTTTGTTCACAGTATTTTTATTATATCCATTTTCATAACCAATTTGGTATATTATATTTCTTTCTTTGTCAGTTTCTTGTTTGTTTAGGGGAATTTTGTACAAGAAACTGACAAAGAAAGAAATATAATATACCAAATAGGTTATGAAAATGGATAAAATAAAAATACTGTGAACAAAATAGAAAATAAAATCAAATATAAAATAAATACTGAACGATTAAGAATCAATCAAAATGAACAACACATAAATAATAACAGATGGGCCACATTCACATACATAAATAATAAAATGACAAAACTATTTAAAACACAGATATAAAAATAGCATACAAAACTAATAAAAATAAATTACAAATTCTAAATAGCTCACACAACAAAGATAATACAACAACTAACGGTATATACAATATTGAATGCCAAGATTGTAATAAATGTTACATAGGACAAACAAAAAAACAGCTGAAAAAACGTTATTTTGAACACCTAAACGCATACAAAAAACCATAAATATATAAATCCAATTTAGCCACACATGCAATAAACACAGGACACGAATTCCCAGACATAACCAATGTATCACTAATAAAACAAACGCACCATAACGAACATTTGGAAAAATTTACAAATATACAAACATAAAACACAAAACAAACTAATACCAGAACAAATACAAATCAATACAAAACATGACACATATTCAAAGCACTCAACATCGAAAATACACAAAATACAAAAACAGATACCACAATCACACACAATAATACAACTTTAAAATACCAAAGACCAACAAACTACCTTACTAGCTTCCAGCAGCCAACACACAAATACATCACCAGAAACAAGATCGCGAAGGCTGAAGATGAGAGAACAGGAACTCTCGAAACATGTTCCAAATAGAAAAATAACATCTTGAGGTAAATTTAATTATAAATATTAAATGTTATATATATATATATATATATATTGTAGCGTGACAGATGTTTGCATAATATTGAATGGCAATTGATCATTAGAATAATGAAGTTATAATATTTAAATTTGGAAGAAAGCATTAAGTCTAATATAAATAGATTAATTCATATCAACTGTGGAAAGAAATCATTATTATAAAGAAAATACAAGTACAAATAAAAGGAGTTACTAGTGATGAATCATCCAAGACCAGTCTCATAACCAAAGGTTTTCAAGGTATAACCCAGGAAGGTAAAATAGTAAATAACAAAGCAGTACACAATATGACCAAACCCACAACGAGGGAGAATAAATAAAAGAGAAACCCTAAAATAAGCCAAGATCAACCAATACAGGTTGTGTATTTCTGAATTAAAGAAGAAGATGGAGAAGATCCCAAGAAACCTGATGGCATCAAGAACAGATGGAGAAGATACCAGTCCCAGAAGGCAGGAGAAAAGAAGACTGAAGAAAGAAGAAGAGGGCAGCATCCTGAAGAAGACGTCATGCTCTTATAAAAGACACCCAAATCCCTATATCCCCAAAATAAATATCTAAAAATAAAAGTATAACGAAATAAAAACCACATGTATACAAATTTAAGAGAGAGGAGTGTATAAAGTAAAAGTTTCCTGTGAACTAAGATGAAACAATGATATAGTGCCCATGGAACGGGTCTCCATTGAAAAAACGCTAACCAATTTATTATGTTGATAAGACTATACGACCATTTAGCATTAACATAATATATAAGTGAAAGTGAACCAGTGATAGTTTTGGGTATTATAAAAAATGAACCTTGTGTTTCATTCTTGGCAATCACAAACATTGGATGCAATGAAATATGCATTTTTCAATGACTTAAAATGTGTACGGTGACAATATGTTGTTCATAAGACATGAATCTGTTTAAAATAACATTTTTGTTTTACATGAAAAAAGAAAAACAGATTTCATAGTGCTTTGTGAACGGTTCATACTATTTATTTGTTAATGACAGGGTACAATTCCCCAAAGACAAGGTATAAAAGACTGTATAAAAACTGTAGAATCCTACTTATAATAATAGTTAGAAATAAGAATATAGATATAAGGTTTTAATGTATATAGTACAAGAATGTTTAAAAATGTTTTAGATATAAGGCCATTTGTTTGGGTCTGAAACAACTAACATCAGAACTATAAAAATAGTTACCACTTGTAAATAGTAGAGAGTAATTAAGATGTTAGTTAGTACAAAACCTTTGTTGTAAACCATATTTACATGTTGGAAATGGGAATTTTGTTGCAAAATGTCTGATTTGAAGACAACCATTTATTTAAAAAAAATGTTCTTTATTCTGTTTTAACTATTGTTTGTATTGTAACCAATACTAATTGTTTTTGTGTAATTTAAAAACATGTTTAATTTATAATACTATTTGTAAAAGTCAGAGAGGGTATCACACATCATATATTGTTTGTAAATTATTGTGTAAGAAAAATTGTTAAAAAATCATAGGCCAAAAGAATGGAAACCAAACTTCATCAAAACAGAGAAATTGCTCATTTAAATGCAAATAAACAAAAGGGGTTTAGACAAAATAAACTTGAGATCATGCCATATAATTGCACATACCATTTAGAGAGATTTTAATAAATTATATTCAGAATTATAAATAAAAATAAAATGACTAAACTCAGAAATTTAGACATGGGAGTCATATATTTCAGAATAATGTTTCAGAATACAACTAATTCAATTAATTACCAGAAAATAAGGGAATAGGAACCTTTTAATACAATATAGGATTATTAATATTAAATATAACTGATAAAATGGCTGAATTTATATAATGACAGGAAGTAAATTTTGATGTTTTGACTCTTCACAGTATACCAAACTGAAAGTGAAATTACTATTTTTTTTTGGACAGAAAACACTATAAAATGGCATTATTTAATCTGAAAATAACCAGAATGAACTGAAAGATTAATTTAAATCAAATCTAGTGAATAAAATTGACAAATAACCAAAGTATAGGCATTCATATAGTGAAAATGTAAAAGTGCATACAGGATGTGAAAAATATTTGAACAATGTTAAGGATAATATTATATGGGCTAAGAGTTTAATTGAAACTGGAGGAAACAGTTAGTTAATTATTGGTAGTTGAACGGTTAACATGACATACCTTTGAAAACGTGAATAATCTAACCTATAATCGTCATACAAAGCGAGTGTATAGTGAGTTATTGTGAAATCGCGAGTGACTTGTAAAATACTTCTGAAACTATCATATTATAACAGAAACGATCAAGTAACACTCCATAACACAGAACAATATAAATCTACTCCGAAAAACACTAGAAAACTGTATAATACATTAAACCAAATTAGTGATGGAATCGGAGAAAGTGTTTGAACTAATAATTATACAGATACACTAAATACAACCCAGAATCACTACACCAGTCACTACACAACATATAACAAGAGATTTGCGGACACGAGAACAGAAATATTGCGTCAAAATACATTATTTGGAATGCAGCAGCAACGAGCAACATTTTCATCGACTTGACGGCAGCCATCTTTCTTTGACAATTCCAGTGCCTCTTCGTGGTTCATCACAGCTGTTTGGTGAAAACAATTATTATATTTACAAATTATTATTCAATGTCTGTGTTTATTAATAACTATTAATTTGATTGTAACGTTATACTTTTTAAATATTAGCCCGATTTCTCTGACTTTGGTAATAACTGGCTGTTTAAAGAACCCTATATAATTTTTATATCATATACTTGTAACTTTTTTCGATATCCTGAGAATCGATACTAATCGATAAGAGTCAATATTGCTATTACTTAATAAAATATTAATACTTTTCAATACTTAATAGTTCTTTATTTCTTCAATAATACTAATTACCAATAATATAATTCTAATTGATAATCTACAAGGACTTTACCACCCGTAAGTGAAGATAACCTAAAAAATAGAAAGGTAAACAAATATCGATTGGTTTACAGACAGTCTTATGAGTGGTGATAGATTATTTAAATTATACTAAAACTTTAATAAAAATTTTCAGAAGAGCATTACACTGTTTAAAACTTCACAGCCCTATATTAATTAATTGATCCTAATTAATTAATTAATAAAATTAAAATAATTTTTTTTTATAAACATAATTTTTTTTTAAATTTCCTTCAAAACAATAAATTTTGTTTTGAAACGTTCGGCGAAGCCAAGCATATATATTTCTTCATCAACTTTACGCTACTCGACCGGTCTTGCTACCATTGGGACTCGACCAGCTGGGAAACTTAAGGAAGTGTTTCAGGCCAGTAAGACGTCGAGAGCCACACCAATTAAACACCTTACAACTTACAGATTCACACATCAATCTTATTTATTTTATTACAAATTGGCTAGTCCAAACAGAGGGGCTTGATTACATCGGAGTCACATATTCCACAATAGAGTATATCAGCAACACATCTATACTCATTTTATATAATTTTATTACAATATATATAGTTTAGCCACACACTATCTGAATAATAAACATCAACTTCCAGATATTCAAAATGTTAAATTAATAAGAAAACATACAAAAACTCCACAAAATTTAATATCTAGGAAGATCTTATTTTATACAAATTAATAATAATAAAAATAATAATACAATCCTGACAGATTAACTATTTTAAAAAGCTGAAAATGTCCAATACGTAGTTCAAAGAAACAGAAAAAGACATAGAAGAAGTCCAGCTTACTCAAGAAGACATTGAAGAACGCTTGCCACTCAAAAAGAAATTAAAAAATGCCCAAGGTTTTCAGAAAAACCCCAAGAAGAGGGCAGGTCCCATCTGGACTGACGAAAGAAGGGAGAGACATCGATCAAGAATGAAGGAGATGTGAGAGAGGAGGAAGAGAGTGGGGAAGAAGGGAGGAACCAGTTGAACCAAACGTAGTTCACAGTGGCTCATATGCAAAAAATAATAATAATAATAATACAAGAAGTTACAAACAAGTACAAATAAACACAAAACACGATGACTTACTTAAAATTATAAATTCAATGAAATAAATAAAGTATAAACATTAAGTATTTTAGCATAACCACCAAATCAGCTGACCACATAAAAAATAATTACAACAATCGAAAATTTGAAACAAAATAAAATCGAATATTCGTTAATTCATATAGTAATAGAAACAAAATCGATGATTCGTTAATTCACGTTGAGACCTCTGACGATACAGATTTTCTATGAAACGTAAGTCGGACACACACACACACACACACACACACACACACACACACACACACACACACACACACACACACACACACACACACACACACACAGAGGCACGCACGCGCACACACAATGATAAAATTGAAATATGCTTGCTAAAGTAATCTAATCTTGAATGATAGCATTATAAAAAATTATATGGAAAGAATCCTGGGAATTATATGGAGTCAAACCTTCAAGCCAGTCGCCCCCCCCCCCCATGGGCAGCTCCTGGTTACGCCACTGGCGTATAACCATAAGAGAACAAAATATTGATTACTCTAACGATGGAATGAATGTTAACTTTTAGACTAATATAATGTCGTGTTAAGCTCAATGCCACGAACGGAGAAATTACAGTACGATAACTAAATTGTGAAATAATTATCAATGTACTTAATTGTGCTCGAGATGAATGTGTTGAAATAAGGAAGTTTGTACTTGTTTTTGTCGTTGAAAAGAGAAAAATCATAAGTATATATTGATGGCATTCCTTGATAATAATAAAACACTTTATGAGAAACTTGACTAAACTGATAAGGTAACTAATTGTCTTGGAGTACTTCACGAAACAGGCAAGAGTTGTTGACTTTTAGTAGGTATGCATAAGGTGCATCAAAAGACAGAGAGAGAGAGAGAGAGAGAGAGGAGAGAGAGAGAGAGAGAGAGAGAGAGAGAGAGGAAGCACAGACGGACGAATAACAATGTCAGACAACAGATTATAGAATTGCATTACGGTTCTCATAAGGAGTTACCGTTATCGCCAGGTTACGGTAAAACATATTTGTGTCACTTGACCCTGAAGGCTAGCTTGAATACCCTACTCTTGAATGAGTACACAAATCCAGGGGGGTGACTACAGGGTTCTAGAGTGGCAAACTTCCAAGGATATAGGCCTGTAACGTAAAGAAGAGAGCCTACTTTCTTTCTGGTCTATCTTATATTTATATATTTCTTTATATTGTAAGAGAGCTGTCCAAAGTCGTAGCTCTTCGGGACTGCAGGGGGATCTCAAGGGGCACCAGATGTTACACGTGAGTCCAGATTTTCTGACACCGCGTCGTAATTAAGTTCCACAGCTTTAAATCTCCTTTGTCCAGGGTCGGATTAGAAGCGCTTGGTGCCCTATGCTGCCATCAGACTGGTGCCCCCCCCTATTCAAAATTCAACCATTTATACTGATAAATGGCATACACAATTTCGAAAGTTAAAAATTATTTGATTAAAGTCTCAGATTACAACAAATATTTAGCTAAGTAGTGACTACAATGAGCATAGTAGTACTTAAGCTTAGAAAATACTAATCGATCCATTATTTCTTGATTTTACCTTAACAGAGTCTTCTATAATTTCTTCTAAATCGAGCGATTCAAGTATCTCGCTTTCAATATTCAACTTTGCTAACGAAGATAATCTCTCATCTCACATACTTTAACTCAACATATCTTTAATCGTTTTAATGCAGAAAATGCTCTTTCAGATTCCCAGTTAACTATTGCAAAAGCAGGCGATAAGCAATGTATAAATGCGGAAATACATTAATCACTTTACAATCGATAATCCAGTTTAATACTTTAACCGGACAAACAGACTGTAGTATCATGGAATATGTCATATTCATTCGAACGATTTGAAAAAAAAAAACTCTTTCTTGCAATTTTACTCGTGGCACAAAGTGCTCAATTCTATTAGAAGATCGTCGAAAAGTATGCGCTTATCTTTTTATGATTTTGGATTGAGGATATTGTTTTTTTGTTTTTTTTTTTCACATTTATTATCTTCAAAAAGTTTTTCTGATTTAGGGGCTAAATGGTGCCCCCTCTGACAGCTGAGGTGCTGGTGCCAGGTGCTGCAGTATACCCTAGCGGTTATGGATGATCCGCCCCCTGCCTTTGTCACATACGTCACCATCCATATAAGTTACTTTTCACGCCTAACTTTCATTAGCTAAGAGTGACGACTCTTTGAGACACCTACGTATTAAAAATCCATGCGATTTATTTCTATGAAACGTAATATTTTCCGCTTTTCTCCTACATACACCTGTGTTTTTATTCTGCCAATCCTAACCATAAACGAGAATGCAGCATACATTATGGAAAACATTAATATGCTTCATTGGTGTAGGTGGTATATTTATGACCTATGACAAGGTCACGAAGTCGCTAATGAACCGGGCAAACGACAAACTCATTCAGACTATTTATTTCTATGTGCACAGAAATATAATTATTCTCTTCTTCTTCTTCTTCTCCGTACTCATTTAGCTCTATTCATAACTTAAAACACCCACTACTAATTACTAACGTCTCTCTCTCTCTCTCTCTCTCTCTCTCTCTCTCTCTCTCTCTCTCTCTCTCTCTCTCTCTCTCTCTCTCTCTCTTCCCGTCTCTTTAGCATCTATATATCTCTGTTATAATAAAGCCATTACGTTGTCGTCGTTTTCCGCATTTCTCGTTTACAACAAATTGCATACGTGTTTTATCTGCTACGTGAATGCATGTGTGTATGTGTTGTACAGAATGTATGCATTTAATAGTGGATCATGACACATGCTGCTGTCACTACTATATGTATAACGTCGTTTTGTTTAGTTTAACTCGTGGCACGCACGAAATTTCAATTAGTGTAAAAAAAATAAATGTGAGCCATGTTTTCGATTACACCGTAGAGAATGTAAACGACCGACTCTGAGGTTCGAACATTATCCAACTGTTGCGTACGATATAGGCCTACAACGTATTATGTTTTTATTATGCAACGTTTATTTTATGCCCGTGGAGAAAATGCACCCTTTCCAGATAATGTTAATTTACCACGGTCTTTTTAGGTATGTAGATATTTAGGCTGACCAAGATGTTATATTATACGTATATAAATCGGTTCATAACGTTATCCTACGTCTTCCGATCCCTAGTCTCCATTGGTCTCGATCCAACCAAGATTCTTCTTCCAATTCCCGGTCTCTCATTGCTCGATTGATGCCTTCTCTCCAACTCAACCTAGCTCTTCCTCTTCGCCTACGACCATATGGTGTCCATCCCAAAATTTGCTTGGGGAGTCGATTATCCGGCATTCTTTGCACATGTCCAAACCAGCTTAGCTGTTTTCTTCTTATGTCGTCAACAATAGAGCACTGTACCCCCATTATCTCCCGGATTCTGTTCTGACGTTTCTTACCTTTTCCAGTTTTGACCTCCCTGCCGCTCTTCGCCAATAATCCATCTCAGTAGCCTCCAACAACTTTTCTGTTCTTTGTGTTATTGGCCATATTTCACACCCGTATGAAGTAATTGGTTTCACAATTGCATTGTATATACGATGTTTATTTTATTTTGATATTTGTTGATCCCACAATATGTTGTTTAGCAATGCTATTGATTTTCTTCCCAATTTATTTCTTTCTCTTATCGCTTTATCTAGACTACCATCTTGTGTAACTGCTGTTCCTAGATATTTATAGCTACTGCAATTTATTATTTCTTGTTCGTCTTCTAAATTTAAATTCTTCTGTTCCCCACCAATCCACATATACTCCGTTTTCTTTGTGTTTACTTCAAGGCCCCATAGCTTATATTCCTATATAAGTTTTCGTGTCATGTACTCCATGTCGTGATAGCCCTGCGCTATCACGACTTGGTCGTCAATGAAACACAATGTGTACACTGTGTTGTCAATTAGAGGTATCCCCATTTTGTGGCATTTCTTTTTCCAGGTTTTGAGGGCTTGTTCCAAGTATATCTTAAAAAGCGTTGGTGAGAGACAACATCCCTGCTTCAGGCCCTTACTAACATTAAATCCTTTTGAGACTTTACTTCCAATTTTTACGTGCGCTTTCAATCCGTTATATAAAGTCTTGACCCCTTCGATTATAGTGGAGGCGATGTTTGTTCGTTGAAGTGCCAGCCAAAGTTTGGTGTGCGGAATACTATCATACGCTCTCTTAAGGTCAACATATAGGTAGTGGACTTCTTGGTTTACAGCAGTTTTCTTTTCTATGATTTGCGTCAAGCAAAATAAGTGATCTATGGTTGATCTCCCCGCCCGAAAACCAGCTTATCCCTTTGCTTCCATGTCCGAGTATTGATGTTCAATTTTTTTCTTCAGACGTTTTCCATACACTCTACTGATTGAACTCGTCACCGCAATTCCACGGTAATTGTCGCATTCAGTTGTTTTACCTTTTCTGTGAATGGTTGATACAAAAGATTGTTTCCATTCTTGCGGTATTTCTTTATCATTTATGCATCTATGGAATAGTTTCGTGAGATGTTCATATAATTTTGTTGTGCCATATTTGCCATGATATGCCTGGTCCGGGGGCTTTACCATTTTTCAGATGTCGACATATTTCCTTTATCTCTTCCGTGATTAACCTTACAGGCGATGAAGTCGTTCTAATGTTATCGAATTCATAATTGGTGTTATTTTGAAATTATGGTCTGCTTTCTCTTTGGAGGTTACTAAAATATTCGTCCCATTTCTGTAGAGATATTGGCGATATTAAATCTTTCTTTTTTTCCCGTCTTATCGACTTTAGGAATTTCCAACTTTCAGTGCATTGCCTGCCTCCTATATAAGTATTCAGTCGGGCGCAATTCTTATCCCACGTTTCATTTTTCCTTTGCGTTATCATTCTTCGCACCGCTGCTGTACCTCCTTGTATGTTATTTTGTCCTCAACTGTTTTAGTTGTTAGAAATTTTTTGTATTTCTCTTTCTTGTTTTTTATTAGTGATTCTACTTCTTTATTCCACCGGTAAGGCGTTGTCTTTCTTTCTTTTTCATAACATCCCAATGCTTTCTTTGCGACTTCGTGTATGCAATTTGGAATTCTTCAACAGTACTAAATTGCTTGTTTTCCAGTTTTCCGTCCAACCGAGTTCCATATAACGTCCTAACGCTGTCATGGTCTAGGGTATTTAAGTTATATCTTACTTCTTTTTCCGACCCTAGCTGGTTTTCTGTTTTTGTGTGTTCTTTGTTACTTTCTTTTCTTCTTGGAAATGCAATTCTAGTTTTGAGGAGGTAGTGATCCGAACCACATGTTGCCTCCTATAGACCCGTACATCTTGAACCTTCATTTATGTTTTTTGTTTTATTATAACATAATCAATGATCGATTTCAGTTGCCTAAAGTTTTGGGTCCAGGTGTAGGCCTACATATGAATTTCTTTGTGTGGATAAAATCTATGAGTACACTTAAGGGTATTCACGTTGTGAGAGAACAGTGGTTTTGGGACGGTTCAAAATAACTTTGCTTGGTATTACAGAAGAATTATTTATATTGAATTGATCTAAATTTATTTCTAAATTATAATAGCCCCCTTTCTTAAGTTCTAAAAAGAATTAAAATAGCTTAAATAATTATAAAAAACTAAAATATTATAAATAATTTTTATAACTTCCTAACATAATTTCAATCATTTTTTTAAATTTGTAGTCTGTTATTTTTCACTTTTTTATTTGTATATTTATTGCAGTACATATTTTATAAGAGAGTAACACTTTTGATAATTAACTTTAACTTCATACACGTTTTGTTGCTGTCTTCGTTGGGAATACTGTGACTCTCATGCACTTCATTCTTCACCCTTTAACCCTCTTCATAGTCTCTCCCCTCTGTCTTCTGTAAATCTGGTCTAACTTATTTCTTCCTGTCTCTCTCTCCTTTTTTTTTTGGTTTTCCCTCAATTTGTTTTCTGTTTGTTGATTGGTTGTTACAAAGGTAAGAAGGGATAAAGGTTCTGGGTTAAAGGTTTCCACACTTGTAAACCTGAAGTTAGTGATGCTTAGGTTCCCATGAGAACTTCACTGATTATTGTCACTCATGGAAGATTCATATAAATTTGTCATATTCTTTTTGTGTTAATATTAATTACCGAGTGTTAGTAGATCAGTTGTACTAGGGCTTGTGCCAGGTCTTGAATTCCTTTGAGACAGTTTCTTTGTTCTTTAAAACTCCTAAGCGATGGGTGATTTCTATCAGGTACTGTATAATATATATCGCTCGGACTGCCTCCGTCGTAATATTTTTCACTTGACGACGACCTCCTACGAGGGGTATTTTAAGATCTGATGATGAAGCATATGCTTCGAAACGGGTCATCAATATAAAAAAGAAGTCACAAGGAGGACTGGAAAAGGTTAGTATGTCTGTTCATACAAGTGACTTGGATGTCATTGTAAAATGCGTGGGTATATAAATTTGAAGTCGGTCAACACTGTCATAAGGTGTTTTGAAATGGATTCATAGTTTCTGTAAGTTTCTTTTGAAGAATTCCCAATTTCTAGCGATTTATAAAAAAAAATTAGCATTCTATCACAAACGTGAGGTTGGCTTAGGCCAGTGGCGTAACTACGCCAGGGGCATCAATCCTCTAACAACTATTAAACATTTTCTGCGAAATTCCAAAATCAGTTAACGTTGATCTGTTTCTAAGCCAGTTGCGTGTGTTAAAATAAGGTTTCTAAATAACTGTAGAAACAAAAGGCATTACTATATTTTTAAATTAATAAAATAGAATTTTCTTACTAACGACAATCACCCAACACTTGGTAATTAACGTACGTAACGTTACGTCCACCCTTACATATATTTTATAATATGTATTTATAAAAAATTCATCTTTCCTTTTCAAGTATCTCTTGTTATTTTAGTTTCTTGTAGTATTTATATGTTATTATTTAAGAATAGATATCTTCTGCAAGTGTATTTTAATTTTTATCAATAGACCTGTATGTAGAAATCTGGTTCACGTTTCACAGATCAATCTATATCAACAATAATATATAGAAAATAGTGTGTCCAGATTACACTAAATTTTGCATAGGCCAAACGAAGAAAAGCTTAGTCGCTAGATTCCTTGAACACCATAAAGAGATTTTAAGCCACACACACACACACACATATCTATAATTTATATTATAAATATAAGTTTAATTAAGAAAGTTGTGTCAGTGGTTATAATGACAAACAGAATTGTCACTGTTGCACACCACTATAGAAAAATTATTCCGATTAGAGCTTCCAAGCTTCTCAGCTAATCGGAATAATTTTTTTATAGTTGTGTGCAACTGTGATAATTCTGTTTGTGTTTATAAATGTATATACATATATAAGCCAATAATTTAGTTAGCCATACACTATTTAAATAATAAACATCAATTTACATAAATTCAAAATCTTAAATTAATAAAAAAACAAACAAAAAGATCACGAATTTGAGTATCTAGAAACATCTCAATTTATAGAAACATAATAATATTAATATTAATATTAATAATAAGAATACGATAATTAAAGAACAAATAAAAGGAAAAATATCATTTAAAATTATAAATTTAATAAAATAAAGAAAATATAAACATTATGTATTTTAATGTAATATTAAAACCAGCTGACTACATAAACAAACATTACAATAATCGAAAATTGAAAACGAAATTAAATCTATTAGTCGTTAATTCACATTGAGATCTCACGATACGGAAACGGATCTCTGACGATCTGTGATTAGATCGTTCTATGAAACGTACGTCGGAACTTTTTATGTATATAATCCTGTACTGATAAACATTAAAACACGCTTGCTGAAATAATGTATTCTTTAATGCAAACAAAAAATTATATGGAAAGAATCTTGAATTTCTCATTTGCCCCCAGAACAATGGGGAGTCAAACCTTGAAGCTAGTCACCCCCCCCCCCGGAGCAGCTCCAGTTACTCCACTGGCGTAGCCATACGAGAAGAAAATATTGATTACACAAATGATGCAAATGAATCCTGTGTTAACGTTTAGACTAATATAATGTCATGTTAAGCTCAATACCACGAACGGAGAATTACAGTACGATAACTGAATTGTGAAATAATTATCAGTTTTGTTTGAGATGAATGTGGTGAAATAAGGAAGTTTGCACCTGTTTTTGTCGCTGAAAAGAGAAAAATCGTAAGTATATACTGATGGCATTGAATGCCTTGATAATAAAACACTTTATGAGAAACTTGACTAAACTGATAAGGTAACTAATTGTCTTGCAGTACTTCACGAAACAGGCAGGAGTTGTTGACTTTTAGTAGATATGCAGAAAGTGCATCAAAAGAGAGAGAGAGAGAGAGAGAGAGAGAGAGAGAGAGAGAGAGAGAGAGAGGACAGACGGACGAATAACAATGTCAGATAACAGATTATAAATTGCATTACGGTTCTTCTGATAACGAGTACCGGTAACCGTTATCACCAGTTACTGTAAAACATATTTGTTTCGCTTGACCCTGAAGGCTAGCTTTGAATACCTGGTTCTTGAATGAGTACACAAATCCAGGGGCGTGACCACAGGGTGGTAGAGTGGTGGCAAACGTCCAAGGATATAGGCCTGAACGTAAAGAAGAGAACCTACTTGCTTTCTGGTCTACCTTATATATTTCTTTATATTGTAAGAGAGCTGTCCATAGCCGTAGCCAGGCTCTTCGGGACTGCAGGGGGATCTCAGGGGGCACCAGATGATACAGATGAGTCCAGATTTTCTGACACCCCGTCGTAATCAAGTTCCACAGCTTTAAATCTCCTTTGTCCAGGGTCGGATTAGAAGCGCTTAGTGCCCTACGCTGCCATCAGACTGGTGGCAGCCCCACCCCCCCTATTCAAAATTCATCCTTTTATACTGATAAATGGCATACATAGTTTCGAAAGTTAAAAATTATTTGATTAGAGTCTCAGTTACAACAAATATTTAGCTAAGTAGTGACTACAATGAGCATAGTAGTACTTAAGCTTAGAAAATACTAATAGATCCATTTTTTCTTGATTTTACCTTAACAGAGTCTTCTATAATTTCTTATAAATCGAGCGATTCAAGTATCTCGCTTTCAGTATTCACCCTTGCTAACGAAGATAATCTCTCATCTCCTATACTTGAACTCAACATATCCTTTAATCGTTTTTATGCAGAAAATGCTCTTTCAGATTCCCAGTTAGCTACTGCAAAAGCAGGCGATAAGCAATGTATAAATGCGGAAATACATTAATCACTTTACAATCGATAATCCAGTTTAATACTTTAAGCGGACAAACAGACTGTAGTATCATGGAATCTGTCATCTTCATTCGAACTATTTAAAAAAAAAAACTCTTTCTTGCAATTTTACTCGTGGCACAAAGTGCTCAATTTTATTAGAAGATCGTCGAAAAGTATGCGCTTATCTTTTTAATATTTTGGATTGAGGATATTGTTTTTTTGTTTTTTTTTTCACATTTATTATCTTCAAAAAGTTTTTCTGATTTAGGGGCTAAATGGTGCCCCCTCTGACAGCTGAGGTGCTGGTGCCCGGTGCTGCAGCATACCCTGGCGTTATGGTTATGGATGATCCGCCCCTGGCTTTGTCACATACATCACCTTCCATATAAGTTACTTTTCACGCATAACTTTCATTAGCTACTAGTGACGACTCTTTGAGACACTACGTATTAAAAGTCCATGCGATTTATTTCTATGAAACGTAATATTTTCCGTTTTTCTCCTACATACACCTGTGTTGTTATTCTGCCAATCCTAACCATAAACGAGAAGGCAGCATACATTATGAAAAACATTAATATGCTTCATTGGTGTAGGTGGTATATTTATGACCTATGACAAGGTCACGAAGTCGCTAACGAACCGGGCAAACGACAAACTCATTCAGACTATTTATTTCTATGTGCACAGAAATATAATTATTCTCTTCTTCTTCTTCTTCTTCTTCTTCTTCTTCTTCTTCTTCTTCTTCTTCTTCTTCTTCTTCTTCTTCTTCTTCTCCGTATTCATTTAGCTCTATTCATAACTTAAAACACCCACTACTAATTACTAACGTCTCTCTCTCTCTCTCTCTCTCTCTCTCTCTCTCTCTCTCTCTCTCTCTCTCTTCCCGTCTCTTTAGCTACTATCTATCTCTGTTATAATAAAGCTATTTCGTTGTCGTCGTTTTCCGCATTTCTCGTTTACAACAAATTCCATACGTGTTTTATCTGCTACGTGAATGCATGTGTGTATGTGTTGTACAGAATGTATGCATTTAATTAGTGCATCATGACACATGCTGCTGTCACTACTATATGTATAACGTCGTTTTGTTTCGTTTAACTCGTGGCACGGACGAGGTTTCAATTAGTGTAAAAAAAATAAATGTGAGCCATGTTTTCGATTACACCGTAGAGAATGTAAACGACCGACTCTGAGGTTCGAACATTATCCAACTGTTGCGTACGATATAGGCCTACAACGTATTATGTTTTTATTATGCAACGTTTATTTTACGCACGTGGAGAAAATGCACCCTTTCCACATAATGTTAATTTACCACGGTCTTTTTAGGTAGCCTATATGTAGATATTTAGGCTGACCAAGATGTTATATTGCCTGGCATAATTGAACGAGCAAAGCGAGTTCTCAGTTTTAACTCGACCGTTCAGCATTTGTCTGTCTGTATGGAGGATGTATCACGATAACGTTTGAACGCATCAACCATTTTTTGTAAAACGTGGCATTTGTGTCCACACTTTTATCCTACAGAACACTATCGTTTTTGAGATTGATCGCACAAACAATAAGGTGGAGAAAGGTAAAAATATGAGGGGTTCAAATTTGAGAAAAAGTCGTAAAGTTCATGTGGAGGATCAAATTAACGGAATTTTAATTATAATCTGAACATGATGTTCATTTTCGAATATTTCAAAATTTTGGACATCGAGGCATACAAACTGGATACAATTTTTTATATAATCGCAAAAATTCTAGAAGGTATTAAATTAAAGGAAATTTTTACAACAATCTGAATACAGTCTTCAATTTTGAAAACTGTATAAAATATTTGGACGTCAGATAGAATTTTACGTAGTGATCTGAAAGCAGTGTTAAGTTTTTTGGAAATTTCAGTATTCTAAATGGCCCCAAAAAGCGATCAGAAGTTCTGTCTAAAATATTCATTGTTTTAAACCCTACTCGTTTTAATTAGAAAGTCCATTGTCGTTGTACTTTAGAATTTCTCTATTTCCTTGCTTAAATTGGTATGAAACACGATTGGGATAACTACAGGAGCATATTTACGAGGGGGACCGAACGATACCGGACCCTCCCCCCCAGAGGGTTGAAAGAGTTGACGAGGAATTTTGTTAATGTCTTAATTTTAAGACTGTTTTATTATTTCTTTGAGCTGTGTACACTAACATAGTAATAATCATTTTTTAAATATACAAACAGGTTTGTTATTACACAGCATTTTATTACAAATGTTTTAAGTATGAAATATAGGAAAATTAATTCAGTGACCCCGAAAGAAATGGCGAAAAAATCAAGGCGAACAGACATTAAGCTCTAAAACATTTTCAAACAGTGTACCTTTTTTGATGTATATAAACTTTTCTTAGTTTACCTTTTTTCCATTGAAATTGTTATTTATTATTTTTTAATGTAAAATGTCAGTATATATCTTGTAAACAATGTTTTAATAACATGTATTTTTATTATCGTGTTATATGTTTATTATCATCTACTTTAATGGGATTGGTTTCAGGATGCTATCATACGTTTTTCAACCACTTTGAAGATTCTAATATTGATTAGTCTTAACTTCTTTTTACTTTTGTATGAAACCGACATGATCGGACCCGCCCCATGGCCAAATTCTAAATACGCTATTGGATAACTGCAGTCTAATAAATATCTATTGTTCTTCGTTATAGTTTTTTCTTCTCTAAGAAGGCGTTTCTACATTTGTAGAAATATTTTTTTTTGCGGAAATCAAATTTCAGCAAAAGGAACAATACCTATGTTTTTTAGGTAAGTCCATCTGGATCAGCTGATTGAAAACAGCTGGTTGCTACAATAATAATAATAAAAATAGACGTTGAAAACAAAAACAGCTGAGCGGACACGGTGGGGGATCGAGCCCAACACCTCTGCTGCAGCATGCACGGTCCGCGTAGTCGTTGTCGCTATTAAGGTCGTCACGTTTTGCGCGAGTGTGTGTGTGTGTGTAACGCAAGCAGGCTTGGTTGGACTGGTTATGAGATCACGCTATGCAAATCGCTGCTGCCCGGGCTGACAGATAGTCGCGCTTGCAGAGTACAGTTTGACCTCCTCCTCTTATACGCGTTGACACTACACAGACCGGGACAAACAGATAAACAATGATTTTCCTTTTTATTATTGCAGATCGTAAACACGACTGCCGCTGTTGCTTGGTGGCATTGAATCGTTTTCTATAGAAAACGTGTTGAAGGTTCAACGCCTCCTCTCAGTTGTTGTAGAGCTAATCGATTCAGTAAGAGCCACGCCTTATTAACTATACTGGTTTTACAATTTAATGAATGTTAAAAAATTACAATTTATGTTCTTCGTACCAGCATTAGTATTAAGTTGGAAGGTCGAACTATAAGTAGAAGAATAAGAGAAACTACACAAGTAGGCCTATTTAACCGTTGTCCCCGTATTGTTTAACTTTGATACTGACAATTCTGAAGGAATTATAGAGTAAAAGAATAAATACAACTATTTCACTAACGACTCGGAACACAAAGTTTTTTGTGAGTAAAAACATAAAGTTTTACCTTAGAACCTGAACCCGTTTTCACTTTTAAAAAGCTTCTTCAGAGGTTCCTGAACCTCTGAACCTCTGAGTCGTTAGTGAAATCGTTGTATTTGGTTAAGTAACGGACACGTCATGGACAACGAAATCCAAGAAGAGTAAAAGAATGTTGTAATATCATTGTACACTTACGATCATTGCTGTGAATATAATGTTCGTTGAAGATGATCAGGTTGTGCTGGCAACCAGCATTTAGATGACCAGAAATTGAGGTGCTTAAAAAGCTGTAAATGAATTCAGATGTATTCAGTTCTTAAAAAAATTGTATGAAAAAAATATGAAGTTCATGTAGGAAGGACGGAAATTGACTTAAATCATCATCATCACCTTCATAACACGGCATAGGCAAGGTCCTGCCTGTTCAGGCATCTCTTCCTGGGTCTACCCACACAACCTATGATTCTAATGTCAAGTTGGGTAAGTTCCAGACGATCTGTGGGACAATCAACCGTATTTTTAGAAACGAGGTCCGTCGAGATACAAAATTAAAGTTCTACAAAGTTATGGCAGTCCCTGCACTCTCCTATGGGTGACAGTTAAATAAAAACTATATAATCCAGTTAGCGATTTTAATAGTTTGGCCGTCACTTGACCTTTAATAAATTCCTTACTTGTACAAGAAAACTTACAGAAAATTTAGATACTCAGGGACACAGGGGCCTCTGACAGAGTTTCCAGGTGGGCCCCTTCGAGTTCTATACATTTTGTCCTCTTACATGTTTTTATAGTGTTGCATTAATTTCCATATCTACTGAATCTACTGGCCTGTTACCACCCAAAACCGAGTCAGGAATGGAGCATCAAACTAGCGACAAGATAATGAAATATTACGATAGGCGACGCCTACCGCTGACCTCTGGAGTTATCTATATCTGAGGAACATTAGAAATACATAACAAATTAAAACAACATTTAGGCCTACATGGAAACAGAAATTTCTGGTATTATGTATTTCCAGTTAAATTTTGTAAATGTAGGCTAACATTTTTTATGCCATATTTTAAAATCCTTCTGTCTAGGTTTGATCTCGGTAAAATTATCTATAAGTTCCTCGAAGTCCAGCTTTGTAGCTAAGGACTGCTCGATGGATAGAAGTGCTGAATCGTGGAGTCTTTCCTGGATCATATTGCTTCTCAGATAATTTTTTATGATACTAATTTTTAAACATTTGTGACAGAAATGTTCAGAAACAACAACATCAAAACTGTACAATCTTCCGGAAAAGTGGACGCAAGGCAGGGGCGTATTTACGGGGGAGGGGGACGAAACGTAGGCTACCGCACGAAAATTTGACGATTTTTGTTAATCTCTTAATTTTTAGGTTGTTGTATCTTATTTTTTTCAGCTGTGTACGCTAATATAGTAGTACCTTTTTTTTTAAATGTACAAACCGGTTTATTACGCAGCATTAGGGCATACGTTCGAGATACGAAATATAGGAAAATCAGTTCAGTCAATAACTATCTTTTAACAATGTTTCAATAACGCGTATCTTTAGTGTGTTATTATGGTTTACTTTAATGGGACTGACTTCAGGATGTTATCACGCGTTCTTCAGCCACTTTAAAGATAGTAATGTTGATTAGTCTTAACTTGTTTTTTTCTTTTTTTATGATAGTCGACCTAACCCTGGACCCCCCCCCCAAAGCCAAATTTGAGGGCGTATCACTAGATACGCCACTGACGAAAGAAAGTGATTTTTCGCTATAAGAAGGAAAGCAGTTCACTGATTGTTCCCACTTTTGAAATCTCATCACGAAGTGCTGATCGCATACGGTAGTTAAAATCTCACGTGGAAGTGCTGGGGTCTCAGTCTTTGCTGTATGTGTACGCTAAACTTTCGGGTTTACGCAGGAGACCAATGTAATTTGAATTTTCCAAAATCCAAGGTTCAGGAACACTGAATTTTGATATCAATTCACTCAAATCACTAAAACGACACTGAATTTGGCTTATAAATTATATCCAGCGTGCAATAAAAATCCCGACTTTTTGTGTCTCTGTTGCAAATAACTTTCTTAATTTTTGCTATAATATTTTGGTCAGTGTAAAAACCGAAAAAGGTCCTCCTTTATCTTGTGGGCCTCTGGACATTTGCCAGTCTACCCGCAAACCTGGCAGGTAGTCAGGCCCTTGAACGAAATTATACTTTTCTCTTTTTATGCTTATTAAAATTTTCAAAACTTACTGAATTTTATGAAAAACGCTATTTTTTTATTTATAGACTAAATACTCCGTTAATCTGTAATTTAAAATTAATCTTAAAGTTAATCTGTAACAAAGGCAAATTACAAACTTACAGTTATATAAATTGATAAAAACTTTTTCCGGAAATTTTTTAAGTAATTATTTTTTTGTATTAAATTTCGAATATGAAATAGTTTTGTAACTTTTTACGTAACGTAATTAATTAAATAATTAATTAATTAAACTGGCATTAACGTAATTTTTAGTTCTTTTTGTTTGTTTTAAACAGTAACTTTTGTTTATACAGTTCTATTCAATATCAAAAAGTTATGTCAGTTGGTTTAAAATTGTAATATTCTTTATGCCATGGTGTGGCCTGTTTTCTTCAAAGTAAAAGTAGAATTTCTTAATCTTTTGTTAGTTTTCAATTGACTTTACTTACATGATTTTTATCGTAATTAAATGGTCGACAAATTTGGTTACTTAATTTTATTTGTTTAATTCCAACTGAACAATGTAAATTTACGCCAAACCTAAATAAAATATGTTTTTTTTTCTCAAATTTGTTGTGTTTTACAACAACGATTTTGGATATACAATTTTGGGACCAAAAGTTTTTAATTCTTTAAGTTCAGATACATACCAAAAACACTAATTTTGCCCCTCATGTTGCGTCCCAAGAATTTTAGTATAACGTCACTTTCCTTTGGTTCAGATAATAGGATCAAATTTTTCTCGAACTTAAAGATTGCGAATAAAATGGTCTATCATGGAATTTTTTTATTTAATACCAAAAAGAATTATGTTTCCGTTTAAAATTGTAACATGTTTGTGCAACGTCTTGGTCTATTTTCTTAAAAAAAAGTAGAATTTCATAAATTTAATTAATTTTTAATTCACTTTACTTACATGAATTTTCTCATAAGTAAATGATCGACAAATTTGGTTACAAAATTTTATTTGTTTCATTAAAACTGAACTATGCAAATGTATGCCAAACCTAAGAAAAATTATCTTTTTCGGTTCAAGATTTGTTGGGATTCACAACAATTTTCTGGAAAGTACTGGATATAGAGTTTTGGGATCAAATGTTTTTAATTCTTTAAATTGATTAACATATCAAATGTTGCCCCCCCAAAGCTGTATTATCCAAGAATTTTAGTGTAGCCTCTCTTTGCACAAAAAATAGGATGAAATTTTTCGCTAGCCATATCTGGAAAACAAAGCATATTCCGACCTATCTTTATATCAACTTTTTTTCTTATTTTCATCTAAAACATGTCCTGAAGTTATGTCCATTTCTTCGTGAGACATTCTGTGTACACTTTACGGTTTACTCGCTTAATGGAAGATGAACGAGGGAAGGGGGGGGGGAGAGAGAAAGAAAGAGGAGTGTATTATAATATGTCCTCTGTGGCGTCTCAGAAACGTGTTGTCCATTAAGCGTTGAAGCGACCCCGTCATTCAGTATACACTAAGTAAAATTTAACGGTGTCAGCACTACTGCTGCTATATATAAAGATGTGCAATAAAACCAAACTGGTCGGTCAGTTCTTGTTTACCTTCCAACGTCGTCCGTCGACCTTCGTGTGTGCGTCTGTGTGTGGGTGAAGAAGAAGAATTCCATTGAGTAGTATGGCCGCAAGCGATACAGGCTTCGAAACCATGACCTCCATTACTGAATACTGCTTCACGTACTATTTATAAACGACGAAATCACTATGGCATACTTTATTTATACACAGTGGGCGTACAGTAAACAAACACACGTAATATATAAAATTGTCGTATTGTATGCGCCGTTTATGATAATCAGGTCGTTATTACAAAGATCGGTATGGAGAACCATACATGACTTCCATGTCCTAAGCTTTATATTTAAAATCATTTATTTATTCGAATTCGGTTCGATAATTTCTAAAAAAATATTCCCCACCCTCACACTATTTTCACTATTTATAGATATTTTTGTTATTAAGGGGTAGTCGTTCATAACGAAATTTATAGTATGTTATAATTTCGTTTAATAATTCAATATTAAAACTTTGTAATTGTCTTTAATTAATAAGAAATGTATGGTAATATGTGAAATGTAGTGGAAAAGTACCAGATTAAAGGTGGCATGTACACACCCAAGACTGGCGCCTGTTGTCTACCACAAAGTTCTATAAAACGTACTAGCAGGTACTTTTGGCAAGCAAAGCCATAAAAATCGTATTGTTAGAAAATTTTATAAAAACACGTACGAAAGCCATTAAAATAAGGTGAACGTACTTGGTATAACAATACCTACCGGAAGATGTGCAAGCGAGAAATTTAGACAGAGAACGAAATTAAGCGTCTCCTTTTCAAAAAAAAGTCAGTTTAACTCAGCCCGCACATTCAAACCAATTAGGAGTAGCGTCAGTAGTTGGAGGGAAAATTTAGAGTTTGCTATTGGGGAATATCCAATATTTTAAACATCGCGGTATATTCTTACCAATGAAGAAATTGTACAGTCGGGCGTTGGAAAGGGAAGAAAGATTTTCTTATAAAAACTCGAACGAAAAGTCAGTCAGTCAAAATCATTTTCAGCAATTTTAAGCAGTCTACACGTTAGTTGTTTGAAAATTATTTCTATCAGTGTTTATTTAGTCATTCAATCAGTTACATGTTTTGTTCATGTCAGCTAGATTGTTATTACATTCAAGTCAATCTTTCTTCAACTTCTCGAGTTTACAGTTTTTCCAAGTTTAAATTAGTTACGTCAATTGCAAAATCAAGTACAGCTAACAACAATATCCGAGTGATACGACTCAATCATTCTGATATAAGAGTATCCTTATTAAGAAATCATATTGCGTTGCATATGATAAAAGAAGTTTTATAAATAAAATTGTATTAAATTTTATATGTGCATGTGACTTGTGCGGTTATCATATTAATATTGTAAACCAACTCGTCCACAAAAGTGAAAGTGAGTGTAGTGTCAGCGTCACCAGGAACTCGCCACGGGATCCAACGTCAGAGACCATCACAACACTACTCACCAGGAAGACATCAGGGACACCACCACCGACATTAATTTGGAATTAAACAACCAAGTAACATATAAACTGTCATAATTAAAATTGTTAACTAAAACAATTATGACACCAATTATAAGTAAATGCATAAATATTATTGTATGACACCAACATGAATAACTAACTTAATTTGAACACATCTTTAATAAATACAATTAAATTATTATTAACGATTGTCACTCATTGAAATATGAATCTCAAAAGTCAATGCAGTGATATTATCTAGTTCTTGATAATTACTTATTGGATCTGATTGTTTAAGATAAATATAAATTGGTGTAATCCTGGGGTAATATTGTTGGCACCTTCAATGTGGGCCTGTATAGTATACAAAATAATATATTATTAGCGCTCACCCATATTAATTGGTGTTAACAATAATATTACAACCCAAGGTAATACGTTTAATATAATTTTATTTTCGAGTCACTTTATCTATAAAAAGTAGGTACTTTATTCTTATAAAGAAACTGAACTACGCAGATAATCATCCTATGCGATCACCATACTTCCATTTCCTTACGGAACATGGAAGTAAAAGGATGAATGAAACTGTTGTTGATTCCATGACAGGTCTACTTACTGCTCCAGCCACGACCACCGTCGCGATCACCGTTATTCCCATGTATGTCAGTTGCAGCAGTAAACTCGGTAAATAATTTTACATTAAATAATCAGTACGTCTGTAAGTAAATTAGCACCGAGAGAAAATTTATAAAAATTATACACAATATTCAGGTAGAATGACTCAGGCTTCCAGCACCACAAGTTGGGTGTGTTCCTTGTAAATCGAGTTTTATGTTTAACAAATTGAAATGAAACGTTTCCATATAAACTACTTCTTTGTTCCGATACATATAAAAAATTACCCCCTCATCCTTCAACTATCAGTTTCATTTATAAAAAATTACCCTCTCTCCCATTCAACTACCATTTTCATTTATAGATATTTCATCTACATTTCTACAGTGGATTATTATGACCTTCTTTTCGGGATACTTTATCAAAATTAAGTACTTTACTCTTGTTAAAACGTAAAATGTTGCAGGTAAACTACCCCTTTCCTTTAATCGACCTTCACCAAAGTCAATACGCCTTGAGTCCTGTACAATTCGGGGATATACGCAAAAAATTATTTGATTCTGTTTGAATTTGTAGTAGTTATCGCTCGCCATAGAAAAGAATTCTGCACGCACACGCACACACACACACACACACACACACACACACACACTTTTCTTCATGTTTAGATGGCAGTACAATCAGAATTCAGAATCTGCCCTTATCTCGAACACGATTTTTTTTCGCGATCACCATACTTCCATTTCCTTACGGAACATGGAACATGGAAAACGAGTCAAATAGAATGCGATGATGCTATGTCGTGGATTCAATAGGATAATGTACTGCTGTAGTGCGGCATCTCATAATTTGTTCGAATAAAATGTTTAATTCAATTATCAAATAAGCGTCACTAGCTGCGTTTTCTATTACACTAAGCTATTATCATCAGTAGTAATTGAGATTTTTGTTATGTGTTTGTTTTAAAAATTATACAACCTGTCCAGTTAAGGAAGATGATGAATGGAGAATAAGAAATAACCAGCCGACAGATAAGCTGTTGAAGCATGAGGACACTGTAAGATTCGTAAAGGCACTACGAATGGATGATGACAGCGTCACCTAGAGCCTAGAGCGAATGGATGATCTGCGTATACGAAAGAAAATCCACAGGTGTATAAAAGCAGAAAGAGGGGCTTCCTTCTGTAGAATAAGATAGTTTGATGATGAGCTCAGAGTAAGATCTCAGAAAAATGGATGTTAAGGGTTAAGGGTTACGCTGAGATGGCAATGGATAGGAGACGTTAGAGAAGACTGGTGCTGGAAGCCAGGGCTCTCGTTGGACTGTAGTGCTAAAGAAGAAGAAGAAGAAGAAGAAGAAGAAGAAGAAGAAGAAGAAGAAGAAGAAGAAGAAGAAGAAGAAGAAGAAGAAGAAGAAGAAGACGACGACGACGACGAAGAAGGGGATGTTTGTTTTATTACGGAATTATTGTACATTAAATATTATTAAAATATTGTTTCTGAGACTGACTTACAGATAACTTTTTTACTAGAAAACAATTATCTGAAATTATCAATTATTAGAAAAGTCTTTTCTGATGCCATAATATCTGAGTCTAGGACTAGAGTCCTGAACATTCTGAGGGAAAACTGGCTTCTAAAAGTAGTGGAATTCCAGGTCAGGAACAAGTTGATGATAGGGGATTGTCAAGTCAGTAATTACTTGCTGCCACTTAGGCACTGCTGGGGAGGGTATTGAGGGAAACTTTCTCGTATCAGTTCTTGTTAGGCCTCATGACTAACAGTAATAATAATTCCGCATTGGCGGCTCGTACAGACAGAGCAAAAGGCCGCAGCCTCCTCCCAATTAAATTTGTAAATTACAATTGTCAATATTACAACTGTAATGTGTAGTTTCCTTATGAGACAGGTATTTTGGGGAGGGGGCGACTAATAGGGATCACCCTATATTTTCGGTATGGTCCCGAAGTCGGACGCTTTATCTGCGGCTCTCCTTGGCTGTTGATAAGTAGGTTAGTTTCTGCCGGGAGCAGGGAAAGAGGACGTATAGGGTACATATTTTTATGCTTTTAAATAAAGCGGCAGCCATGTCGAGTGGGGCTTTGCCTACTGACTGATTTCGCGGATTTTTATACAGAACCGGTGCACTGATTAGCAACGTCTCTGGTCTCTGTTACTGTTTAAGTGCATATATTTTTATTGTGTTTTATTAGTATTGATTGGGTTTTCATCGTACTTTGTGTACATAAACGTGGTGTTGAAGATACTTATTCTGTGTAGACAAGCATGCGTTTAATAATAAAAGTGAGTTAGTATTTAATTTTGGGAAAGTGAACAGCAATAATTTTAGGGTTATAAATAATTTAAATTTCAATCACTGTTTAAATATAGGTAGTTTATAAAGCAGGTGTTTGATATTAATAGTAGGCCTATTTTAGTATATTTCTGCCGAGTTTCTTGTAAATTATAGAAATATAATTTTCTTTTTAATAAAAAGTAAAAGAAATTTGGATGGTCCAATCCAAAAATCCATCAGTAACTGGAGAAAAAAACATCAGGAATGGGAATTCAAATGGATGAGCAGTGCTTAACAACTCTCCTATTTGCCGACGATCAGGTAATTATAGCTGTGACGATATGTTTAGAAAATTGAAAGAGGGGTACGAGAAATGGGTTCGAAACATAAACACTACTAAAAGAGAATATCTGAAAATAGGAGACATGCAAGAAGAAGATCCAATTCTGCAAATCCATAGAATCGGAAAGTGTAGCGAATTCAAATATTTGGGAAGCATTATTTCAGAAGATGGAAGAACAAAAAGTGATATCAAAACTAGAATACAACAGGGAAAAAAGGCCATTCGTTTGCTAAACTCGTTACTTTGGTCGAACAAGATGAAACTTCAAACTAAACTGACAATCTACACAACTATTGTGGAGCCCATTTTAACTTATGGCTGCGAATGCTGGCAACTTTCAGATAAAGAGAAAAAGATGATGGAAATGGACTTCTTAAGAAGAGCGTGTAATGTTTCTAGAATGGAACATGTTAGAAACGAAGATATTAGAAGGAAAACGGGGCGCATATTTACAACAGCAGAAAGAATAGAATCCAGACAGTTGCTATGGTATGGTCACGTAATGAGGATGGAGGAGAAGCGATGGCCAAAGAAACCATTGACTTACACACCACAAAACAGGAGAAGGAAAGCAAGACTGACAACACAATGGAGAACAGGAATTAAGAACAGCATGAGAGATCGAGCTATTGAAGATGATGACTGGAAGGATAGGGAGAAATGGCGATCGAAATGCGGGATGCGGCATAGACTGTAGGATGTAGGACCCCCGCTAATAAAAAAAAAAAGGCCCAATTTTACTATTATTTTATGATAACTCCAATAATTTTGTTTTACGCTGATGACTTTTGTTACGTACGAGTCCAAGAAAAGTTTGCCCCTCCCCACAAGTCAAAAACTTCATCAGCCGCCACTGTAATTTCGTCAGTTTATACAAATGCGAATGACCACTGAATGGACTTTGAATGGTCGAAACGATGTGATTTTAATTATTGTTAAACAGTGATGAACGTCCAGAATATAAATATTTGTAATAATGACACGCCACAGAATATTATATTTTAAAGTTTAATGATTGCATATACATAAACAACAACGGACTGACCGTCCGACTGATGGTCTAGGACGCGACAGTTGGTTGCAGTTTGAATTGGCAACGCCGGTCAAAATTGGCAACTAGTTTCAGTTGGTTCTGTTGAAATCTCAAAGTTGGCACGAATCGGTGACAATAACGACCGATGATGTAAGAACAAAGCGTAATTGAGCGGAACCGGAAACAGATGAGAGCGTACAGAATGGAATGCTGCACACAACGAGCGCGCCCGCGACACGTGTCCTAATTAAGCATTGTTACGCAACTATACGTGTCGACCGCATTATCGCACGGATACAATTTACAACTGTGGACTAATGTGCCTTAGACAATGTAAACATTATACAGTAGTCGAAATAACGAAACACAAGTAAACGTCATTTAAAGTTTTATGATCAGATATAATTTACTTTTTGTTGTATATTCTAATCATTCTTTTGTATCCTGATTAATACTTGGCTGGCAAGTGGTGCGTAGATGCATAGATGTATATATACTACATATTTTATATATATATGCATACATCAATGCGTAGATGTCGCCTCATCACCTTCAATATTTTTCCGTATTCACAGTAAAAAACATACATACATCCAATGTGCGTATATGAGTGAGTGCGCGCTCACGGTAAATTGACGGATTACATTATTTGTTGGACGAATAATTGCGCAGTCGAATAAAAAAATAGATTGAAATTTCCATCATCGTCATCACGATCATGATCTTCATTATCATTATCATCATCATTATCACCATACAATACAATAGTTTTAAACTTAAGATTTTTTCAAACGGAAGTTAGTTTCTCAAAGTCATTTATTAATTTCTTAAAAGCAACGTTTCGGTTATAGAGCTCAAATCGAAATACGTCTTCAGGCAACAAATACTACGACAAAAAATAATAATTGAACGAGGTAAACGAGTCTTGGTTTCAACTCGACCGTTTGTCTGTATGTCTATCTATTTGTGTTATGCCCCACGACAACTGTTAAACGCATTAACAGATTTTCGTAAAACTTGGGAAGCGTGTCCACACTTTTTCCCTACAGAACCGTATTGTTTTTGAAATTGGTTCCCCCAAAAATAGAAAGCGGCAGGCAAAAATGTGAGGGGCAATATTTTGAAAAATCGTAAAAGCACACGGGGGTACCAAATTAAAGTAAATTTTAACCAAAATATGAATTTAGTGATTTCTTTAATTTCAAAATTTCTGGACGTTGGGGGCCAAAGAGTGGGTGAAAATTTTGATAAATCGAAAAATTCACTTGACGTCAATAATTTGAACGCATGTGAATTCCTTAGTTAAGGAATTTTAACTAAAGTTTGAATGTAGTGTTAAAATTTGAAAATTTCAAAATTTTCGGACGCCAGG
Source organism: Magicicada septendecula (assembly GCA_034769895.1). Taxonomy (NCBI): domain Eukaryota; kingdom Metazoa; phylum Arthropoda; class Insecta; order Hemiptera; family Cicadidae; genus Magicicada; species Magicicada septendecula. Next base: position 38,928,264 of record CM068367.1, read on the forward strand.
GCCTGAAAAAGTGGGACAAAAGATTGATCAAATTGCAGGTTCCACGTGGGATATTCGAGTAAAGAGAATTTTAAACAACATCTGAATATACTATACAGTTTTGGAAATTTCATAATTTTGGGCCCCAGGTCCAAAAATGGGATCAACAATTTTTAAAAATTGTAAAAATCCAGGCGGATGTCAGACTCAAGGGAATGTGAACACAAATCCATTTCTTGGGAATGTTTAGCATTTATTGTATGGTTGTTCTACAATTGTTGTTTACTAAACTAACAGTTAGTGGAATGATCGGGATTTTCGTAATTTTTCTTATAATTGGAAAGTTATCCAATATCAAAACGTGTCCAGTAATTAGTAGTGCTGTCGATCGATCAAAATATTTAATCGGTTAATCAAGAAGGTTTAATCGATTAATCGAGTTTGGTTACTAGAAAATTATCATACTAATGGCTTACAAATTTAATTTTAATAGATGTATCTAATTTTTTTTTTTTAAGTAACTTATAAAATCAGTATATTAGCATGGATTACATTCAAATAATAATAATATTATAATTATAATATGTATGAACAGATTTAATAATATGAGCTGTTATCAGGAGACTAAATACAAATATTCACAATTTCAAAGTAGACTCGTCCATCCATAAATTCTTAAATTGGTTTCTGCGCATATGCCCTTAACTTTCAATTTTACTATACTATAGGTCGCCCATTGTTAGGATGAGAGTACAGGCTCTTGTGGGACACTTATTTTTAGCATACTCACCCCCTCTCAGACAATTAGTAGTAGGCACCTGACTCACCCTTCTATTGTAGATCTTATCGTACACGGACTAAATCTGACATGCAGCTACCTGGCTTTTGAAAACCACTGCAACTACACCACCCTTTCTCTTTCAGTGTTTTTCTGGGAACTTCTAGCAGTACTAAATGATTTAAAATAACAGGACTCTTGTTCAAGAGACAAGACATAACTCAGGTATTTTGTGGACAAGCTTCAACTTCTCATAAAAGAAAATTTCAACAACCGATGAATTTTAATCGACTCTATTATTCGATTAAGTAGTTTTGATTGATTAATCGAAGTTCAAATTTTAATCGGTTAATCGGTTCGATTAACCGATTAAATCCGCAACACTAGTAATTAGTATACTTCATTCAAAATAGTGACCGAGTTGTGCAGCTCAGGGACATACTAGTGCTGTGTACGACTCACTTGTCAAGATTTAGGCGTATTCTCACTTACCTGTTTCGAGCTCTAAGTTGTATACGTATCTTCAGCCTTATGCAGTGGTGAACTAGTAGCTGCTTCTACTTCTCTAGTTGTTACTAGGCCTACTTCAACAGACAAAGAGTCAATGTAGCTGAAGATGACCATACAAATTACACAAGTCATACAAGCAGGAAACATGTCTCAAATAAACGATGCTAGCTAAATCTTCGTTATTATATTATAAATAAATAAGACACACGCGTACATTTTTATGTATATACGTATTTGTGAAATACAGAGTATTTCTAAAAGATGGTACCACACTTCGGGAAATGATTCTCCTCATTAAACTGAAGGAAAAATGTCCAATAAACGTAAGTCGATAAATGCTTCGTTTTCTGTCGGTAAGTCTGTAATTGTTTTAGTTAAAAAAATTAATTACGTCGAACGGACTAAAATGTTGTGTTCGACTTTGTTATACACATCTAATAAATTTCTTTTAATTATTTTTATTTGGCATATTTGTCATTACGACTTGTAATAATGATCTGCCTGATGGCTCCGTGTCAAAGCAGTTTATCGGTAACATATCGAAGTCAAACGAAGACGACCTGTGTTCGATCCTCTGGAGGAGTATCGGTTTTTATAACGAAATTAAATACATTTCAATTACTATATAGTACTTTGCGTGGCATGAAGTATGCAACGCGATAAAGAATATTTTGAAGCCAAAAAATAGATTTCGATACAGGAAGCTGTGGTCGAAGCGAATACACGCGCATTTGACAACAAAACCATTAATCAGCTGATTCAGTGTCGTGTTTCTCTAGAAAATAATACGTGGCAGGTTCGCAGATATCAACGTTGTGTGACGTCATACGCGCGTAGTGCGAGGCTAACGAGATAGACTATTTCGTCGAGATAGTCTATTTCGTCGGCTACGCGCGTAGTGCTGTCACCGGTCCGACCACCTAGCGCTACACGTCATAGCCAGAAATAATTTTTGACCGTGTTGTACGTTGTACTGCTATGACTATCACTCGCGCGCGTCCGCGAGTTTTCTCTCTCTCTGGTTCAATTAACAGAACGTCCTTTTTAATTCATGTACTTATTTTCAGAAAGACTTGGTCAACCATGTAAATGATATTATATACACCAAGCAAGGTTATGATCTTTAGTGAGTAAAAAATATAAACATCTCAGTGACGTCATTGATCTTAATACTTGTTATGTCTCTTCCTCTCTCTCTGCAGGTCAATTGCTTTATATGAAAGGACATTTTCTTCACTTCATGTGTTAAGTTGATCGATTGTTGCGGCAGACATCGATTGTTGTTTCTCCCACTTTCTGGTTTACCTACAGTAATCTCCTTGTAACAGATTTGATGGGTCTCTACTTTTCTCCAGTATAACGTTCGAAAATTCTTCGATTTTTTTTGTTACAACTCTGAAAAATCTTCTAAGAAATTAAATTAACTAAAGTAAAAATATACACGTGTATTATAAATAATCTTACTGTAATGTTTTATCTTCTTCTTCTTCTTCTTCTTCTTCTTCTTCTTCTTCTTCTTCTTCTTCTTCTCCTGCTACTTCTCCTTCTTCAGTTCATCGAGTACAGGCCGATTGTCTGTTCCGTCTTCACAGTATATCTCGCCATTATATGCTCTTGGTCTGCTTACATTCTTTGTTCCAAAGGGTATACACCTATATGCTACTTTAGGTAGCCCTCTACCCTACATTCTGTCCAGATGTTCCAGGTGATATTTCTGGATTCTCTCGTTTACGGACAATGACTCCTGTTATTATGTTTTTCTAATGTCCTCATTACGCAAATGATGTCGCGTTGTTCTCATAAAACTCATTTCTGAACTTTGAATTTGGTTTATAATCTTCCTTGCAGGCACCAGTGATTTATTTTATTAAGAGTGAAATAAATTTTATTTAATTTAAAATTTAAAATTTAAGGTTCATGCACAGCGTACTATTTTGCAGGAAGTTTCTAAGACTTTAACAACACTTGACTTTTTTATTTTACCATTGTTTAAGAGGTAGATATTTTTTTACCATTATAGAGAAATTTAACCTTTTTGTTGTACAATAAAGACGATAACAAAAAAAAAAATTGACTAGTATAGGAATTACCACATTTTTCGTTAGAGACAAAGTTTTACGATCTGTGTTACGGTAGGTTTTACAGATGGAGGTTATAAAAAGACAAAATGGTATACATATTACTACTTAGGTGTAAAAAAGAGGTAAATGAAGCATTCTGGAGACTGATGCAAACAAATAGTGGTGTTACAGGAGTTGATGGCATTACGTGTAGTAGAAGGCTTACAACTAAAATTAGTGTCTTAAGTCACCAGTCGAAAGTATAACAACTTATAATTCAGAAGTTTCGGAAATAGAAAAAAAAAATAGTCAAAAACAAAGGCAGTAGTAATGAACTTCTGGAAGGATGTAGCAGGCTGACTAGGATAAGGAATATAAATAAAATATTGTTTTGATTTAAGTAATTAACTGAACGAAACGAGTTCTCAGTTTTAACTCGACCAGCAGAAACTCGATCAGCGTGTGTCAGTTTGTTTGGGTATGTCTCAGTATAACGTTTGTACGCATAAATTGATTCGCGTATTCATATTTTTAACCTAAAGAGCCGTATAGATCACACCCCCCCCCCGCTTCAAATTGGTGGAGTGAAAAATTGTGAAGGTGTCAACATTAAAAAAAATCGCAAAATTCCATGTGGGTATTAAATTAAAGGAAAGTTTAATCAAAATATGAAATCAGTGTTCACTCTTTGTCGGCGTGCCAACATAATTTGCGTAGTTACAAGAGCTCGAACAATCTGGAGGCTACGTTAGTGCACGACCTTGACACAGACGCTGCACATGCTGGGCTAGTCGACGAACGTGTTGAATGACACTATCGAGTTTTCGAGAGCGTTGCGTGATTGTCGTAGCAGAATTAAAATATCGATATGGAGAACCATACATGACTTCCATGTTCTAAGATTTATATTTAAAATCATTTTCGAAATGAAATATTTCGATAGAAACTACTTTTTTCTTCAGCCTTAACCATAGTACTTTGGTCACTAACGTATACCACGTCACGTCAGCGCACTCGATTTTCACTGATGTCGGCAGTCGATAGCACTGCCGAAACGTCTGGTTTTGTAGAAAACATTGGTCCACGCCAAACACCCAAGGAAGGAATTTTAACAACAAACTACTTCTTTGTTGCCGATAAGGTAGTATACATGACATGTAGATAAAAATTATCCCCTCCCCCTTCAACTATCATTTTCATTTATAGAAAATTACCCCCACCCCTTCAACTAACAACTTCATTTATAGATATTTCATGTAATGTTTCTACATTGGATTATTATGATCTTCTTTTCAGGATACTTTATTTACCAAAATTAAGTACTTTACTCTTGTTAAAACATAAACCTTTGGAGGTAAACTACCCTTTCCCCGCAACCGATCTTCACCAAAATCAATAGGCCTTGAGTTCTCTACAACTCAGGCAGATATAGAAAAAATTATTCGATTCTGTTTTAATATACGGCAGTTATCGTTCGTCATAGAAAAAAGTACCCTTGTTAAAACAAAAACGTTGTAAGTAACTACCCCTTCCCCTTAACCAATCTTCACCAAAATCAATAAACTTTGAGTCCTCTACAATTCAGGAACGTATGCAAACATTTATTTGATTCTGTTGGAATTTGCGGCTGTTATCGTTTGCCATAGACAAAATTACACACATTTCGAAAAATGACTTTCTTCATGTTTTGAGAGTAGTACAATCAGAATCAGCCCTTATCTCGAAAACGATTTTTTTTTCGCCATCACTATACTTCTATTTCTTTATGGAACATGGAAGTAAAAAAAAAAGAAGGTAGGCTTCTTTTACCTTGTGGGCCCCTGAACATTTGTCAGTCTAACCATCTAGCCACCAGATAGTTACACTACTGAATGTTCTTCATAAAATTTTTGCCTCCTATAGTAATGTAGGATTTTTCAGAAACACATCTTTTCATATTGGAGGGGGGTCGTTTTATTTAAACAATTATGACTCGTTCAGAATTAATACTACATACAACTCCGTGAACAAATCGGTTATTGATATCAGACACTGTTGTTTTGGTTAAATCTGTTTGACTTTGTTATCTCTTTCTTCTACTATCACTGTGAATGAGACTGATTTTGCTGAAAAACAATTGCAGTGATAATTCTGGCTGAATTCGATTAAAAAAAAAAAAACCCCGGCGTTAATTTGTACGCGTTATATAATCACATCTGTTTTGTATGACGCCAGAATGTGTGTATCATAAAAAAAAAACAGATTATAAACCAATTAAGACTACTGTATATTTGTCCATCATATCTGCTTCTTTACGAAACGATATTACTGTACCGAATTCTCAGTATATAACGATAACTCTGTCTGTAATAATATGTTTGTTCTGTGGTATCGTTGTATTGACATACCACTGCACTGCAGCTGCCTACAAATATTACAATGGTTTACTTGGATTTAATTGGCAGTAATTAATGTCCAGGACAGCTTACAAGTCCAACATCTGTGATCTAAACATGTGCCTTCTCCTAACCGTATCGAACGCACCCTTCTTCATTTATGAAGAGCCTTCTCCCATGATATATAGGCACGACGGTCGCACAGATCGTCGTAAGGACCCGCCATCCCCTCAGATCACCGGACGGCATTGTGTACTCCGCGGCCGGCAAAGCTGAAGTCTTTGCCGCTACCATGGAGGAGCAAGTCACCGTCCACAGAGCTGTTCAATGGATGTCTCCGGCTCCGTTACTTCCCCAGCCTGTGGAAGCGTGCAAAAATCATTATGATTCCCAAGCCTCGCAAGCTGCGTATTGTCCTCTCAAACCATCGACACATCTCACTGTTGCCAGTCATATCGAAGGTACTCGAGCGACTCCTGCACGGTCGTTACGCGCCCCTACTGGATGGTTTCATTCGGCAGAAGAAGTTCGGCTTCCGCAGAGAGCACTCGACGACCCTTCAACTCGTCAGGGTTGTTACCCAACTGACGGACGCCTACAACAAGAATCTGTCCTCCGTCGCTGTTTTCCTCGACGTGAGTAAGGCCTTCGATCGAGTCTGGCACGAAGGCCTTCTCTACAAACTGGTCCACTCCCCTCTCCCTGCCTCTTTCGTTCATTTTCTCCGATCGTACTTGCGCGATCGCGTCTTTAGGGTATGCGTCGATGGGTCGAACTCATCCGTTCGACCAGTCGCCGCAGGCGTACCTCAAGGATCTGTCCTTGGCCCCGTTCTGTACCCCGTGTACACGAACGACCTGCCCTGTACAGCCTGGAGTCACTCTCTCGCTCTATGCGGGTGACGCCATGTATCACGCCAGCTCAGTGAGTCTTGATTTCGCAGCTGGCCTGGTGCAACGTCAGCTCGCCGTACTTCCGGACTGGCTAAGGAAGTGGAGGATGGCGATCAATGCGGAGAAATCCGAGGCGATCGCTTTTACTCGTAAATTTACTTCCCGATGCCAGTCCCTCTCCCTTGAAGGGAGCCCAATCGAATGGAAACCGACTGTAAAGTACTTGGGCGTCACTCTTGACCGGCGCCTAACCCTTGCAAATCACGTCTCCCTGAGTCTCCAGCGCGCCAGAGGCGTCAGAGCCAAACTATTTCCCTTTCTTTCTCATCAGGGTTCAGTGCCTGTGCGCACTAAACTCACCATTTACTTGCTCTTTATTAGGGCAATCCTCACTTACGCAGCTCCCGCCTTTTGGGTGCTACTCAGTCCATCCGTTGTCGCCCGTTTGGAAGCTTTCCAATCCCGAACCCTCCGCTACATCTCCAACTCTCCCTGGTTTGTCAGAAACGATGCGATCAGGCGAGGGTTGAAGGTTCCTTCACTCACCGAATTCGTTCGATCCCTTGCCCTCAAACTACTTACCCGAGCCTCTGTCTCGACCCATCCCCACATCCGTCGACTAAGCACAGATGTCGGCCCACCACCTAGACGACACAAACGCCACCGAGCATTGCTCGATGACCCCCCCATAAGCAGTTTACAGAACGTCTCCCCATCCCCCCGACCTTGAGTATTTTCACGTTCCCCCTCCTTCCTTCTTTCTCTTGTCCGTGCTGGCGCTCGGCGACAGACTGGGGGGGGGGGGTCTGCGCTTGCCTTAGGTATGCTTAGTGCTACCTCTGGTGGACGCTGCCTCCTCCTACGCTCCCTTCCGTGCGCCGACATTGCCGCTTGGCAGCCCTCGGCGACTTTTCCTGAGTGGCTAGGGGCGCCCTACCCGTTGTGGGAGGGTAATTCCTACTTCTCAAACGAAAAGTCTTCGAGGTCTCCCCCATCCTGCCGTAGCGGGTCTCTTCGAGGTCCCAGGGTCCAACAAAATTAACATCATCCTGTCCCTCCAAAATAAAATCGATGGAGGTTCCATTCCTTTGATAGCGCGATCGCTAGTCAAGGTAACAAGCAGGCAACATGCATTCATCGGGTGCGCCCGGACACTGCGACCACCGGAGCACGACTAGCTGCTGCTCCGTTCAACTTGGACTTGGACTAGATCGTCGTATTGTTCAGCGGAAACAGAACAAATGATACTAAAGAAGTCGCTAATTACAGACTTGGGGTCTTTCCCAGTGTCTACAAACAGCTCTCGCAGCGTCACGAACCCGCCAAACTCCTCGCCACTCCTTATCCCTACAGTAGCGGTTGAAGGAGGGGTGATTACCATACCACTGCTACTAACACATTTATCGTTTTTGTTTGTAGCCTACGATTCTACCTTTACGTTGTGCAGTTAGTTACATTGTTTTATTTTTCAAAGTTACTCTGTCGTTAGTTATTTACATTAGTTTCTTCTTACATACGCTTATTCTTTCATACGTTTATTTTGTGTTTTTTCATTCTTTACATTTCTTTCGTGTTTATTATTTACGTTATTACTATATACTTTATTCTTTATATTGCTTTATTCAAAATGAATCTGATAGAGTTGCTAACTGTCGCCTGAAATGAGGAAAATGCGGTTCGTTTTTTTTCAAAACAAAGGATTAATTCACAGTCCTAGATTATGTAATTAATGTAATGTAAATAATCGTGAAAGTAAAATAAAAAACCCTCCTAATAAAAATTAAAAAAAAATAATAAAAAGAATTGAAGGCGTGCGTGCGTTTAGGTTAATAAAAAATAAATAAAAATAAAAAACCAAAAATAAAAATTACAAACAAAATTAGAAACAAAATAAAAAGAATAGAATTGAAGCGTGTGAGAGTGCGGAATTAAAGGCACGCGCGCGTGCGTGTGTCAGGTGAATGTGTGTAATGTATACTAATCACTCCTACTTCACACCGCTACTGCAGGAGAATGGACTGGTGGGAACGTTAGTGGGGGAGCTTGGCGGGCTCGTGAACGCTGTGATTGTTGTTTGTAGACACTTACTGGAAAAGACCCCAAATATGAATTAGATAAAAACAACAGATAGAAATCAACAAAGCACTCGTATATAATAAATGAAGTTAAATTTGTCCAACACATAACAATAAGCCTCACCTTATTACCTTAATTGCACTGATTAACACAATAATCACTTTCCACTCAACCGCGACAATCGCTTCGATTCGCACTTGTAAAATTGGCAGGTGGAACCGAACTCACGTCCGCTTCGAAATCCATTATTTATACCTCGCCGCCTTACAGTGTAGTGAAGTGGCGGGCCTGGATGCTGGTAGAGTAGTTGTGTAGCGTCTGCATCTCGACCAACCGAGGTCGTTACGCGAAGAATGATTTTCAAATTACTGGATCAGCCTCGCACCCCACCGCGTGCCAAAATTCACGTAGGCACTTACGTTATTTTTCAGCTCCACGTATCAATACTATCAATAATTGTTATCCGTCGTATTCTCCTTTTCTCCTTCATTCTACCTACCATTATATCACATTCCAGTAAGATAATATCTTTTTAACGCGTGTCCAAACATCTTCAATTTTCTCAGTATATTGTTACGATGGTGTGGCTGATCGTCGTATCGTACAGTGGAAACAAAATACAGACACCAATGAAATCACTAATTACCAGCTTTAATGAGTCACAAATAACAATTTGAAATCAACAAGATACTCTCATACAGTAATTCAAGTTAAATTTGTCCACACGCAATAATAATGTCAAGTATAGAGATTTCCGCACTAATTATAAACTTGATACAATAATCACTTTCCACAACAACCACTTGATCCGCAATGAATAAATGGCCGAACGTAATTAACTAACTAAGCGGCCGCTGTTGCTTACGTATAGCCTGCACATGTTCCAGTACAATTTTCCATCGTTTTGGCGGTATGCCAGCATAATTCGCGTAAGTACAACAAGCGCTCTCGAAATGTCTAGACGTATTTGAGCGCACGGCCATGACAGAGACACGCGCCTTCTCGGCTAGCCGAGAAACGTGTAGAACGACATTCTCGACTGTTCGAGTGCGTTCCGTAATTATCGTAACAATAGTTCAATAATTTCTCTTTTACCCTATCTTTCCCTTCACTGTGTCGTTTTCCGTCGGCATATACGTTTAGCCTACATTATCCATTCTTCAGTTCCATGTCTCGGAGCTTTCAAGATAATTTGCCTGCCTACATCTGATGGTCCATGGCGCTTCGTACAATGCCACGCTCCAGCTCGTCAGTAATATTTTCCTGAATACATTAATCTGTTTGTCGTCGAAAAAATAAACAATTTTTTAGTCTTGCTATAAGCTATTTTTTATCATTTGAATCTACCTTTCAGTTCTTTGTTACACATGACGTCGTTCATCATTATGCTACCCAAATATTTGAACGAGCGAAACGAGTTCTCAGTTTTAGCAAGACCCGTTTGGCATTTGTCTGTCTGCCTATTTTGGCGTACGCATCACAACTTTTGAATGCATTACCCGATTTTCGTAAAACTTGCGATGTGTATCCATTCTGTGTGAATCAACACATTTAAATATATGGTCCCATATTTTTCCGAGTAGGTAGCGAGACTCATCTTAGCTTAGCTTAGTATTCAGTGTGAAAGCTAACTGTCATCTCAGGATGTGATCTCACTTACTGACTTGCACAGTTTGAGTCTACCAGAGGACTGAAAACCTCATCTTGATCAGGGAGAAACGAAGTCTGAACTTCTAGATTGCTGGCCACGGGCGGTACTCACTGCCTTCTGAAAGTCACGTAAAACATGAGAAGAAGATATAAGAAGAAGAAAAAAGAGGTAATCTCAGTTTGAGCAGGCTTTATCACCAAAAATACAGAAGGCTATGTGGAAAGCTACAATAATTCGAGTAGACATGTGTGTGTGTTTCTACAAAACAACAATATATAATAATGAAAAGGCTTTATCACCAAAAATACAGAAGGCTATAACGCCAAAATCAGAAATTTTGAAAATTTCTTATTTTGAGTAGAGATGTATCTTTAAGCGCCGTAACAGGGAATTGTTGTGTGAAACGCAGAGGTGACTGACAGGCAATAAAATCATATATCAGCCCCAACACGCTCACGGCAAATAGGCTGAGTTCATCGCTCTCCATACTAAGAAACGTTAAACTTTGACAACTACCTCAAATCCGTAGAAAAAAGGGCACAGAAGTAAATGAACTCATTTGAAGAGCAGCTGTAGGTATTAGACCAGAATACATATACACGCCAGCTGCATATAGCGAAACAAAAAAAGGTATATGTTATTGAAAGACTCAAACGGTCAGCGACAGGACTTCGACCTTACTGAGAAGAGAGAAAGCTCGGAGTAATGTCCTAACACAAGCAAGAAGTGTTGAAAGAAAGTTTGGTAAGGCCTGTAAGTAACAATAGTTGATGCCATTAGAACAACCTAGTGCACGAAAACAATACTTGACGAGAAAGTTAAGGGTTGTTTTGTTTACTCCAAAAAAGTGACAGGCAAGAATTATTGCTACAGTATCTAGCAGCGACAACGACCTCAGTGTAGTGACCTAGGGAAGGAATCTGGTGGGAATCCAAAGGCCTATCAGAGAAGTTCTTTCGGAAAAATAGGTTGTCTCTAAATCTGAAGAGTCGTAAAGTAGAACCAATTGGAAAACAGCGTTAGAAAAATCGGAAGTAAGTGGGAGAAATATGGAATTCGATATAGGGACGCGAGAAAGGCGCGCTCACGGAGTTTAACTAAAAATTTTGACGGAAACGGGAGTGTAAGTCCGCGACCGAGATTTCCATAGTTATTGGACTTAGAGAAATTCGGTACGATGGTTAGAAAAGTAAGCTCGTACTAGAACAAAGTTCGGTAAAGAGAAAAACTGTAATTTTACTAGTGACGTACAAGTGAATTAATACAACACAAATGATAATTAAATAACGCTGTGATTTAGTTGTGCAAATACGCAACAATAACTTCATCATCGAGTAACATTTCGAAACGAACTAAACCCGTAACAACAGTGATTCAAACCATAACGCAGTTAATAAATAATAATTAATAATGGCTGTAGAAGCGAATAACTATAATAACAATTAACGCGAACTAATTTGAGAGAGTGAAGTTTGGTGTTGTGCAGTGTCTTGTGACTCAAAGGAGACCACGTTACAATCTGCTAATCCAGAGGGAAATATCGCAGACACGCCAGACGATCAACATGACAACCACACAATATGAACTGCTACCAGATTTGGATACATACCACAAGTAAAATTTTCATGCCATAATTAGTATTAGGTCCACTGTCTGTTCACTTAAAGAACTCATAAGATTTAATTAAAGGATTAAGATAAAATTTTATTTAGAACAAAATTAAATAATATTAGGAAATTATGGAAAATAAATTTATCTATGAGCACCGATTTTAAATGAATCCAGATCAATAATTAACAATGTCGTAATATATTAAATTTAAGAAAATTATTATTAAAAGTTTTGTCTTTGAATAAGAATTACAATATTTAAATTATTAGAGCTATGAATATGAGTAATGAAATAAGATTTATGAAAATGAATATGTTTATATATTGATTAGAATTTATATAGTTCATGTGTCAATGATAAAGTATGATAATCAATCATAGCTAATTGTAATAAATCGAAGAACAATTTATAAGAAAATTTGAGCATCTATTTATATTTTACCCTGAGATAAAGAGCATATAAAATATTTTATTATTAAATTGGCGCTCCGGAACTTAGGGGCATATTTTATTATAACATTGACGCACACAACGTCGGGCAATATTATATTATTACATTGGCGTCCACTCGCGGGACATTAAATAGATAGCATAACAGTAGTAATTTATAATATATAAAGTTACATTGGCACCACAACAAAAGTGGGGCTTAATTAATTAAAAAGAGAAATACACATAAATTAAAATATGTCAATTAATTTATGCTGAATTTATAACAAAAGTAATTAAATATTACAAGGCTATGTGAAAAGCTACAAGAATTCGAGTAGACGTGTGTGTGTGTGTGTGTGTGTGTGTGTGTGTGTGTGTGTGTGTGTGTGTGTGTGTGTGTGTGTGTGTTTCTACAAAACAACAATATATAATAATGAAAACACAAAAGAGGCGTTGCAGTGATGCATTCTTTCCGTCCGTCCGGTGTAAAATTAATCGGCCAACAAAACAATAATAATCCCGCCTAATTCCGTTTGATCGCGACCTGACTTAGTTATGCAACAATGTGTTTGTCCGCGCAATAAACAATCTACATAAGCCGTTAGTGTTGGCGCGCCCGTGTACGCATCGTCCGTCTATTTCTGTGTTGTGACTAACAACCAGACTGCTAGTAGATGGGTCCGGGTCAGTTCCGTCCAAATCGTGCAGGTAATTAACACGTGCCGTGGCACGCCACCTTGCCGTTTGTTTATTTGACTAACCCGTTTTTGGTTGGTTGTTGTTTATGTTACTTTTCTTTTTTTTTTAATTCTACAAAATATTAAATCTAAGACAAGGATTTCTGGCAAGGCAAAACGAGCGGAGAGTAACTGCCGGGCGAAAAAAATCGTGTTCGAGATAATGGCTGATTCTGATTGTAGCCTACTACCCTCAAAACATGAAGAATAGTAATTTTCTGAAAAGTGTCTGTGTGTAGAAATGTTTCTATGGCGAACGATAACTGCCACAAATTCAAACAGAATAAATTTTTTTTTGCATATACGCCTGAGTTGTAGAGGACTCAAGGCCTATTGATTTTGGTGAAGATCGGTTAAGAGGAAGGGGTAGTTTACCTGCAACGTTTTATATTTTAACAAGACTAAAGTACTTAATTTTGATAAATAAAGTATCCTGAAAAGAAGATTACAATAATCCACTGTAGAAAGGTATATGAAATACTGTATCTATAAATTAAAAGGGTAGTTGAAGGGGGAGGGGATAATTTTTATATGTGTACTACGTTATCGGCAACAAAGAAGTAGTTTGTTGTTAAAATTCCTTCCCGGCCTGTTTGGCCGTCGTCCAATGTTTTCTGCAAAACGAGACGTTTCGGCAGTGCCATCGACTGCCACCATCAGCAGAAATCGAGTGCTTTAACGTTAGGTGATATACGTTAGTGACCACAGTACTGTGGTTAAGGTTGAAGAAAGAAGTAGTTTCTATAGAAATATTTCATTTCAAAAATAATTTTAAATATAAATCTTAGAACATGGAAGTCATGTATGGTTCTCAATACCGATTTTTTGGTTAATAAAGTAAGAAAATTGTAAAGCAATTTGTAAAGCAATCATACAATAAACGTTAAAAATTCCAAACAATCGGTTTTTTGTTAAAATTCTATTCAGTCTGAATACCCCACCCGGCTGGAGTTTTTCAAAATTTTTAATTTTTTGATCCAATTTTTGGGCTCTGTGGTAAAAAAATTGGAAATTTCTAAAACTGTACACTATATTCAAGTTTGGGTTAAAGTTCTCTTTCATCTTCTATCCCACATGGAATTTGCAATTTTACACACTATTGCCAAGTGGCGTACCTAGAATCTGGTGTTGGGGGAGGGGTCCGGCCGAGTCGGCTTCATACAAAAGAAGACGCAATTTAAGACTAATAAAGTTTATTTTCTTTAAATTTGTTGAAAAACATGTGATAACATCCTGAAATCAACCCCATTAAAGTAAACGGTAATAACACAATACAAATACGGGTTATTGGAACATTGTTTAGAAGATACGAGTACTTATTGACTGAACTGATTTTCCTATGTTTCATATTTTAAACGTTTACGCAAATGTTGTGTGATAAACCTGTTTGTACATTTAAAGAATGAGTTACTATTAGCATACACAGCTGAAAAAATAATAAAATATCCTAAAGCAAAGAGAATAATAAAACTTGTCAATATTTTTCTACCCTCTGGGGATCCAGTCCCGTTCGTCCCCCCTTAAATACGCCCCCTGGTTTTGTCCCATTTTTGGGCCCTAACGTCCCAAGATTTAAAATTTTCAAAAATGAACACTATATCAAGATTTTAGTTAAGATTCACTTTAATTTCATACCCCAAATGGGCTTGTGAGTTTTTTCACAATTTTCACCCATTCACATTTTTGAAAATCGCTTAACGGTTTCGAAAGTTATCGTGAGACATACTCCGAATAAAAATAAACAGACTGACAGATAGACAGTAAGACGAATGCCAAACGGGCGAATTAAAGCTGAGAACCTGCTTCTCTCGTTCAATAATACTTACAATATAAAAAATAAGTTATTGCAACAGTATATTTTAAATAAATTACGATTTTAACATTTATATATTTAAATAAACGTATTGAAACTAAATCTTTGTAGACTGTGAAGTCAAATAAGTGAATTAAGCTGTCTTTGTAGACAACGTTATGTGTGTTGCAACGTTTTTATTGATCTTGTTTGTTGAGATGTTTACGATGCCTATGCCCCTGTGGGGGGGGGGGGCGACTGATAGGTTGAGAACGAATTTGTTAAACTCCACCTTGACCCGGCAAGCGCTCACCTCTCCCTGTCACAGAAGATGCAATCCGCTAACATTCCTCCACGTTCACAGAAGATGCATATCACACTATTGCCGTGCACCCAGGCTCGGATTAGTCATTTTCGGTACGAAAATGGTCTGAGGTGCAAGGGAGAGAAGACAAAAGTCTACCTCAAGAAATATTAAAGTACGCAACTAAATTTGAAAAGACATGTAGGAACACTGCGAAAAAATGATTCGAAATTAGTTTGTATAATCTAATTCTGAAATGCAGAAAAGAAGTTGGTTTCTAATTAATCTGTAAAGAGTTTCCTTACATGTGATACACATACGTGGGCGCGCACGCACTAACAGTCACACACACAAGCACACGTATCCTATTTATTTTTTAAATTGAGATACGTCCACCGTGCTGCAGAGATAAGTTATGTGTGCAAGGTTTCCAGTGTTTTGTGATCTTTCTATTAACAAACACCTATAATTTTTTTTACACAAGGTAATTATTTATCCGTTATGTTGGAAGCGTAAGAAGTGAGCGTGTCTGCAGGTAGGCAGCAGGTACTGAGAGTATGTTGGTCGTTTGCTCCTACACTTGTCCTAGGTCATGGCCATTGTTACTAGTGACTGTGGGCGTGTAGGCTATCACTTCTTATGCTTGCTTCTCACAGCGGCGCTCTCTCGTGGCTGTTGAGTCAACGATCTCATTCTCTATGTCCATTCTTAAATCACAGCATGACAACGGTTTATGCATTATACAAGAGGCCGTGAAGGATGGTCGCGGGTTTGCTGCGGCGACGACTTAATAGAATTTCACAAAAAACAAGGTATTAAAACAGCTTATTTCTGTACTGTACTTGGAAACAGGTTTTCCTGTTAGCAGCTTGTATGTGTGTGTAATTGATAGAACAGACGCCTTCTTCATCGAATACAATATCTAGCTAGTAACATCAGGACCGGTTGAGAGGGGGGGCCAGAGCCCCGGGGCCCGGGGTCCCGAAGCGGGCCCCGTGCATAACGGCCTTTGCCCTTTGTTAAAAGAAATAACTAAGCCTATAATGACGGTAACATTTTTTTAATTTCTTAACTGCACAGGTCATACCGTAATATACGTGACTTTTTCCGTCCTGATAGCTGGTGCTCTTACAAATACAAATGATTTAATATACTTATAGTTAAATTAAGGTTTTACTTGTTTTAATTCGGCATTAGATTAATAAAGTTTGCAATATGAATGTAATCAATAAAAGTAAAAATATGTGTACCATGAACAACTTTAAGTTGTATCGCGTTAGTGTAAAAAATAATATACAATGTACTATAAAAAGTGTGCATTCTTTCAATAAAAAAATTCGTTAACTTTCAATTTAAACACATATTTTTATGTAGTCTATAAGCGAATTCATCCATATTTTAACATGTAAGTTGTGATTTTGAGCAGAAATTTCTTCAAAACACCGCTGTCTGTCAATAAGTTCACCGATATCAGTGAATTCAGCCACCGACGCGGACGTCTGCATCACTGTCACCGTCTTTGTCTCAAATCATTGTCTGCTACTATAGGGTGCGTGGTGAGTTGTTGCACAATAACCTTCGAATTTCTGATTTTCTCATTATAGTTTATAGTTCTACTCGTAGATTAGCATTTTAGTCGTAACATTGTGCCTTATAAGATAATTTGCCCGTGATTTATTGGTATACGAGTGTGTGTTGCTTTTTAAATTGCATGAGTAGCAATGAGTGGTTACAAACATAAATCTGGTTGTCAGAAGGGAAAAGAAAAGGAAGATCGAGAATTGAAAAAAAAGGAATCGGAGAAAGGTCAGTTGCCACTTGCAAATTATTTTCCGAGTAAATCACAGTTTGTACCATCTACTGAGACTTTATCGGTATCAAATGAAGTGTCTATTGAAAAAGAAGATAACGGCATAATTAGAGTTGATTTAAATGCTACTCCTAATGAAAGCGAAGTAAAAGAAGCTGTGGCAAATGATAAGAGAACTGATGATGATGTTGGTAGGTCTACCTTTTCTGCTGTGTCCCAACCACAGTCATCACCATGCAGATATTTTGATATAGGCGATCCTAATTTTGACGTAAGTCGAGACTTGAAATATGCACATATTCCAATGCCTGAAAATTTTCACAAAGACTCTTTAGGATTTGCTGTGCCAACTTCCGTATTTAAAAAGAAACTTACTAATGGTGAACTGATAACACGGGATTGGGTTGTTTGGAGCAAAGTCAAGAAGGCATTTTACTGTTTACCTTGTAGGATATTTAGCACGCTACCTCAGACTCAGATTCAACGTAAATCGTTGGCGCTCTCTAAAGAATTTTCTACAGAGAGACGATGGAAAAAACTCTTTGATAAAGTACTCGAACATGAAAATAGCTCTAGCCACAAAAACTGCTACATTCAGTGGAAATCAGAGGTAATGAAAGCAAAAAATGACAAATCCCTTTCAGGATTGCTGTTGCACTCTATCCAGCAAGAAAAAGAAAAGTGGCGTGAGCTCTTGAAGCGGCTGTTGAAAGTTACTTTGTTTTTAGCAGAAAGAGGGCTTTCTTTCCGAGGGGCGGACGAAAAAATCGGTGAACCATCAAACGGAAATTTTTTGGGAGTCTTAGAATTGCTTGCCAATTACGATCCGATTTTAAACGAACATTTAAATAAAGTTCGCCACTTTCAAGAACAAGGAGAGAGAATGCAAGTGCATTACTTGTCTCATGACATTCAGAACGAGTTTATCAGTTTGTGTGCTGCCCAAGTTGTCAGAACAATTCTTGAAGAAAGAGAAAAAGCAAAATACTACGCTATAATTGTTGACGCGACACCCGATTCAGCGCATGTGGAACAGACTGCATTTTTATTATGATATGTCAATTTGACTCAACAAGAGAAACAACCATACCAAGTTGAAGAAAGACTGCTGTGCTTCACTGATTGTTAAAAAAAAACTGGCGAAGCCATAGTCGAACTGAATAAACTAAAAGAACATGAAATTCCTCTGGCAGACTGCAAAGGACAAGGGTACGACAATGGCAGCAACATGAAAGGTGTATATAAAGGAGCCCAAGCGATCATACTCTCAGCCAACAGTGAAGCTATTTACTCTGCCTGCACTTGTCACTCTTTAAATATATGTGGAGAAAAAGCATCAGAGAGCTGTCCAGCTGCGACTCCTTTTTTTGGCGCTGTCAAAAAATTGTACAACATCTTTAGCTCGAGCCCTCAAAGATGTGAAATCTTGAAAAAGAAAATACCTATTTCTCTTCACTCAATGTCAAAGACACGCTGGTCTGCTAGAGTTGACAGCGTTAAACCAGTTGCTGCACATCTTCCAGGAATCTTAGAAGCCCTTGAAGAGTTAAGTGTACTAAACCTAACGGCAGAATGTCGACGAGATGTAGAGGGGCTGAAAAAATATTTCAAAACCTTCAACTGCCTTCTCCTAGCATATATTTGGCTCAAGATTTTGAGTTCTATAGATACTGTAAACAGGGTATTATAGCGACGTGGTAAAACAATGGATGAAGCTTCAAAGCATTTGAGTTCTTTGGTAGAAGAGTTACAAATGTTTCGTAATAAATTCAATTCGATATTTAGTGAAACTCTGTTAGTGGCTAAAAACATAGATTGGCCTCAAAATCTTGAAGAAGAACAGAAGAGAATAAGGAAACGAAAGAGACTAGCCGACGAAGAAGACAATGACGAAGATGCAGATGAAAATCGTGATCCAAAAACAGTTTTCAAGCGTGAAATATTTAACGTTATCTTGGACAGTGTCATAGGAGATATGACAGTTCGTTTCAAGTCAGTGCACTCTTTGTGTGACAGTTTTTCAGTACTATGGTCTTGCAAAGACATTACAGTCGACCAGATGCAAATAAAAGCCACTGCACTAGTACAGCGATACACAAAGGACTTAGGAAAAGAGCTTTATGATGAACTGCACAGTTTAAAATTGGTATATTCAGCCAACTTCGGTGAGAAAACACTTTCGCCATTGGATCTCTTGAATAAAATAAAACCTTTGAATCTGGAAACTATATTCCCCAATCTTACTGTGGCTCTTCGAATATTTGCAACCATCCCAGCTACAGTTTCAAGTGCGGAGCGCTCTTTCTCTGTATTAAATAGAGTGAAAAATGTTTTACGCTCCACAATGTGCCAAGACAGATTATCAAGTTTGGGTGTGCTGGCAGTGGAGACAGAGCTTGTGAAACAAACCAATTTGGATAATATTATTGACGAATTTGCCTTGAAAAAGGCAAGAAAGGGGATATTGCTGTAATGACAGACTGATAAAAAGATAGTGTAAATATAGCTGTAAAACTTTACACAATACATTTATTCACTTGCTAACATACCATTTATTATGTATTTCTATAAATATATTTTATGTTATTTTATGTCTTTCTTCACATATCTTGTTCTGGCCATTTATTAACAGTGTAAAACCCATTTATTTACGATTAAAGTTAAGAATAACGAATTGTAAGGTCAATTAATAAATCCTAAACCATTAACAATCCAACAGTAATGATTTTGGTAAGTTTTTCTTTGGGGGGGATGTCAAAAATGTTTAGCCCCGGGGCCCGTAGTCGCTCTCGCCGGCCCTGAGTAACATTAAATTCCGGTCAAACAAATAACTTTATATTCCGCAGTTTTTGATTGTTCCATCTACATGGCAGGAGATATTCCATAATTTTTACTTCCATGTTGCATACGGAAATGGAAGTATGGTGATGGCGAAAAAATCGTGTTCGAGTTAAAGGGCTGGTTCTGATTGTACTACCTTCAAAATATGAAGAAAAGTCATTTTCTGAAAAGTGTCTGTGTGTAGAATTTTTTTATGGAGAACTATAACTGCCGCAAATTCAAACAGAATCAAATAATTTTTTACATATGTGCCTGAGTTGTGGAGGACTCAAGGCCGATTGATTTTGGTGAAGATCGGTTAAGGGGAAGGGGTAATTTACCTGCAACGTTTTACATTCTAACAAGAATAAAGTCCTTAATTTTGATAAATAAAGTACCCTGAAAAAACGTCATAATAATCCACTGTAGAAAGGTAGATGAAATATCTATAAATAAAAAGGGTAGTTGAAGAGGGAGCGTGTAACTTTCTATAAATGAAAAGATAGTTGAAGGGGGAGGGGATAATTTTTTTATATGTGTACTACATTAACGGCAACAAAGAAGTAGTTTGTTGTAAAAATTCCTTCCCGGGCTGTTTGGCCGTGGTCCAATGTTTTCAGCAAAACCAGACGTTTCGGCAGTGCCATCGACTGCCATCATCACTGAAAATCGAGTGCGCTAACGTGAGGTGGTATACGTTATTGACCACAGTACTGTGGTTAAGGCTAAAGAAAGAAGTAGTTTCTATAGAAGTATTTCATTTCAAAAATGATTTTAAATATAAATATTAGAATATGGAAGTCATGTATGGTTCTCCATACCGATATTTGATCTGGTAATCGTGTGCTTAGTTTATGAGGATAGATCAAAACTTTCATGGAATTCTTTTAATTGTTCGCACTGGAAACACGTAACATTTTAGATGTCGATCAACCTGTTTGTAAAAATTGATACATTACATTCATGGTTTAGACATCTATGAATCTATACAATCAAAACATCACTGACTGCATGGTCTCCGTTATCATATGTGTGAAATGTGCACCGTACACGGGCGGCCATACCAAAGGGGCGGCCGTAGACTGCCAAATTCACCAGCAGATGTTGCAAAATAAATCAAAACAATTAATACCGATTGGGCTAGGTATATGAGCTTAACGTTTATTGAGTTGTTCTAGATACACTACACTCTCGTTTATCCGGCATTCGTTTATCCGGAATTCCGGCTTATCCGGAATAAGATTTCAAAATAATTTTACCGGTGAATTTTAAGAGTCGATTTGTACTAAAAACAACCTGTTATAATAAATTCAACGTTATACCCGTTCAGAGCTGATCAACATAAACGTAATTAATCTAAACTGCAAGGGTAAAAATAATACAGTGCAGTGTATACTTCCCTCGGCGATCTGGTTAACGTCGGCATTCACAGAGAATCTTATCAGTCGCAAATGACTGTAAAACTCCACCTCTGCGGTTGCAATGTTTGGCGCAGGCAGCCAGTTCTAAAAAAACATTAAGAAATTCTTGGAAAAAGCTGTGGCCAGAAATGGCGGAAAATTGCGACGCTGAAACTACAGAAGTGCCGAAAATGATAATCTTTCTGAAAATAAAGAGATTATTGAATTGTTAAAAGATATTGAAGGTTGTGAAAATGTTCAAGAGGAAGAAGTATCCGAGTGGTTAAATGTAGGTATAGACCAATATGATCCCGGGCATCAATTCCTTTCTGAGGAGACGATATCGTCGCTGACTGTTCTAAAAAATCAAACAACGAAGATTCAAGTTCCGATGATGATGATGCGGACGACGTAGCAATGGCAATCAACCATTCAGAGCCTACTTCAATGCTGGACAAATTATTAAATTATTTTGAGCGCCAAAGCGAGACAAACCCAGCAGAACTGTTATTTCTAAAAAGACTTCGTGACCGTACAGCTAAGAAAAGAGAAATATCGCTAAAGTAAGAAAAAATAATGGACTTCTTTAAAAAGTAAAGACTGATCATTCATGTATGTGTGTTTATTATTGTTATTTCTCGCTAAATTAAACTTGTTAATTTTTAGAAATGCTACTACTATGTATGTTTAATGTCTAATGCTAAACACATTTTTTTCTTGTTTATAAAGTTTAATATTCTGTTATAGATTGTGTTTTTCCTTAAGATTTACACGTAAAATACAGTGCAGTAGGCTATTACAGTTTGAATAAAGTCTTCAAAATAAAGAAAACGCAACTTTCCTGTATAGCGGTAGGTAAACATCGCTAATACCGGCATTTTCGCCATTAGTTTGGTTTATCCGGAAGTTTATTTAACCGGAAAGGGTCCGGTTCCATCAATTCCGGATAAACGAAAGTGTAGTGTATTTGTTTTGTTAGCACTGCCGCAGTGTACTGGCATCAGCCTTTGTTTTGACTGCCAAGAAAGCATACAGTTATTGTTGCGCCACATTTATATCTGAGTTATAGCTGTGTAGACAGGCTCGTGCATGTCGACGCTGGCAAACTATAAAGTACCTACCCGATAAGTAATTCTGAGACGTGTCGTATTCGTATACGGTTTATATTCGTCACAGGCCTACCATCAAAATCTCTGACAGAAAAACGAAACGGTTGTCGGGCTTTCAATGTAAGCAAAAAAAGAAAATTAAGAATTAATTAAAAAAAATAAGAATTTTCAATGATTAAAAAAAGAAAGGCGAAAATTGAACAACAACAGAAGTTAATTGGTTCGTTAGAAAAATTTTTAGCTGATACTAGTTAAAGTGAAACTAGGTGTCCAAAAAGTGATGAGAATGAAGGTATAAAAGTTGATGTTTCAACTTCAAAACAATTTGAATTTGAAGAAAGTGAGAAAATGATAATATTAAATAGTGTTGCCAAGTAGGGATATGAAAAGTATATTCAGGAGGGCGGCAGAGGAAAAACTGCACACGGGCGGCAAGCACCCTAGCGGCCCCGACTGACTGACTGATCACGAAATCTCCGAAACTAGAAGGCGTACAAACGTTCCTCGTGGTGCGTGCTAAGAAATCTTTTTGAGAAATTTTACTTACACTATAAGGAGGGTTTGGGCAGTGTATCCATCCCAATAGAAAATTTTAATTTTTCTAATGAATTTTTTTTCACTCAATCCCTATAAAACATTGCAGGTTGGTAGAAAATAAATTACATCCGAATTTTGATACGTTAGTAAACCTTTTTAATTGTAAACCTTTTTATTTAGTCAAATAAAAGTCCAAAAGTAAAACTTAGCATATTGAGAATAATCTGGACGAAAATTTAATTTCCATTTTTTTCTAATCCATAGCGAAACACGGGTGTACGGCTATATAAAGATAATTGATAAATATATGTTTTTTGTCACAAATATCACAAATTTTGTAACATTTTACAATGGAAGTTTAAAGAGCTCGCGTTAAATTCTGTGTAAAGAATCAGGTAGTGTTCAACATGACGAAAATGTTATGGAAAGTTTTTAGTAAGTTTAGTAAGAATGAACGAACTGTTTACAATGGCGTAGAACTTTTAAAACTGTAGTGAATCAGTTAAAGTTGATGACACGATCGGAGCAGGGACGCAACCGCGATTTCCTCCTGGGGGTTCTAAGCAGTCTCTACGGAGTTTAAAAAAGTTTTGTGTAAATAAAACAGAAATTAAAAGTAACAGAACTCCTTATTTGTTATTTCGTTGTAATCAAGAAGGCAACACGATGGATTTCTGACTAGCCACATCATAGGCAGCTTGCCTAGGGCCGCAGTTCTGGAGGGGGGAGTGATGAAAGAGGGGATGACAACCTCTATTTAATAGAGGAAACAATAAGCTTACATTTACCAAAACATTCAAAATTATTTTTCAAACTTATTGGTATTAATTGCTAAGCTTGTAAAAAAAAACAAAAAAAACAGTCTTATTAGGACTATAAGACAAAATTATAATAAAGGTTAATTTAGCAGAAACAGATTCCTTGTTTTATACACTCGCTTCAGTTCTTCATGACTTGTCACTTTTCCTGTCCACGGGTTTCTTAAGGCCCTCCTCCAGTACTAGATCTCAGAATCTTCAAGGTACCTCTTTTATAATTTACAAAACCATGCTCAAACCTGTATGGTCCTACGGACTCCAGCTGTGGGGTTTTCAGTCAGACCTACAAGATTAAAAAATCATACAAAGATTTCAATCAAAAGTACAGCGAACTTTATTAGATACCTCATGGTACGTCAGCAATCAGACACTTCACACCGACCTGAAAATACCCCTCATAAAGGATGAAATCTACATGATTGCAACAAAAGCCAGCCGTCATATAGTAGACCATGAAAATGAGCTAATAGAGCGGCTTTACAACAGCGGTCTCACCATGAGAAGACTCCGCTTAACTTGGCCTCAAGTTACATCCTTAAGGGGAGATCCGTACTTTTTTTGTCCAATGCATTTTAAATGGGCGAACAGGGGGTTTAGTTAGGTACCATTAATTAATGATCTATTGAAGCTATGTAATTTTAATTTTGAAATTTCTACCATACCTTAGCACATATATTTGAAACATAATGTAGCTACTAATTTGAAGAAATTTAAGAAAAAATTCCAATATAAAAAATAATTCTTTTTTATAAATTTTTCGAAAAACTATTTTTATTTAAAAATTTCCTACAAAATTAATTTTTTAAAGAAATAGATTAATTCTAGTACATTTTGATTGCTACAGTGTACTGTTTAACCAAAAAAAAAAATTGAACTCCATAGCACTTATAGTTTTTGAGAAAAGTGTACCTAATTATTGAAATTCATGGGTACGGAAAACGCGTGTAAAGCTAAACGATGGGAGCCGGAAAACAATGTGTAATACGTTTTATTTTATTTTCCTATGGTCGCATTAATGTAGATAACTTCATAAAAGTATATATTTTCTTAATCAGGATTAAATGAATAATTTTTTGGGGCAATAAAAGAATTCAATTTTTTGACCGAAAAACTGTTGATCACCCCTTCCAGAAGGAAAACACTCTTCTAGAAGGAGAATAGTGGACGTTTCCCTTACAAGCCTAACTCTTTCATTTGATTTACCTAATACTCTGTTCTATGGCAGCTTTAAATACGGCTCAATCTGGCTTTATTCGGTTATTCCTCGTATGACCGAATAAAGCACGCCATGTTAGATTAGCTATTAAAGATCTTCTTCGTGTTATCTTCGAATATCGCGGTACTGTATTCTGTGAAATTTTGCCACAAGATCAATAAAGAGTGTAATGTGAGCACTTTGCATCTTCCCAAAGTATTCATACAAAAGGCCAGATTTATGAAAAAACTTTTATGGAAATAGCGCCACTATAAAGCACCAGTTCACACCCTGGTTTTAGAACAGCCGCAACCAACGTATTCACAAGATTGGGCCCATGTGATTTTGTTTTGTTTTGTAAAATTTTGTGTTTCATAGAGCCGATTCCCTTACATAACCACAACAG
Organism: Magicicada septendecula; assembly: GCA_034769895.1. Classification (NCBI taxonomy): domain Eukaryota; kingdom Metazoa; phylum Arthropoda; class Insecta; order Hemiptera; family Cicadidae; genus Magicicada; species Magicicada septendecula. The sequence goes on from CM068367.1 coordinate 38,953,556, forward strand.
GAACCGCATGACAGCATGACATATACGCATACGCATATGTAATATAGTTGGCCGTGTTTTTTAATTTTAAGGTAATAATGCGAAGCCAGTGTTTTTACTACGACAGACAAAAAAAAAAAACAAGCAAATAAGATATTAATAAAATAAGCTTTGAACCAGCCACCGGCATTTTATAATCAAATTAGCTGCCAATTAAATTGATTAGAAAGGTAATAATCGATTAGTTGATTGCGCTTTCACGCCGCTGCTAATCGATGTGCGTATTGACTGACCCACTTCTGCGCCCAGTAATGCATTCCCAGTAATTTTCCTATCACTCAGTATATTTATGTTCTCCGTTGCCACAAACTTAACATGTATGTACCTATTTTTATTTAATTACATAACAGGTTTATCTATTACGCAGCATATCTATTGGTGTCACGATGTTGGTTTCAGCAACGGGTGGATCAAATCCACAACCTCTCGAATCGGAGACTACTACGTTAGCTATACTCCACAGAGAAGCTCCATCGCTACAAGTTACACCACGTATTCTTTTATAAATAAACCAAAATGCAGGCTGTGTATCTGAGAAGAGTCCTAACAGTCAAGAAGATGGGTCTACCTGTACTGTAATTTATACGATAAAGAAGGATGCTGTACTATGCTGTATGGATGGGAGACCTGGACTATAAGGAAGAAGGAATGGTGCTAACTACAGGCTGCAGAAATGAGCTACTTGAGATCGGTAAAGGGATATATGAGACTCGATCATATAAGAAACGAGTACGTTAGACGAGAACTTGATATTGTTTCCCTAAACGAACTCATTCAGAATTATAGAAAGTGCTGGAAACAGTATCTAGAAAGATGGACAGTACCCGCTTTCCGAGGTTGGCGTATGAGTATGAGCCGGTTGGAAGAAGATCTGTAGGCAGGCCAGTCACAAGATGGCGGGAGTTATGAGGCCGTAACAGGAGGAATCTTATCCATGAAGTGATGATGATGATATAAAGAAGGCTACTCTGAATTGGCATGGGCCAATGGCATAGCCAAAGGGAGTTTATGGAGGGGGCGAGGTAAGTCCCGCCATTGGATAGTGCCAAATGAGTCTTATGCTAAAATATAGTACAGTGAACCTTTGTTTAACAGAGCTAAGACACCACCATAAGTAATCCGGAAAGTTAGGTGGAAAAAAGGATCAAATAGATTACGTAGGCTACAGTAATAACCATTTATTTTCGCACTAATATACTATAAAAACAGTTCAGACATTTAAACATTGCTGGTTTAACTAAAATATTGAGTAGGCCTTGGTTTATTTTATTTTGTGCCAGTTCAGTATGACGCTTGTGTGCAGCAAAATCTGTGATGCTGTTTTCGTCTGGCCTTCCACATAAACCATCCCTTTGTCCAGTTGAGTCGTACAGTATATTGTTACGTATTACGGAATATTCTCACACATTCGATAGTGTCGTTCTACACGCTTCTCAACTATCCCAGCTGGTACGTGTTTCTGCCAAGGCCGCGCTGAAGTATCCTCTAGAATTTTCGAATCCTTGTTAAGGACGCATATTATGGAGACTATAAATAGCCAACACCTGCCGCTTAGTTTTCAGTTTACTTTCAGATTGCTCAGTGCGTTTCAAACGGTTATTAGTTATTAGTGAAAAGTGATTATTGTGCGGGACTCTATTAGTTGACATTATTATTGGGTGTGGACAAATTTAATTTGAATTATTGTACAAGTTGATTATAAACTGTTATTTGTGATAATTAAAGCTGGTTCTTAGTGACTTCATTGGTGTCTTGAATTTTGTTTTCTACTCTGTACCATACGACGATCAAGGGGACCGTTGTAACAGTGTAATATTATTCAAAGATGAACGGGAAATTTTTATATTTGAAGGTTTATATACTCTCTCTCTCTCTCTCTCTCTCTCTCTCTCTCTCTCTCTCTCTCTCTCTCTCTCTCTCTCTCTCTCTCTCTCTCTCTCTCTCTCTCTCTTCTCTCTCAATTAGCAACATAAATTAAAAGTGTTCATAAAGTAATGCGGTCGAAACAATATCGAGACCAACTGAAATTAGACTTCTAACGCCGTAAGGTAATCATGTTCACGAAAATGGTAGTACAAAAATGAAGACGTTCAAGGGGAACTGGAGGTACATAATGACATGTCGCCAGATAACTTAACTGAAACGTAAAGAGTGGATGAAGAAAACAAGATTACCAAAAATGGAAAAAATTTAAGTTAAAAGTGAAGCGATACACGTAAACTAAGATAGAGGGCGAAACATGCAAAGGCGGTGACAAGAAGACGACATGTAATAAACCAAGGTAATAGTTTAAGGGGGGGAGGATCTTAGGGAAGTTAAATAGATAATTCGCAGGAGAGTAACTACCGAACGGTTAGACCACTACCATCTAAGAAGACAGGTGTCTTCTCAGATGATAGTAACTAGACTGGCAAATGGTCAGGGGCCCATAAGGGAAAAGGGCCCACCTTCTTTCTTTTTTTTTACACTGAGAAAAATATTCTAGCAAAAATTAGTAAGTTATTTTGCCATAGTTTGGGGGTAATTAAAAGGCTTTTGTGTAAATTGTACTTCACTCTCTAGTAAAAAATTACGTATCTGCCTAGTGAAATTTGGAGAATTGGCGCCATTTCTGGGAAGTTTTAAAACTTTTACTGGGTTGACCTAGCAAAATCTGTACGCAGACGTTTTAATTATCCTCGAATTCGACGTCTCGTTTCTCTATTGCAAAACGATTTGTTGATTTTTATTAGTGATTTTTCTCAGTAAATTTTATATTGTTACGCAATATGGAACGTTCTCGTACAGTGGAGAACGCTGTTCTACGAGTATCTCGCCTAGCCAGCAAGTGTGTGTTTCTTCAAGGCCGCAACAAGTACGCTCTATAGTTTTCGAGTGCCTGTTGACGCATATTATGGATTATTCTGCAACACTTGTGCTACCTATTTAAACAACAGCAGCTGGCTTTGTCAATCAGTTTATGTTGGGCAATTTGTCAAGTGATATCAAGTGGTTGTGCGTTATAATTAGTGCGGAATTCTTTATAGTTGACATTATTATCGCGTGTGGACAAATTTTAAGTTGAATTACTGTACGAGTTAATTACCTTATTGCTATTTGTGATTACTCATTAATTAAAGCTGGTTATTAGCGACTTCATTGGTGTCTGTATTTTGTTTCCACTGTACCATACGACGATCAGTGTGACAGTCGTAACGGTATTTATATATTCAGTTGATTAGTAAGAATAACTTGGTGGTCCATTTCTGACGTGATTTTCGTTAGTAATAGGCCAGTACATTCAGAAGGTGTGGGAATTATTCGACCATTATAAAACACGTAAGGACAACAATCTATAGAACTAGAAGGGTGCCCACCTTGAAACTTTCCCAGGGGTCTCCTGAGCTTCTAGTTACGCCACTGGTAATTCGAGCGATAAAACAATTAAAGACAATACATAATTCGAGAAATAAATATTCAGAGTCAAGAAATGAATTGTGTTCGCAGGACCAAGCATTTATAGACGAAAAAGGTTTTTGCAAAATCATTGGTAAATAAAATAGTATAGTTTGCCAAACTGTGCTGTACAGACTACTTGCCGCTGTGCGAAACATTTCCAGTGCTACGCAAAGACATTGGAAACAAATAAGACAATTTTTAAAAAACGTATAGTGGATCCGACCCCAAATATTACTGTCAAATATCGAATCCAGGATTGCAGTCCTATTATTATTGAACAACTAACCTATAAAGATTTGATTGGAAGTGTGGTAGTGTATTTTTGAGTACCGTAAAAGGGATGCAAACTCACGACAAGATGTTTGTAGTTGCCGTGGTTTGGCTAGCTCACAATTCGACGGACCAGCCAAAAACAATTTCGTTACTAAATTTCACATTGAGGAGACAAAATTAATTAATTAGTCATTATTGACAGCAACAAGAAAACGAAATAACTGCTGGGCGGGCGAAAACGGATTCTTTCGTCGTGTAAAATATAATTAAGTATTACATAAGAAATCGTGAGGAATGCAGCGACAGTAGCAGAAAAAGTCAGTAGTAATGAGAAACAGAAAAACTCTCTCTCTCGGTTGGGGGGGAATCAAGGCCGTGGCCACTGCGCGCCGCTGATGATCAGCTGTTGTTGCCGCTAGGCGCCGGCACTGCCACTATAATAGCAGGAAGTTATACATGCAACCGTTGCGAGGTTAAAAACTGTTTGAACCTTGTCTCTTTTCTTTTGTTGACCCTTTTTTCTTGCCGCCATCATCACTGCATGCTTGAGATTTACGACAATAGAGAGAGAATGCCTTAAATTCCTCGCTCTCATGTACACTTCAATTAATTTAATAATAACAACAATGCATTCACGGGTTATTAAGCGGCGACCATTAGTCGCAACAGCCTCCGCATTCTTTATTCAATATACTCGTAAAAATTATGTGTCAAAAGTACACAGTTTCTATATTCATTTATGTTTTTGTACGTGTTGATTATAGTATATTTCAAAAGTAAGCCCAAATGTGTTTAACGTAATTAAGATATGACTACGTTTTGGGTACTTAACTGTTAGGCCATCATCAGCCACAGAACATGATTAACAATGAGTATACAGTCCTAATTCTGAAACAATTCAGGCGAGATAAAATACCTCAGAGCGGTGAAGGGATGTGGAAGAGAAGACAGTATAACGGAAAATAACAGGATAAAATAACAGAAAATAGAAGAAGGTGGGTGGATTACATCAACAGTATGGATCCAGTCAGACTTCCGTTCAATTCTCTCATTGCATACCATCATGAAGAAATCTTGGAAGGCCAAGGAATAGGTGAATACCGTAACACGCAATTTGAGCTTAACACTCAGAAGGAGAAAACAATTTAAAAAAATTACTTTACAAAATTTAATTTATATTACAATTCCAAATTTTATTTTTATTAATATTAGTTAAAATTTTAATAAATAATTTTCAATTCGCATACAGGTAAAAAATAAGCTTGCCTTCTTTAATATGTTGCTAAAAATTAATTACTGGTGAATTAAAAATTAAATTTACTGAATAAGTCTAACCCCTTTTTAAGAGTACATTTGTTTCATGTTTCAGTTAATTTAAGATTCATTTAGAAAAATTACTCTTTTAGGATAATTATAAAGGAAACCAAAATTAGTTTGGGTTTTATTTTTGGTTAGACTATTAAAACCATTTAAGACTGAATATTGAATTATATTCCCCAGGGGCTCACATCTTGTGAGTACGGGTGTGGCAAGCTCGGGGTGCCTAGCTAGATTCTTACTTTGCTTCAACCTGTCTTGGTTAAGGTCCCTTACGGTCCCTTACTTTTAATCTATACTGTCGGTCTCTCTTGGCCAAAGTCTTTGTTTTTCTGTCACCGATAGTGTGATTCGAGGATCAGGGGGTCTTTATTTTCCTCTGTCTTTCTTGACCTTAAAATGGTTAACGGTGTCGAAGGTGGAAGAGGAAATTCCAGAACGGCGGAGAGGGTGAAAGAGCCCAGGAAGTGCGTCTCTGAATGAAAGCCAGAGCAGGCCCAGATGCTTCAAGGTGTCAGCCCACCACGTGCACCGCTCGCTCGAGGCGCGGCCGTGGGAATTTTGTGTTTCTGGCCAGTTTCGAAAAGTAGACCAGAAACCAAAATCAAATTTTATAACGTGATGATGGTACCTGCTTTGCTGTACAGTGCACAATCATGAACTCTGCGAAAGGTGGATGTAAATTAAATCACAGCGCAGAAATGAATTTTAAGATTGGTCAAATAATGCTGAAGATTGTATATGCTTCGCAGGAGTGAACTTGAGGTATCCGCATTATTTCAAAAATTTAATCAATATTAGAATAGCTGTAGAGAAGATGTTCATCGCTTGTAAAGGACCCTATACCAAAGGCCGCATATTTTTTAGCTCCACAGGGTAGTCGTAACGTAGGAAGACCCAGAAAACGATGGGCCTGATTTTTATTTCGAATTGAAATATTTTTAAATAATTTTAATTCACAAAGAATATAGGATTCTAAAACCGGAACAGGTGTCTACACCTACTCCAGGATAGGAAGAAGAAGGAGAAGATACTGACTTCTGTCTGTATTCAATGTCTCAAAATCGGAACTTATTACATCCCGAGAAAAACGTTATTAATATTTTGACTCTGAAATCTAGATGTCTAACAAAATAGGTATGTTATTGAAATTGAGATCCGGGGTATCCAATGGGCCGTGGACTACTATAAGTTATCATTCCGACGGATGTTGTTATCATACGTTTCGGCCTCACCTCTGGATGGCATCTTCAGTGAAACGCGGCTTTAAATACAACTGTTGCCTCACTGAAGATGGCCTACAGAGGTGAGGACAACAACATCCGTCAGATTGATAATTAGAGTAGACCACGGCCCAATAGCCCCGATCGTAATTTCAATAATTATGACGCCGGGCATGATAACAGAAAGTAACTAAAAGCCACAAAAAATAGATAAGTGTCCAACACAGATGCGTCATGTATCCGACAAACTGTGAGCATAAACAACACATTGTCGAGTGCAATAATTTCAGGTTGTTGACTGCGCGGTGCATTTGCCTCTATCTTTACTACTACTGCAGCTTGTACAGTAGTGCTGGCGAGCCCGCGTGTTCGCCCCTGGGCGCGCTTAGTACAAGTAACGCCTAGTTGTAGTAGTTATCGCGTGCTTGTCGTATGCGGGCGGTTGTGAATTGGAATCGGGCAACGAAAACTCTCAACGGGGGGGGGGGGGGGGGGTTCTCAACATTTTTATTTCCGAGTCCCTCTTAAATACACGGAACTTAAAGCTGAGCCTTAGGAATTCGTTTCCACCGACCACGAAGATATCAGCTTGCACGTCGTCGTACTGAAATTGGGAAAGTCCGTTTTAACTGGCTATAATTAATGTGTCATTGGTTTCTTTTATTTCTGTCCTTCTCTGTCTGTCTCTGTCTCTGTCTCTCTCTCTCTCTCTCTCACTCAGACGCGCGCGCACAACCACTCAACCCCCACCACACACATGTGATCTAGCGCCATCCGTGCACCTCGATCGTTGGTAGGTCATACCAGTTCCGAAGACTTTTTTTTAGCCCCCAACTTACCATCTTCACCGCAAACTATATGAGATTACCAGGGTACAGCTAAAATAATTAGACATGAAACGGGTGTCTGATTGCACTGTGTCAAAAGATGTCACTTCGCATCTGTAGCTTTGACGCGTTGTTTAGGACCAATTATTTTGTGATCAAAACGACGACATGGATCGTGTATCTCATGGTTGTGTGTCGTGGTTGGCCACCTCACACCCCACTTCCTGCACTCCCTTCCCTGCTCCCAGTACGATCTGCGCGAACCGTTTCACGTCTTACTATTTCCTCTGTAAGGCAGAAAACGTCAACGATCGGGCTGTAAACCTCCCCGAGAGACTGAGCACGTCGCCGATATGGCATGTAAAATGTAACAATGGGACAATGTTGCCCAGCGAGGGCCTGGGAGGCGGCTTTTAGGCACCCGAACAAGCGGACAAAGAATGACAGAGGAAAGTATTCATTGGAGGACCAGGAGGAAGAAGAGTAAGAGGGAGGCTAAGAAGAAGATGGGTGGACGATATAGATGAAGATATGAGAAGGCTGGGGTCAAAGGTGGCGAAGAGTCGCACAGGATAGAGAGGCGTGGAGGCACGTCATTCTGGAGGCCAGGGTCCTTCACGACCTGTAGCGTCGTAGACAAGCGGACGGGGTAGGCCACAACCCCCCGAAATCGAGCCGGGTACAGGTTCCAGCAGCGCCTGTTACACAGACCCCTTAAGTGGCGCCACCGAACGCTGGACTCTAGTATTGTTCCGATTGTTTTCAGCCCTGATACCGCAGAAAAACGGTTAACCTCGCGCCTCGGAAAGCAGCGTCCACCAAGGTAAGCGTTTAGCTTATGAAATTACTTCGTAATATTTTTGTTTTTCCTATAGTCTAGTAATGTAGAACTTCAATTTTTAAATAACACGTTTTTTTCCAATAGAAACAGATTTCTTGCGGTTTGTGGCAATATTAACAGAACTTTAGGGAGCAAAACAAGAAAGGAAACCCAAATGAAATTCTATAAGGTTATGACAGTCCCCACTCATAAGGTTATGACTGTCCCCACTCATAAGGTTATGACAGTCCCCACTCATAAGGTTATGATCCCCACTCATAAGGTTATGACAGTCCCCACTCATAAAATGTAGTTTTATACGGTTCCGAAATATGGGTATTATTTACAAAAGATACAAGTCATAGTATACAAGCTGCAGGATGAATTTCTTGAGATACGTAAAGGGATGTATGCGAAACGATAGAATTAGAAACGATGTGATAAGACAGAAAGACATGAATTGGGTATATTCTCTGTAAATGCAAGAATCGAGGAACGTAAGCTGAGATGGACTGAACATGTAGGTAGATGGAAGTGAATAGACTACACCAACAAGTTTTGCAATGTGCGCTTAAAGAGAAAAGAAATGTGGGAAGACCACGCAAAAAATGGCTTGAAAATAGAGACTGGAACAGATGATATCGCCTTATCCTGGAATGAAGAAGGAGATGAATTTAATAATAAGAAGAAGAAGAAGAAGAAGAAGAAGAAAGAAGAAGAAGAAGAAGAAGAAGAAGAAGAAGAAGAAGAAGAAGAAGAAGAAGAAGAAGAAGAAGAAGAAGAAGAAGGAGGCGTTTTTTCCATAGTTGTGGGTTTGCTTAAATAATTATGACTTGTGTTAATTTCTTTACGCTTGCATTTGTATGAAATTAAAAAAAAAAACAAATGAGAAAATAAATAAAATTTATGAATTAATAAAAATGTCAAACAAGTTAAATAAACAACAACAATGAGTTCCTGGTTTTACTATTCCTGTCGTTATGTGTATTTCAAACGTCCCACCAAATATTTTAATTCCATCGATGATGTAAACTCGAAGCAATGAAAAAAATAATAAAGAGTGGAAAACTGTAAATATTAAACGAAATAACAGAACTATAATTAGAAACTGCATGTCATAACTTCTGAGATTTTCCAACTATTAAATACAATTTTATGACTGAAAACCTTACAACGCAGCTCATAAAACAACGTGATGAAACAGGAGTTAAAAATGTTAAATTAATTGATAATATTAAATAAATGAAATGTTTGTTCTCGGGCCGTAGATTCGCCAACTGGTCGAGTCGGTTAAAGATGAGAGCGTTTAAACATTTATTTTAAGCCGCGGATTCGGGACGAGTGAAGAACATTTAACATTCTGACCAAAGTTCACTGCTTGTATTTAACCCAATTGGTACGCGCCCTGCAATTCTCCAAATATATTTTTTATATAAGCAATTAAGAAAGTTAGTATTTAAAACAGACTCTACACATACAAACAACCGCCTATACACTCACACACTCGCGCGCGCGCTGACGTAAATTATTTAAGTTGCGCACAGTGTCGTCCCCTATTGGCTTAATTACCTCTGGCTCATTAACATCACACGACTGAGACGTTATAATACTAACAATTAATATAGTGCGTATGACGTCACACTGTGTGCAATAAATAATAGGCCTATTTTCCGTATTTCAGGAGCCACGTGTTCGACTCTCGCCATTTGTTTGCGTAGTTTTCGAAGGATAAAGTAAGTTATGAATATTTTTCCATCAAGTTAGACGTTTATTAAAATAAACATGTGGAATTAATACTTTTGTTTAATTTACGTTTTATAATCATGTTTAGTTTACATAATAATTAAAATTAAAATACTTAAGTTAATTTCTCCTTCTTCTTCTTTTCTTCTTCTTCTTCTTCTTCTTCTTCTTCTTCTTCTTCTTCTTCTTCTTCTTCTTCTTCTTCTTCTTCTTCTTCTTCTTCTTCTTCTAACACTATAGTCCTTTGTACTGCAATGAAAGGAAATAAAAGTCAATTCAGTAATCAGAAATCGAAGGAACTTTCTATTTTATATTGTTCAAATTTTACGTAGCAACCTTAATTTTAGTAAATCAGAAAAAATAACCACAACACTTTCATTCCTTTAAAGTGATGAGAAAGGGCCACAAAAAGGCATAAATTGATTAAATCTGTTATTTTTCATCGTACGGCAAATAACAATTTGACAAATTAAGAGTAATTTTTCAAGAATTGGAAATTGTCTTGTAGAATCCTTGTAGAAATTACTAGCTAGTAGCTGGAGTAACTTGGTCGACGTGCAATCTTCGCCCCCCCCCCCTATAGGATTAGACCAAGTTTGATTTGTTCCGGTCTCAAGCGGACAGAGTCTTAGAACTGGTCACTCTAGAGTTTCTTGACAGTTCTCCGTCTTCCAGGGTTACAGTTCAGTAGTTACTTTAGAATGCGGCAGTCATCCTTTCGGTTCAAGATGCTTCAACCTAATTTAGCCGGGATTGGATAACCCCGTCTAGCCGTATATGCTGGGGTAACATCCTGCGATAATAGTTGGCGGCTGGAGTATTGTGTTGGCAACAGCACTTTCCTTGTCTACCGCAGTTGGTAGCCCTGCGCGAATCCTCCCGCGGTAACAACCCCAAGGAAGATAAGACAAAAAACGCGCTCAGTAGCTAAATCTAGATCAGTTCGCCTTGAAAATGTTCCGGAATTACGGAACGAAACGTCGGCAATATGAAAATCTCTTACAAGGATGTTCCCCCAAAACCTGTTACAACACACACACACACACACACGCGCACACATGAGAATTCGTAAGCCTAGTCCACATTAGGGGTTTTTGTTGCGCGTCTTTGCTGCAGGGCTGTATCGGGTCTGAATGGCGTCAGACCATTCAATGGAACATTTCAACTTTGTAGCCTATCGTGGTGTATTGCGGGTCTGCTTGATACAAGGTTTTGAGTCCCATCGGAAATGGGATTCACAGATACAATGTTGCGCAACATTACAGTGTGGACGCATGTTCCCGAACGGCCGGCGTCAGTTTGGTTTTTTACTTCGATGACTTCATTTCGGTTTTTTTACTTCAAGTGATTATATTAAATTATTGTGTGAGGAATGTGGTCAACGGATACGACCCTCAAATTGATTGAGGACCTTCAACGTAATCCTTGTTTGTGGGATGTTACTGCACGGGATAAACGGGCTTCCGTATTGACAGAATTAGCCGAAAAATACAAAAGTTCAGTCGCTGAGGTGGAAAAAAAACTTCACACACTGAAGAGCCAATTTCGGCGCGAGCATAAAAAACTAGATGCGGCCAGAAAAAGTGGTGCGTCACCGAAGAAATTTCTTGGTTCGGGTATGAACCCCTCATGTTTTTGCTACCAGCTCAAGAATCAAGAGGAAGTAGGAGCACTGACGCAGAAGCAGAAGCAGAAGACAACACTAATACCTGCGTATTTATTTTTTAATGAATTACAACAAATTCTGTAGGTATTACGTTTATCATATTAATTCTCATTATTTGCATGATTAAAATTGATCATGAACAAGCAAAAAACATTATTGAAATTTATTTTTATTATTATAAAAATGTAATTTGTTTGTCGTACAACCGTACAGGTGTCTTTTCAAAAAATCGGTGGCTACATCGACCAAAAATCGGTGGCTACATCGACCAAAAATCGGTGACTACATCGACCAAAAATCGGTGGCTACATCGACCAAAAATCGGTGGCTACATCGACCAAAAATCTCAAATCACATATGCAAAATTAGAGAACGATATTGTCAAAAACTGTTCATATCATATCATTTTGCCAAGTAACTGAACCTTCTTCTTATATGAAGTAATCACGAAATTCATTTCTGATTGTTTGTGCCTCATCCTGGGTTCTTATTGGTGTATTTTGTAACCTGATAAATTGCTGTGATTGTTCGACTTGTGATCTCCATGAACCATATATCAAATTGCCATCACAATCTTCAGCATCAAAAGAGCCGGCCGGAGTGTACCCGTTTCCGGAAGTAGCGTCACGACTTAAAAAATTGTGCAAATAGGCACATGCAAGAGCTACCGTTTCCACTTTATTAGGGTGGAGAGCGATAGGTTTTAGCAAAACCCTAAACTTCGCACTCCATATTCCAAATACGTTTTCAATTATCCGTCTGGCACGGCTAAGCCTGTAATTAAAAATTCTTCCCGGTGAGTGTAACCCAGGGGTAAGGTTTCATTATATTTTGTGACAAAGGAAATCTGCAACAAATACGTAAGGAACTGGGATTTCTCTTCCAGGCAGTGTGGCAGGCTGGGACAAACCGACTGTACCGCGGTTCATTTTTTCATAAAGTGACGTATAATTAAAGACTCCACCATCTGAAATTCTTCCTTGACAACCTACATCCAAGTAGATAAAATTGCAGTTGGCGTCTGCAACAGCAAGCACAACGATGCTGTGAAAACCTTTGCAGTTGAAAAACATACTTCCACTGTGTTCGGGAGCAACAATCTGAATGTGTTTTCCATCCATACTGCCTAGACAGTGGGGAAAATTCCACCTCATCAAGAAATGTTGGGCAACAACCCTGCCATTCATGGCTAGTAGTAGGCATCTGATACATTTACAAGATAAATAATAAGATTAGTATTATTAGTTTTCTCTGTTCTTTTTTCATTTTTTTATGCAATTATATGCCTACAAATTTATTTGATTTTGTTCCAGGGATTTGATGCCAGTACCAACATAGCCAACCAACTACATGAATGATGAAGAAACCCCACCAAGTCAGGTTACGACGAATAACCAATTTCAAGTACCGCCTTTGCGTTCGAAAGCAGGTAAACATTCCAATGATTTTACCACTGAAGCTTTACAGTGCATGAAATCTCTCAGTGAAGCTGTGACGAAAAGGGATGGTTCCACTATTTTTGGAGAATTCGTCGCTGACTCATTACGAAGCAGCAACAGGTCGTACATGGAGATAACTTTGGCGAAACAGCATATAAGTGAATTATTGTTCAACTTGCGTAAAGGTTTGTATGCCACTCAAAGCTCTACTTACCAACAAAGCTATTACACCACAGCCTCGGTGAATATGAACACTCCTCACCATTCTGAAAGTAGTCACCACAGCGATTTAACAATTTCGTCGCACAACTCCGACAGCGGTTCCCTCAACGAAGGTGCTTACACGTTCAGTTCATTTATGCAGACCTTCAATGCTTCAGATGCTCATTCATGATGCTGTTTTCAACCGTTCATTGCACTGTAGAGATTACTCTAGTTCCTCTATGAAAAAAGCCACATTTTATGTTATTCATTATTTGTTTAGGTGTGTTTTCAAACGAATCTCTGCTTTGTTTCTTCTTCTCCGAAAAAAGATTAAAATGTGAAAATGAATAGGTATCTATTGTGGTTAATCGATTTTTCCTATCATTAATAATTTTTTTTAAATGTCATTCAATATTAAATCGTTGAGTTTCTTTCCTTTTTTTACTTACTGCCTATTTCTGTTTTGTCATATAGATGTGTTCAAGATCTGATATATTATGTACTAATTACATACTAATATTACTAAATACATCATTTTGATTGCATTCAACAAGTTTTTACTTACCTTGATGTATGGTTTCAAAACGCTTATGATGGCTTCACACACCTCGGGAACAAAAACGGATATAATTTGTTTTGACACCTTGAATGTATACATGAGACTGGTGAAGGAATCTCCACTGGCAAGATATCGGAGAGTGGCTGCGAGTCTCACGGAAGGGGAAACAGATTCTCTAAATGTCGAGTTTTGTTTTGAAATTCGGGCACCAACCATTTGTAAAAGTTCCTCAAAATCAACGGGTGACGTCCTCACAAAATTTCTGAACCCCATTCCGTCCTCGAGTCTCAGAGTATCAAGAAGATCGTGGGCTGGCCGGTTAGATGATTTGACGCCTCCACCATATCCGTTTTCTAATATTACTTTCGAACGGTTTAAGAGCAAAAACAACGACACTGATAATCCCGCAAGAGCTATCTCCCTAGACATGTTGTTCGCAACTAGCCTCCAAATGTGGACTCGATTCTTTGTAGCGGGGCAGCTCCCAGATGTAGCGCGTCAAAGAATCGGAACAGTTCGGAACAGCCCCGCAACAAAAACCCATAGTGCTGACTTACCTTTAGATTTACGCGATGTGTATAATGTGCCCGCGAGTTGCGTTTTCGAGTCGAGTCCCACGTTAGATCTTGATGTTTTTCCCCGAAGCCGGTTCTCTACAACGTTTCGACAGATACATGTCTGCCACTCTCAGACTGATTCCTCGTCGATATCCTCGATTCTTTTTAAGGACATCGAGGGTGAGCGAGACTGAAATGGCTGTGACGAAGCTGCCGAAACTTTGCGGATAATCCTTACTTTACTTTACTTTATCCAATCCCCGCTCTCGGCAGTCCAGCCATTCGGCGGCGAGCCTCCTAGTACAGACAGGATAAAGTTCGCGTTTGCAGGTTCGCCAGTTCAGGACAGACAGGCAGGTGTTGTCCATCCATCATTCCTCCATTGCACAGCGGGCAATGTTGGAATTCACCAGGCCGAATCGGTGTAAATGGGCTTGGAGGTAGTCGTGGCCAGTGCATAGTCTGAACTCCGCGACCGCAGTCGATCTCTTGAGGGTTCGTGAAATTGGTGTTGTAAGAAGAGACTCCCACTTTTTGCCTCTGCCGGCTTCTGTATGTATTTGTTTCAGGTAGTTCTTTACGGCCATGTCAATCTGATATTTCGCCGATGATAGGCTAGTGGGGGTGTCAGGTTGCTGCATTAGGGCTCCATTTTTTGCAAGCTTGTCCGCTTCTTCATTTCCGTTAACACCAACATGGCTGGGGATCCATTGTAGGTGGACAACCCAGTTGCCATGTATGAGGGTAGCGAGAACTTCACGTGTACGGAGCGTCAAGATGCAGTCCGTGGGACTGTTTTCAGCTAGTGCGACAATGGCGGCTTGAGAATCGATAAAGAAGACGACTCGCTTTAGTTGGATACTTTGGCATTTAGCTAGTTGTTCTGCGGCCATTTGGATAGCTTTGACTTCGCCGTCGTAGTTGCTGGAGTGCAGTCCCACAGCACAGCTTATTTGGAAAATTTTAGAATATGCTGCGGCACCAGTTCCACGGTTGGGTAACATTGATCCATCAGTAAAAATATGCAACCATTCCTTTTCAGGATAGAGGGTGTGGATTGTTTCTATAGCGGATTTTTTTAGTTCATGTGGATCTGTAAGGTATTTTGGCGCCGACTGGTCAATCAGAGTTAGTCTTTAGGGATAATCGGATAATCCTCTTAGGGGTGAAACAACGCGATTTTTCCCGCGACTATATATGTAAACATCAAATACTTTGCCTCCGTACAATCTGTTTCTTTTATACTTCATTAAGTACCCACAATTTAGTCCAAAAGTTACTGTATACCTGTAAATCGATGTAAGTACATGTGTCTTTGTCTTTCGGATAACTGCCTGTTTGATTATAATCTATACGCCAGGAATTGAATATTATGAATATACTCGACAGGATCGACCAGTATCGGCTGAATTGGTAGGAACATCTTTGCCGAGTGGATGACTGCCGCATCCCCAAACAACTCTGGAACTATAAGCCGAGAGGACGGAGAGGTCTGGGTCGTCCGAAGAAGCGCCGGAGTGACCAGCTCTAATCTTTTCCTATTTGAGACCGGAACAAACAATTTTTAGTTTAATCCGTGAAGATGATGATGATGATTATAGTCTTATTTATGGACGGCGTAATGCGGTTATAATATATTTACCTGTTATATTTGACTTTCGTTGCTTCTTGTGTACGTCTTTCATCTTTTATCACTCTGGTAAGTACAGCACATTAAAAACAAAAACAAAAGCAATTACCGGTTGGCTGAAAACTGCAATCGTCAAAAAAAGGAATGACGGTCCGAATGAGCGTAGGTGGTTAGAAAACTGGGTCCGGTGACTCATGTTCACAAATAGCGTTGGCTACTTTCACGTGAAACAGGAAACATCGCAAGAAACAAATAATAGCAATAACAACGAATAGAACTGCACACACACGTATTTAAAACTGTTGCAGAAATTTCCACTTAAAATCTAAAATTATATTTCAGTTTACATTCGTTAGCGGGCCACTTACTCATTGTTTTCAAAAGACATTCCTCCGGCCGTTGCATTAAGTACGACACACATTTCGCGGGAGCAATTCTTACCGTGCGGCTGCTATTAGTCATACAGAAAAAACATAACACACACGCACTCACATAAAATAGAAGAGTACGTTTTCCGTCAGGTGGACGTGTTTGTTTATAAGCTTTTAATGACACTTCCGTTGGTCGGCGGCAAATTGTTGTACTGTATCGATACACATATTACGCATCCGACAACAATCGATCAGCAGCGCAAGCATTAAATTTCTAATAATACCGCCGCAGGCCCGCGGCCAAAGTAAATCTCGTTCGTTTGAATACATTACGCATACCAGCACACGCAAACATGCACACACCCACTGCAAGTTAAATTCTTTCTTTTTTTTACTTTATTTTTTCTTATTATCGTAACGCGTCTGTACATATATGGCTTAAGCACAGAACGTCAGATAAACACAAGAGTTTTGCAACATATTCTTATTTTTTCTTCTCCGTCATCTTTATTATCATCTAAATTTCCTTCTTATTCTTTCAAAACAGCAAAAATGTATTTATTTAGTCAATTAATAAAAACGTATTGTTTATCTAAACTGTCTCTTAGTCTCTTTGTTGCTTTATAGTCTGGTGTATTCTCGCACCTTGATTGATAAATTAGGACCAAAGATCGCCCGATATTTCTCTTTCCATCTGTTTTGTATTGCACGACTGTTTTTCAGTCGACATTCATTAAGCATTTTCATGTTTCTGCCCTTCTTCTTTCAGTATGATACCAATACCACAGCCATTTAAATCTACAAGTGGTCCCCGTTTGCTTTGGCCCTAAAGTAAGCCGGTCCACAACCTAACATTACCGTCACATTATTTTTCTCCCAAGGGCAGGTTTCACAAAGAGGCATGGTCCCTCCACGCTCTCCTGTCCTGGTCTAGTCTCTTTATTTCATGATGTGGCTTCCGTATGTTCGAAGACCACATAAGGAGATGGTGTGAACACTTGAATCGCATGCGTGATATCCGTCTACCTGTGGCTGCCTTGGCTTATCATCTTACTGGGAAGAGAGATGTCGGAAGGCCGAGGAGGAAATGGGTTCCGAAACAGGTCTAAGGCCTGTATTAGGTGATGATCATGATGATGATGTGGCTTCCGTATGTCGTGTATCATCTGGTCTCTCCCCCGTAACCTACTCTATTCCGCTTCCCATTTACCAGCCCCTCCAGCGCTTCCAAAATCACATTACCGTGTGTTTGCCGCATTCAGTGTTCTGACCAATGTCTCTTCCTGGCCCCCAAATGATATCCAACATTCGTCCTACTCCCCTTTCTTCCAAGCACCTTCTCGTTCGTCACTCTGTCTTCCATCTTGCTGCACGTCCACATCTCGATGGCCTGTAACCTCATGTCCTCAATGTCCAAGTTTATGCCGAGTATAAAAGCACCCATTGTACAAAACATTACACCATCCTCTTTCTTAGGTTTATCTCTAGTGACACGCACAATAGTATTTTCTTTCTATCAAGGGATTCCTTACTTGCGTTTTACCTCTTGACGGCAATCCACGATATCTCTAACTAAACATCCCCAGTATTGAAAAACTAACTTGGTTAACACCTCCACCAGGTCCGCCAGAATGTTTTCCGGGGTAGATCCCTACTGACCTGCTGCAATAGAGTCACCTCTCGGAGAATGTCGATTATCGCTAAACATTTCGGTCTTAGGTGAGAGAGGCTACTGCTTGATCGGGGAACTAACGTCATTGTATTCAACTCTGCTAACTTGTGAGACTAGTTAACACGGAACAATTTTACTTCCTCTTCAAATTTTTTTTACGTTGATGGAGGGGGGAAGAGTCCCGTCACCGGTCCGATTTATCTAATGAGTTAAAAGATTCTCAAATTTGCTAATGGAGGAGGAGAAGAGTGGACAACATTAACTGCTCTATAGATAGCCTACAACGGTACCGACGTTCGAAATCGAACAACGAAGAAGAAGATGAAGAGGAAGAAGAAGAAGAAGAAGAAGAAGAAGAAGAAGAAGAAGAAGAAGAAGAAGAAGAAGAAGAAGAAGAAGAAGAACTCCACCTACCCTCGTTTCATCCATTCTTGAAACTCGACGATTAATCCATTCGTGTCTTCCATAACGGATCCAATTTGCTAGTGCAATCAACGCGCATTTCTACGTTATTTTTCTTCGTTCGTAATGCGATCACTTCTTCGACTCTTGTCTTTAGTTAAACTCATTCCTTTTCAATTCTTGAGAGAGTCAATGTGATAAGGTTACATTATTTTAACAATGGTCCACACGAAGGTCGATATGGCTAGCACTACACCCCATCAGAACTGGCTAGGCCCAAAGTCTCCGGCTGGATGTTTGTCCTGAGATGGATTCATAATCTACGTCAGCCCGAGTTGGAAAATGTTCACAGCGCCCCGTCGGACTCAGCTGATATTCTGGTGTTTAGAATACTCTATGATATTTTTATTGCAGATCTATTTAGAAGTTATTTTGTTGCTGTCGTTTCCTATCTCGTTTTCGGAACTGCAAATTAAAACTGATCCTATACTGCTTCTTCATGTAAAACTTTCACTTACTTTCTGTAGGTAAAAGTACAATATAGTATTTTACAAACGTATACGTGTATTGACCAAGTTTTTCCTGTTTCTCTCTTGTTCTTCTTCCAAGATCTGAGCCAGTATAGCATTACTTCGCCCTGTTTAATACCTCTTTCCATTCTACCTGGAGGTTTACAATGGACTATCTTTTTTGCTCTCTATCTTCGGGCGATCTTGGTAGTCCTATATGTCCAAACCATTTTAATGCTTTCCTCCCGATGCGTAACTCGTAACTCGGGTAGGGCAAACGGGGGTATAAAGAAGTTGTCTAATTCCATTATTGTTATTTCCGACATGATGATGAGCTGTGAAGCTTGAAAGCGCTAATCGGAATAATTTCACTTCCATGTTCCATAAGGAAATGGAAGTATGGTGATGGCGAAAAAAACGTGTTCGAGATAACGGCTGATTCTGATTGTACTACCCTCAAAACATGAAAAAAAGTCATTTTTATAAAAGTGTCTGTGTGTCTGTCTGTCTATGTGTCTATGTGTAGAATTTTCTCTATGGAAAACGATAACAGCCGCAAATTCAAACAGAATCAAACAATTTTTTGCATACAGTCCTGAATTGTAGAGTACTCAAGGCCTATTGTTTTTGGTGAATATCGGTTAAGGGAAAGGGGTAGTTTACCGGCAACGTTTTATGTTTTAACAAGGGTAATTTTTTTTTTTTTTGACGAATGATAACTGGCCCACATTCGAACAGAATCAAATAATTTTTTGCATACGTTCCTGAATTGTATAGTACTCAAGGCTGTTGATTTTGGTGAAGATCGGTTAAGGGAAAGGGGTAGTTTACCTGCAACGTTTTATGTTTTAACAAGAGTAAAGTACTTAATTTTGATAAATAAAGTATCCTGATAAGAAGATCATAATAATCCACTGTAGAAACGTAGATAAAATATCTATAAATTAAGAGGCTAGTTGAATGGGGTTGGGGTAATTTTCTATTAATGAAAATTATAGTTGAAGGGGGAGAGGATAATTTTTACTTCCATGTTCCATAAGGAAATGGAAGTATGGTGATGGCGAAAAAAATCGTGTTCGAGATAAATGCAGATTCTGATTGTACTACCCTCAAAACATGAAAAAAGTCATTTTTCTAAAAGTGTCTGTGCGTGTGTGTGTGTCTGTGTAGATTTGTTTTCTATGGCAAACGATAAGAGCCGCAAATTCAAACAGAATTAAATAATATTTTGCATACAGTCCTGAATTGTAGAGTTCTCAAGACCTATTGTTTTTGGTGCAGATCGGTTAAGGGAAAGGGGTAGTTTACCTGCAACATTTTATGTTTTAACAAGGGTAATATTTTCTATGACGAACGATAACTGCCGTAAATTCAAACAGAATCAAATAATTGTTTGTTTACCTTCCTGAATTATAGAGTACTCAAGGTCTTTTGATTTTGGTGAAGATCGGTTAAGGAAAAGGGGTAGTTTACCTGCAACATTTTATGTTGTAACAAGAGAAATTGTTTCTATGGCGAACGATAAGAGCCGCAAATTCAAACAGAATCAAATAATGTTTTGCATACATCCCTGAATTGTAGAGACCTCAAGACCTATTGTTTTTGGTGAAGATCGGTTAAGGGAAAGGGGTAGTTTACTTGCAACATTTTATGTTGTAACAAGAGAAATTTGTTCATGACGAACGATAACTGCCGTAAATTCAAACAGAATCAAATAATTTTTTGTTGTAACAAGAGTAAAGTACTTAATTTTTATAAAGTATCCTGATAAGAAGATCTAAATAATCCACTGTAGAAATGTAAATGAAATATCTATAAATGAAGAGGCTAGTTGAACGGGGTGGGGGTAATTTTCTATAAATGAAAATTATAGTTGAAGGGGGAGGGGATAATTTTTTATATATGTACTACGTTATTGGCAACAAAGAAGTAGTTTGTTGTTAAAATTCCTTCATGGTCTGTTTGGCCGTAGATCAATATTTTCTGCAAAACCAGACGTTTCGGCAGTGCCATCGACTTCCATCATCAGTGAAAATCGAGTGCGATAACGTGAGGTGGTATACGTTAGTGACCACAGTACTGTGGTTAAAGCTGAAGCAGTAAGTAGAAAGAAGTAGTTTCTATGGAAATATTTCATTTCGAAAATGATTTTAAATATAAATCTTAGAACATGGAAGTCATGTATGGTTCTCCATACCGATATTTTCTATAGTGGTGTGCAAGAGTGTTATTTATGTTTGTGATTATAACCACTAACACAACTTTATTCATTGTAATTTTGATCACGCATCGGAGTAGTTACGTTGTTGACATGTTTCTTCGCAGCATTAAACAACGACTACGGCGACAGCAGAATGATGACGATACTACGGGCCGGCTCCATTGAAGGTGATAGACTGCTGTTCATGAATATTAATTGTGGCAACGCCGCGCAACGTGAACTCAAAACAGTTATCTCATCTTACGAAATCTGTTGAATGTGACTGGTGCACAGAGGCAGTGTCAGAAAGTGCAGCACTTTCAAGAATACATTACAGTATTACATTAAAGCCTTCCGACTGCCATCCTTTTGGCCGAGGCAGTGTTGTGCCGTTTTCCATTCCGAAGGTGATTCGAAAATCTGTGGCGTCCATATGTTCAAAAGTTTATGGTTTGTATGCAATAGTTACAGTAATCATACAATGATGTGTTATCTACCCAACCTCCTGCTTGAAGCGTTTTTGTCGAAAGCGTTTCTGCCAGTAGGCATGTAGCGTGGTGGAAGACTTGTCCAGTTTCCTTCCAGCCTAGTGTTCCGACTTTCCTGCCTCGTACCGGGATTGAGAGAACTTCCTTTTTCTTTTTCCTGGTAGCATCGATGACAATAATCTGTTCGACCATTTTGAATCCGGCATTCTAGACAGACGCCCTTTGACTTCTCTGTCTGTTATTGTATCCTCCTCTCTGTTATAAATGCCTCCTGTCTGCTATTGTATGAGGTGAAGGCCTCTCTCTCTCTCTCTCTCTCACACACACACACACACACACACACTACTATGCGCGTCTTCCAGTTGGTGATCCACTTTAAAGTTGAGCTTTCTTCCTTCTTTCTACACCAGCGTATCCTTTGGGACCTCATTGTCTTTACTATATTTTCTCCTTTCAGCGTTTCTTCTGTTTCATAATTTGCGTCTTTTTATAATCACCTTGTTCCGGGTGTTTAGTATCTTCCTTACAGGCACTCGTAACCTTTTCTCGTCTTTCCGCCTTATACGTCATCACAGGCCTTACTGTTGCTTTGTACATTTCCATTTTGGTAACACCCTAAATATGTAGTCATACATTATTTCTCCACGGCTGTATTATATATTCCCGATATATTGCTCTCAGTACGACTAAATAAAAAAAGTCTCACCAATCATTCGGTTAATGAATGAACACGTAAAATAGAAAACCATGAGTGATGTTAAAAATAAAGCTTTTGAACATAATACTTTTTCTAAGAAGAAAAAGAAATTCCACAAAGGTGTTTGGAATGCGTGGTAAGTGGGAATTATTTCGGTAGCAGCGAGAAAGTCGGCTTAAACTATTCAGTTGGCAGCGGCTTGTGACCTGGCTAGGGAGCGGGCCCGTTGCCGTGGTGGAAGTCTTTTGTCACTGGTTATTTATACACGAGTGAATACACCACAGCGATTACATCATACGTCATTTTAGGTGTTGGCCGATTAGCTTCGGCTTTTAAAAGTTATTCGCCTGATGGCTGTTTTTTCTCTTCTTGAAATTAATTCCGTGGCGCCACAGTTTTACTCCGTCTCAGCCGTTTCAGTTACGTAATGATGTAGCGTATCGATTTTTGTCGATGTAAACAGAATATCAATACGCGCTTAGCAATACGAGTGTTTCCCAACAACATTATGCATCGGTACTATGACCTTTGAAAAATTTACATACCGTTGCGATCAGCTGTTTGTGTTTGCGTATTGCGCTCGTACCAGTGACAATATTGGCTGTGTGGAGGACGGTCTCGGTTCCGTGACACTGAACCCAGCTGAGTTGAGTGCAGCGATACCGATCGTTAAACAAAGTAACGGGCAGCTGCGAGGTTTTTGTTGCACCGCATAGAGGAAAACATCACGTTTATGATCGCCATTAAATTACTCTTGTTAGCGTATACGGACAGTTTCGTGTTATGTTCTTGTATAACGGAATACATTCGCATATAGTGTGTGTGTGTAGTTTCTTACAAGGTCACTATAATTTTTCCACTATTCATTAAAATTAATAGAATAGCAAGCTCCCTAAATGCAGAAGTCATTCAGTATTTCGAACGAAGTGCATTTTGATTACATAAATTTCAATATTAGATAATTTTTAATTTTGAGAAAAACTAAAAAATCTATATTACTATATTACTGTTTATTTAATAATATAACAATTGTACAGCACTCAATCATACAATAAATACTAAAAATTCGGATTTCGGTTTTAATTTCTTTTAGTCCGACACCCTGCTGGATATCCACAATTTTTCTCAAATTTTGATATCTTCTTTTTGGGCCTTGGGGTCCGAAAATGTTGAAACGAACCCTATATTCCGATGTTAGTTAACATTGTTTTTAATTTGATACCCAATTTTTCCGGTTTCATAAAAATTTTTAACCACTTTTGGGGACCTGACGTCCAAAAAATTTTAATATACAAAAATAAACATTATATTCAAACTATGGTTAAAATTCACTTTAACTTGGGCCACATGGGCCTTTGCGATTTTTTCACATTTTTGACCGACGTTACATTTTTTCCTTCAGCAACCCCCTATTTTTTGGTGGATTCAGTCTGAAAGACAATAGTATTCTTTAGGGTAAAAGTATGGACACAAATGTCAAGCTTTACGAAAATCAGTTGATGCGTTCGATAGTTATCGTGAGACATACTCGAATAGATAAACAGACAGATACTCGTAGAAAGATAGACAGACAGCCGGACAAATGTCAAACGGTCGAGTTAAAACTAAAAGAGAATTTTAACTGATGTCTAAAAGTAATATTAAGTTATGGAACTTTCAAAATTTTGGGTCCCCAGGGCCCAAAAAGGTGATCAGAAATTAAAAAAAAAAATGGTTGTCAGACAACTTGTCAGACAATTGGTTGTCTGTAAAGTCGGTTTACGGACGATAGTTTTACGTGATAACGTCATAAAGAAACATTGATGAAAAATTGCATACTTTTATGAATTGAATTGAATTATTATCACTGAATTATCATTACTTTGTATAATACAAAGAAGGAGTTAATTGAAAATTACAATTTTTTCGATAAATTAACATTTATTTACATTCGTTAATTCAAATATTTTTTTACTTACTTTACAAAAGTATTGTTTTATAGACATCATATTACACAAGATAGTGCTTTAAAATCTTTAACAAATAAAAAACGAACACTGATTCATTAAACAATTCAGTAGTGAGGAGTCGCCGGGTCTGATTCCTTCGCGTACTACATGCAGAGTCTAATAATTACGCCGTGGGACTGGTTCCTGACCTTCCGGTGCGAAACTAAACAGCTTCTGGCCGCGTAGACGTCATGAGTTCGGTTCCTGTAACTAGACGGAACGTGACACTTTTTCGTGCGTGCAGCCGGTGTTCATCAATTTATAAGACGTTATCACGTCAAAATGTTAAAATCCAACAGGATGTCAGACCAAAAAGCAACTGTAACCCAAATCCGAATGTTTGGAAATGTTTAGTACAATTGTTACTTGTATGCTTACTTGTGTGCTGTACAATTGTTGTTATACGAGGATCATTCAATTAGTAAACAGACAAACAGCTGTAGAAAAGAAATTAATTGTAGCAGCTGACCTGTCAGGAGTGTTAGCTGGCAACGTCGTTGTGAGTTTTGATCAGCTGTTCGATAATATATTGCATAAACATAACCAATACAGTTTTATTTACGATGGCGTGTCCTCTTGAGGACAGTACTTTCGAAGAACAGCGTTCTGTAATAAGATTTTTGCTTTCGGAAAGTGCAAAACCGTCGGAAATATTCTCTCGTATGAATAAACAATACGGTAAAAGTTGTATGAATCGTGCGAGTTTCTATGCTTGGGTGGAAAAGTTTAAAAATGGCCGAACGCGCGTGGCAGACGAACACCGTTCCGGACGACCAGCGGAAGTTTCAACTTCTGCACTTGAAAGTCGCATCAATTTACTTATCCAAGAAGATCGACGAATTACAGTTGAACAAATTGCTGAAGAATGTCAAGCGAGTGTTGGTACAATTCATTCCATCATTTAAAACGGGCTAAATTACCGTAAAACTAGTGCAAGGTGGGTTCCTAGGGAGCTTACCGATAATCACAAAGCCAATAGACTTCGCATATGCACTGAGCTTAAAAATCGCTTTATGGCTGAAGGTGATGAATTTTTGAAAAGAATTTTAACGTGTGATGAAACTTGTATTCACTATTTTGAACCTGAGTCAAAGCGACAAAGCATGGAGTGGAAGCATCCCAGTTCACCCGCCAAAAAGAAATTCAAAACCCAGCCATTGGCTGGTAAGGTGATGTTAACCATCTTTTGGAGCTCCCAAGGCCCAATTTTCTGTGATTACCTACAAGACCAGCGTACCGTCAATAGTCAGTACTATTCTGACATGATTGTGAACAAAGTTAAGCCTGCATTGAAGAAGAAATGTCCGGGATGGCAGAGGAAAGGTGTGATTCTTCTTCACGATAATGCCCGCCCACACACGGCAAAACTGACGCTCGAAACAATAAAAAAAGTAGGTTGGGAGATCCTGCCTCATCCCCCTTATAGTCCTGATCTTGCCCCATCTGACTTTTTCTTGTTTGGCCCACTCAAGGAGACTTTGCGTGGTGTCAAGTTCAACAGCAATGAAGAAGTGATGGAAAAAGTCCAAAACTGGCTTCGACATCAAGGTAAAGAATTCTTTGCTGAGGGAACAAAAAAGCTTGTAAAGAGATGGGACAAGTGCATAGACGTTGGTGGAGATTACGTTGAAAAGTAAAAAAAAAATTGTATCGATTGAATAAAAAGTGTTTGCTCCACAGCTGTTTGTCTGTTTACTTATTGAATGAGCCTCGTATATTACTAAAGTAGTAGTAGAGTAGTCGGACTTTTGTGTGATTTTTCACGTAACTGAAAAATTATCTAATATTATCTAATATCTTATATGTTATCTATAATCAAATATCTGAATTTATGTAATTATAAATATATTTTGTTGAAAATAGTGAGCCAGTTCTGCAGCTTAGGGAGCATACTAGTATTATTTACATTGGCGATCGAATGTAAAGAAAGTCACCTGTTTTTTGTCCTTGCACATTTTTGTTATTCTGCCCCCTCAAGTCTGTTTGCGCATTCAAGTCTTTTTTCTACTTACTATCCAGCTTCCAAAAATTGTCTACTTTACATCTTCTTCTCGTGTCCCAATTTTTCCTGATATGCTGTGGTCTTTCCTCATATGTTGTCTTCACATCCATTCATATTTTTCCAAATACATTTATAACGTGAGTAAATACTCTTTGTAAAACAGAAATAAAGTTACGAAGCTTAGTGAAAAAAGAAATCCACAGAGAAGTTTATTTTCATTAATTTTTAAGTTTCCCTGCCGAAAACCAATGTGATGTCATTCCGTGGCTGTTATCCAGTGCGGACGAAAGTAGTGGTAGACGTATAGAATATAGGTGTGCGGGTAGACCCAGGAAGAGATGGTTGGAGGACCTTTGAAGGCGGAAGAGGCAGCATCTTGCCTATGCCGTGTTTTGAAGATGATGATGATGATGAAAATAATTTAAATTTAAATCCAGAATTCATATAAGGCTTCTGAAACCAAAACAGGCGTCAACACCTACTCTAGGGTGGAAGAAGAAGAAGAAGAAGTAGTAGTAGTAGTAGAAGAAGAAGAAGAAGAAGAAGAAGAAGAAGAAGAAGAAGAAGAAGAGGAAGAAGAAGAAGAAGAAGAAGAAGAAGAAGAAGAAGAAGAAGAAGAAGAAGAAGAAGAAGAAGAAGAAGAAGAAGAAGAAGAGTAATTTTTTGGGTGTAATTAAGCTAATTAAAAAACGAACGAACGTTTTAAAAAAGTACTAAATAACTTCAGTTTTTTTTTAGTGAAAACGAAATAATGCGTGTTACAATATAATGGCGAGTGTGGCTGTGTCACGCTATGGTACTTCACTAACTCGCGTAGCGGCTACTAAGTAGCCTGGTGTAACATAGTTAGTAGCAGCTACTAGCGCTCGCCGGCGAGTGAAAAATCAGTTGCTAGATAAGTTGGACGTGTTCAACTTTTGGCGCTACTAAGTAGCTAGTAGCCGGCCTTGAGAGCCCCAGAATCACTAGTCGCTATCAAGTAGCGCCCTAGTCGCACGGTGTTTGTTTTGGTTTTGTTGTTGTATTGTGCCTTCTGAGTGTTCTATTTCTACATTTACAATAAGTGATTTATTAAAATGGTCGGGTGATGAAATAATTACATTCCTTAACATACGTATATATAAAATATGATTGTCTGTGTTGTAACGTAACACTACCGGTTACAGCTAGTTGTATAGTAAAACACACTTATATCAATTACATATTTCGATGTAGACTATAAATATTAATTTTAGTAATGTTAGTAAGTAGATTATACAGATGAGCATTGTACCAAGTAGTTATTATATAAGTAAGAGGTGTGTTAGCGAGGCGACACGTCGGCGCCTAGCCAGTGTAAAATTGTATTGTATGTACAACTTTCTAAGTCGTAAAGATATAAAACGCTTTGTTTGCAAAAAAACAGCAAAAAATATGCAGTACCGTTAGATTTAGGGTGTTTTCGGCCTTCAAAATACAAAGAGTGATACGTCATATATGGGGGTGGTGGAGAAAGCAGATTTCTCTTTTTAACGAGATAACGGTTTCGCGGCAAAAAGTGTGCGTCTATAAGACTAGCCAATCACAAAAAGCGTCACCTCTGCGCGCGAAGTTATTTCGAGTGTTTACTGGACAATTTCAAACTTACCGGCAACACGTTCGAATTTTAGCCAATGATGGTAATCTTAAGAGTAGCGGCAGTAAGGGAAGTCTAGATGAAACTATAAAAGTAACTGATGCAGGAACTTAGTCAGTTAGTTAGTTAGTTACTCAGTCGTTCAGTAAATTAGTCAATCGTCAATCGGCAGTCAGAAATCAAGAGTCGGAGAATCAGTCAGTCCGTGGAAGTTTGTTAGTGGCAATTTTGCTAGTTGTTATTAGAGAGAGCTAGAAGTTATGTCTTAAACACCATTAAGGAAGCTAAGACGGTCTATAACAAATTCATTCAGTCAAGTAGTATTATTTATCCTGTGCGCGGTATCAAGAGCGAAGAAGTATTATTTATTATGTGCGCGACCGTATGAAAAGTCAATGTTTCGGAGGACGTGGAGATGAATGGTTATCGCGATAGTGTGTGAATAAAACAAAAGCAGAGTAATATCAATTGTGTTGTGATGTGTAAAGTGTGGAACGAACAAGACGGAGAAATGGATAATCAAACTCAAGTAACCGTATCAAATTAAATGTTGTAATCAAATAATTGCATGTAGCCTATTTGTCTACCTAAGTTTAACCCGTTTCATTCTAAAAGAACCTACGAATTGTTCAGATGCTGAAGAGTATTTTATATCTTACTACATAGAATAAGAGTACACAGTTTAAATATTTAATATAAATTTTGAATGGTAGTTTGATATTTCTGAAATGTTAGATCTTAAGTCATGTCATTGATCAAAGTTAATTTATGTTGAGAAAGAAGGAGATTTCTAGTTTCAAGAGTAACTTGTTAATGATAAATAATATTTCATGTGTTCATTAATCTCTTATTAATGATGAATAATATTCAATGTGTAATTAATCTCATAAATTTTAGAGAATAGTCAATGGACTAGTTCAGCATTCATAAATGGAAAATGATATTAAATGTATTCATGAATTTCTTGTAATGATTAAATAGGGATAAGAAGTTAGTAGCGATTGAAAAGTAATTAATCTGTCAAATTGAAATGATGATAATATTATATGTTAAATATTTAAATGTATTCAAATGGTAAATATAGTATTGTTTAATTAGCATCTGAACATAAGAGTTGTTATTAACAACACCCTGAGATTACTAATTAATTATCTCTGGCGCCCAGAATTTTAAACTTAAAATTTAAATAATAGTCACAATTGACACCCGAACACGAGGGGAATGCAAAGAGAAAAGTTATATTTGGCGCACCAAAATGTGGAGCTATAAACCAAAATTTTATATTTGTCGCCAAAAACCTGGTGCAATTCCAAATATTATAGTGTGACATTACGTCCGTAGAGTATTTCAGACGCGACGCGAAAAAATTGCTTTCACTCGGTTGCTAGATGAGCTGGAACTTCCCTGATTACCAGCAAAGGAGGTGGTTTAAAAAAGAAAATTAAAACACTCCTTGGTGCTTATCGTAATTAACTGAATACAATTTAAAAATCTAAAAAGTGTACTGCCGCAACGGAAGACGTATAGAAACCAAATTTAGTTTGGTGACACTAAATCTAGCAACTCCTGAAACGTTGGTAAGGCTAACTGCATGATGTTGTGCTACGATTGGGGGTCCTCAATTGCCAGCTCTCTTATTACAGTTTGTTGAAGTACCCAGGTTATTCCGTTTACCTATCCATTATCGAACCCACATGCGTTTCTTTTTGTTTCTTATGTTACTCAGCAACTCCTTACAAAGCTCTCTAACACCAATCAGCTACAGGTGTCTCACAGCCTCACGTCGGACACCTACAGATGACATTCTGCACAGTACTTTATAACTCTGTATTTAGACACTTGTATATTAATTTATGCCCCTCGTTTGGGCACCATGTACAGTATAACTATTTATAATAATAATGGCTCCCATGTATACCACTGAAGTAGCTTAGGAGTAAGGCAGGGTAGGCTGCCTTATGTGAGCCGTACGACATACAAGGAAGGCAGTGTGGCCAGCACTACGCTTCAGCCGTATAACTATTTATTTTGGGTGTTATTAATTAATTAAATTAATTAAGTATTGAGTTGTAATTAAGATATAACTAGCTCCAAATATGGGGTGCTAGTTAATCACTCGTTGCCATTAATTACTTTCTTAAAACCCCGCAATTAGAGCGCCATATACAATATTATGTTTATTGTTGTTAATTAATTAATGTTATAAAAGTAATAAATTGTAATTTCCTTTTATGTTGCTCGACTCCTTCGTTGGGATGTCATAAATAACTATGGATTTGTAATATACATCAATGTTAATTTGATATAAATGCAATCTTATGCAAATTAGTTTTACTTTGTTTTCTTGCGGATAGAGTGGTTAATTAGGCTCACTATATGGGTGTCATATACAACTATGTCTGTTAATGCTTATATCACATTGGATTAAGTATATACGTGTAATAAGTGTGATGAGTGTCATTAATTATTATTCAGATGATTTTGACTTTACTATGAGTATTACTACGTTATCACTAATTTAT
Source organism: Magicicada septendecula (assembly GCA_034769895.1). NCBI lineage: Eukaryota > Metazoa > Arthropoda > Insecta > Hemiptera > Cicadidae > Magicicada > Magicicada septendecula. Next base: position 38,983,757 of record CM068367.1, read on the forward strand.
TCCATACTTTGGGTGTCATTTGTATCTACGTATAATTACCTAAGGTAATTGGTATTAATTAGAATGATTATAAATGATACGACTCGTACACCAGATTCTGCATTACAAACAATAATTTATTTAGACCTTTTGCAATAGTCATCAATTTCTGAAATTAATTATAACATTACTTCGCAATAACATATGATACATTATATTACTAAGTCGTTCATTACCTCTGTGATGATTCATCTCGTAATTAATTAAGTGTTTAAATCATAACTTCTTTACATATTACAAAGTTTCTCTGATTAATGGACTCATATTTCATAGTTGTCTTGATTATTCATCTCATCTTTCCCAGCACTAACACTTAACTAAAAATGAACTTTTTCATGTGAAAACTTACTAATTTTATTGGACGCGTTTCGGCTTAGTATCCGCCTTCTTCAGCTTTGGTAACAGACTGCCAGCATTTTGTAACGGTTGTGTGGAAGGTGAAGTGGGGGTGGTGTGTGGAGGAAGGGGATTGGCGCGGGGATTCAACTTACTGTTTGTTTTCTGTATAATTGTGTCAAAAAGTGTATGTGATTTATATTGTAATTGATCGTTGAGTATGCTGTTTGGTTGTGTTGTGTGGTGTTTATATATTTCGTATTGTTCAGTTGTGTTGAGTTTTTGACCTTTGGGTATGTAATGTAAAATTTCAAGATTAGTGTCTATGTTGGTGTAACTGTGGTTTTCTGTGTGTATGTGTGTGGCAAATGCGGAGTGTATATTGTTGTCGGTTAAAGCTTAAAATACCCTTAAATAAACAAGATTACACCGACGAACTCAACACAATAAAATACATAGCAATAAAAAACGGTTATAACCCCAATTTAATAAACATATTACACAAACGCATCAAAAACAAAAACAACAAAACACTAAATACCATCAACACACAACACAATAAATACATCACACTCACATACCACAACTCATACACACACAAAATCGCCAATACATTCAGAAAACACAAATACAAAATAGCATTCAGAACAACCAATACCATCAAAAAACACATCAGTAATACAAACACAGACATAGACAAATATAACAAAACAGGTGTTTACAAATTAAATTGTAATGACTGCAATAGTTTCTACATAGGCCAGACGGGAAGATCTTTTTCATCCCGTTATTCTGAACACTTAAAAGCTTTAACCAACAACAATATACACTCCGCATTTGCCACACACATACACACAGAAAACCACAGTTACACCAACATAGACACTAATCTTGAAATTTTACATTACATACCCAAAGGTCAAAAACTCAACACAACTGAACAATACGAAATATATAAACACCACACAACACAACCAAACAACATACTCAACGATCAATTACAATATAAATCACATACACTTTTTGACACAATTATACAGAAAACAAACAGTAAGTTGAATCCCCGCGCCAATCCCCTTCCTCCACACACCACCCCCACTTCACCTTCCACACAACCGTTACAAAATGCTGGCAGTCTGTTACCAAAGCTGAAGAAGGCGGATACTAAGCCGAAACGCGTCCAATAAAATTAGTAAGTTTTCACATGAAAAAGTTCATTTTTAGTTAAGTCATATTTCATATTCTTCCTTTCGCATTATACGATTCGGCTTTACTCTAAATGAAATTAAATATGCATTCTAACTAGATCAGAGGTGTGTTCTTTGTGAGGAACAGGACAGTGGCTACTAAACATAAGTGATACGTAAATGATTTACTTGTGTTAACTATCCACATCTACGGCGTGTGTCCACGATGATTTTCTCTCTCCCTCGCTCCTCAGGCTGGCTGATGACTTGGCGGACACTCTCATCGTCGTCTGAAATTTACACTTTTCACTATCGCTGAGATTAGCACTCCGGCGTCAACATCCTTTTAGTTCCCACTCGTTTAGAAGTTATACGTGTAACAAAAGTTAGTTAGTACGATCATTTGGATTTGATTTATTCATTTCATGACTTATTCGCGTGTGTTTGTAACTTTACACTTTGTTCACAAGCACTGATTGTTTGTACTTTATTTAGTTGGCACGACTATTTCACTTATGAACCTTTTCATTACGATATTTGAAATATGTAATCGATACAAATAGTACGTTAATTCACCACACAATCGCGATACTTATTTCATATGTCCGAATTATTTTTCACGATTACGCACAATGTCTTTACTTAATTCATGCCGTCAGAGTTTTTGAGCGTCTTAACACAACTCGTTATTATACAAACTTTGAATTTGAACTAAGTTCCTTTTAAGTTCTACTTCATTACATACAATACGATATAACGATTCACCACCAATATTTACTCCGCACTTTTTCGACTCGTCAGTATATTGATATAATACAAAGTCTGATTGAGATTAACCCAACATCGTCTTAACAACTGACTCCCATTAACTCACTAACAAAATTCAACTAACTCCCACGATTAACTAACTCTCTCAAACGTATGTAAGTTCAACAATCAACTAACTCCAACAATTAACTAACTCTCTCAAACGTAGGTAAGATCAACAATCAACTAACTCCAACAATTAACTAACTCCTCTCTCTTCGTCAACTCTTATTTTTATATCTCGAGTTCCACTACGATATCTGCATCCAGTGTACTGCTTCCCACCATCTACGTCCTTATTGGTTTTTCGTCTTCATTTCCACGAAGACTCCTCCCTGAGCCTCTAGCTAGACTCCTTGCTTCGTCTTTATTCGCTCTTGAACCTTGTCTCCATGGTAACGTCTTCTCAAGAACCGCCTTTGCCAAACTCTCGTTCGTGGTAGGCTCATCTGGATCCCTTCCCTTAGATCTTACTATTTCGCTCCTCCTTTGCTGTAAGGCGACGGACCGGATTTCATGGTTGTCCATCATCCAATTGTTCTTGTATTTCCTTTCAGCTCGTTCCTACTAATTGCTGTCCAGTTACTCATGTGTCTTTTAGTTTGGGCGTGACCAATTGCTGTATTGTCTCCTAACTTCCTCCGTTTCGTTCACACGCTGATGGAGGTCGTTTTCTCGGTAAGGCACATCTGTTCTGCAGCTCTCCTGCACAGTCCGCACTCTGGCTGGTAAACAAGTTCCCCGCTGTTTCACCATGCGTGGTCCTTTGTTCCTGTAACGTCCGTTCGAGTTTTGCCATTGTGGACTCTCCACATCTGTGTGTCGTCGCTAAGCTCCCACATGTGGCTTGACAATACTCGCGTCGCCAGCATATCTGTATTCTTGGTAATTGGCCCAGTAAGACGTTTCCCTTTGTTCTTTTTTACTGTATCACGTTCCCATGCTATACTCTTACGTCGAACATCTGCTATAACCAAGGCATTGTCTTCTCTAGCGGTGCCCACTTCGTCGCTAATGCGTCGCACGCGTCGTCATTCGAACGGCGCGCGGCTGGTTGGCTCCAACGTAGGCTATATCATTTCTGACAGCTGACACTTGCTACTGTTCCTTTTACGCAAAAAAAAAAATTCCCCTACAAAATTGCTTTACAACTTTTAACCTCAACCCAATCTACGCAACCATGTACTTTGCTGTACTAGCCACTACTAAATAGCCGCTACCTAAAAACACTGTGACATAGAAGTAGCCAGATAACGCAGTAGCAGCTATTTAGTAACGGCTAGCGAAGTAGCATAGTGTGACACAGGCTTTATTGTTCTTATTATGTATACTACTGTGCGTTCGTTGATCTTGTTTTATAAATTTTTTAGCGTCAGAATGACAAATTACTCTGTTGTCATGTTTCTACCATGAAATGTTGTTGCGACCCATAAAAACGCGGTCACGTATCCCGCCCGCGGTCGGTCGGTGAAGTCTGCGCTGCACTGGGTGGGTGCAGTACCACGCCACGAAAACATGTGGCCCACTGCCAAAAATAACAAACTACAGTGCAGCAGGTACTTTATATTGAAGGGGTGTGTGTGCTCCGTCTCATTAGCCTATGTCGTGCATACGCAAATACAACGATTCCGCGCTACTGCTGCTACTGCAGTTTCAACGTCTCGGGGAAATTTTTCGTTGTCATTTTGGCAACGCGCCAAAACTATAATTAAAACCATTAATTTATGTTCATAAATAGAAAATAATTTCAACACACACACACACACACACACACACACACACACACACACACACACACACACACACACACACACACACACACACACACACACACACACACACACACACACACACACACACACACACACACACACACACACACACACACACACACACATGTATTTGTAATAATAATAATAATAAAACTTTCTGTACAAGAATATATGTTTTATTATTTTGTGAATATTACAATGTTTCAATAGCGTTTAACTATCATCATTTTCATTTATAAACCTCTGAAGATACTGCTTCAATCAGTGAATCGTGCGTCAGGTTAGCTAAAACGTTAAAAGATTAGATCAACTACGTGCAGAAGTAATTATAAATTGAAAATATGTGTGTGTGTGTGTGTGTGTGTGTGTGTGTGTGTGTGTGTGTGTGTGTGTGTGTGTGTGTGTGTGTGTGTGTGTGTGTGAATATATTATCATCATTGTAATCATTACCTTTTTTCTGCGTCCCCAGTCATCATTCTTCACTGATTTTCATTTCGGGTCAAATCTGTCGAAGAGTACTCTACCCTAGCAATAAATCAGATCACATCATCAGTAGGAGGACCTGCATCAGAACATCCTTGTGCTACGAACATAAGACTGCGCTTGTCCGTATGAAACTGGAATACACCGGGCCACAACCCGCACAAAGTATTCATTCGTGAGCGCTAAGGCGTTTTGCAAAATTCTGTCATTTTCCTGCAAAGAATCGGACATGCAAAAAAAAAAATAATAATAATAATTTGTTGATTCTAAAACCAGTATTTATAATTTGAACATGGCAGGTTGTGGGTGATATGAATAATATTACTCATATGAACTGCTCCTGGCAAAATTCTGCGGATATATGATTTGAATTTTATCAATAAAATTCTACTCCATCGCTCGTTGCACACCATAATCGCTCATCGTCCATACCGCATCAATCTGCGTTGTCCAACTATCTCATTAATATATTTTTTTCTTTAACATTTATTTGCTCCCTTATTACTTGATCTCTTACATGGTGCAGCCGGGATATCCGGCAAGAGTGATACTCTTCCGAGTTAAATTTAACCTCGCCTTTGTACATTCAAACTACTCAGGCATACTCCTGACGCTGCATCCTTGTCTCCTTCCTATACACACTCTTGACTACCGACTTCCCTCAAATGGACAATACCTTCAATGGCACTATCGTCGGCACTTGTAACCAGTATAGTAATTAGGAGGATGAGGATAGGGGGGATGAGATTAACTTGAAAGTTCAACTCCCCATTTGCCTTAGGGTAAATGAGATATTTAATATTCTTCCCATATAATTATTATTTAAAAGCCTTATTTTACCACATACCGGAACTTGCTTATAAATAGACCTACGGTAAGTGATTGGTTGAGTAAGGAAGCTTGTGGAAATCCATTGAAAAACGGAAGAGTACAGCTTAACGGGCATTTAATAAGACATGAGGGAATCCTAAAGACAATAATAGAGAACATCACAGAGAAAAACGTGAACGGGAAAAGATCTAAGGGAGACCACGATTATGCGACATGGAACAGACAATGAATGAAGTGAGATGCAAGAACTACGAAGAAATGAAAAGGAACGCGTAAGAGAACTACTACCAGCCAATCTTCGAATTGATCACCAAAAAAGAAGTTACATACTACAATATTTAAATTTATTGAATTTAATATATAATGTACAATAAAAAACCATTTTATTAAATAGTAAATAATAGCACTGACCTTCGTGTAGGGAAGGCAAAATGGTATATAACAAGGTATAAAGGTGAGCTGAGAGAAAACGCAATCTATTTTAAAATTACCGATTTCTTACTAAGTTATAATACTGACCTACGTTAAAAGTACTTTCGCTTATTAATATAACGTCCAGTACACATCTGTTGACGTCTAGGTTTTCAAGGAACGTAACAGCGTCAGAAATACAACAGTTTTACTCTATTTTCAGCCAACAGTTGTTAAAAATAAACTAAACAAGCGTTACTTTTGTCCTTGTTTTGTAAATTAGGTAATAACAGAATTCCGAGCTCCTCTTTGTGTTTCAACGTAATTGTTTCTCTAGTGGGCTGTTCACTGCGACCCTTTTAAAGACAACACGCTCTGCCTCCTTAACGATTATATAATTGTTGTTAGTCGCTTTTTAAGCCTTTGCTTCTACGAACCCACGACGCCAACTTTTGTCGTCATGCTAATCACGGTGATTAGTTGTGTCGTTTTCAGAATCAGAGCTACGACTGTGGAGAGGAATACCAATGTTATTATTATTATTCCGGCTGCACAATGTACACGCATATTCCGAAACAAAAGATTACAGGAGTGACTGAATTCTCATCTTCCACTGCTGCTTGTCGATCCAAAGATCTTCAATTTCTCGTTCCCTCAATATAGTCTGAACTTCTTCTATCCAGGCGATAGGTGGTCTTCCTCTTTTCCTTCTTGCTGGTAGGGTCCATTCCATAACTTTCCTTGGCAATCTTTCTTGAGCCTTTTATTTCGTGTCAATACTATTGTAATTTTTTTGTTTGGATAAAATCAACAATTGAAATTTTTACATTCATTCTGTCCTTAATGACTTCATTTCTAATTTTCTGACGTCTGGCTACTCTTTCCGAACGTCTCCAAAAGTCCATCTCTGCTGTCATTAATTTTGTTGTTGTGTGTTTATTAGTAGTCCAAACGTCTGAGCCGTAAGTCATGGTAGTTGTCTTGTTTGTTCATCATCTTCTTTCACAGCACTACACTTTATATAATATTGAAACTTTCTCTTGTGAAAACTTACTTGTCTTTTTCGTCGAACGCGTTTCTACAATAACGTAACGTTATTGCGTTTTTCGTCGAACGTTATAACTGCAATAGTTTCTACATAGGCCAGACGGGAAGATCTTTTTCATCCCGTTACTCTGAACACTTAAAGCCCCTCTCCAACAACAATATACATTCTGCGTTTGCCACACACATACACACACATAACCATAGCTACACCAACATAGATACTAATCTTGAAATATTACACCTCTTACCCAAAGGTCGAAAACTCAACACAGCTGAACAGTATGAAATATACAAACACCACACAACACAACCAAACAACATACTAAACGACCAATTACAATATAAATCACATACACTTTTCGACACAATTATACATAAAACAAACAATAATTTGGATCCCCGCGCCAATCCCCTTCCTCTACACACCACCCCCACTATACCTTCCAAGCAACAACCGTTACTAAGTTTTGGCAGTCTGTTCTAAGCTGACGAAGGCGAATACGACGCCGAAACGCGTTCGACGAAAAAGACAAGTAAGTTTTCACAAGAGAAAGTTTCAATATTATATAAAGCGTAAGTCATGATACTTCTACCAATGGTTTTAAATATTTTGGTTTTATTTTTAGCTGTAATTTGCTTATCCCACAGGATTCCATTTAATGTAGATACAGCCAGATTTCCCAAATTAATACGGGATTGAATTTCTTTGTCTTGCTTCCCACTGGCCGTAATTTTCACCCCTAAATACTTGTATTCCTTTGTATATGAAATCGTCCCTATGTCTTCCTCCAGTATCAAGTCTTGATGAAGGTCATCTGTTGCCATGTATTTAGTTTTATTTATATTTACCTTTAGTCCCCATTTCTGATATTCCAAAATCAATTTTCTAGTCATACCAGTGATAAGTGATTAATTTTTAATTTCTTATAATTTAATCAGTGTATGTGTCAGGTATTCTTGTCAACTGCCCTGTGTCTCTTCATTTTCCCTTCTAGTGGCTCAACATTCAACTCATTCCAAATGGTTGGATTTCTTATTCTTTCCCCTGTTTTACATCATTTGATTTTTTTTTAGCAAGTTCGTATCCGATCTTCAGAGTCTTTGTTCCTTTGCCTCTGTGATGCCCACGTTTCACTCCCGTGAAGCACTAACGATTCGTACTACCGGTTCTTTCGTCGTTTTTGACTTTACTTTTTGAAAGTACACCAGGGGTCTACATCTTGTGGGTAAGTTTTTGGTAAACCCGATGTTCCCTAGTTGGATTCTTGAGCTTTTCTTGGGTGAGATTCTGTTCTTTAATCTTTCCTGTTTAGTCGTTCTTGGCCAACCCTTTTTCTGTTCTGACCCCGACGCTTTAGAGTATTTGAGGGCTAGTTTATCTTCCAGTTACATTGCTCTTCTTTCTTCAAGGGGTAGATGGAGCTCTGAAGCTGTGACAAAAGCAATAGCGTGGCGTCCATGTAACCGCTGTTGCCGGCGGCAAAAGTCCTGGAAACGAAAGAAAATAATGTTAGTTATGTCACAGAATAAATAGTTTAGTTATTGAATATTTTGAAATCCGAACAATATTAGTAGGGAAACTTGAAGAAAAGCATAGCATTGCGTTCGAACTGATGTGCACTTGCACCGTCTTGTGTTGCCGGCTCAAACATCGGCAATGTTTTACTGCGTAGTGTGGTCATTGACCTCGTAGTAGTTGTCACTGTACTACGGGAGGGGGACTCATTCCTCTACCCAATGTGTTGCCGCTGTATAAACCAGCGAAACGGTCACATAGGAACCAACGTGCAGCAGTTACTACTACCTATTTGTGTTTTGTTCGTTTAGTTGTGTGTTTCTCTGTTTATGTTTAATTAAGTATTATTATTAATTCGATTATTTGTGTCCTCATTTGTTCTGTGTAAGTATAATGGAGCCAGATCCCGTTGAACCGGGACCCTCCTTTTCTGCCAGTGAAAGATAGAAAATACTTTAAAAGATATTTTAGCTCTAAAAAGAATATTTCTGCTTTAAAAAGGAATAATTCGATTTAATTTTTAGGCCTATCACAACCGGCAACAGCTGTTATGTACCCACGCCACGCCACTGGACAAAAGCAAACCATCTAGGGAAGTAAACCATGATAAAAAATCCTGGCCCTCTAAGATAGATGTCGGTGGAGAAGGTTAGCTTGCTAGCCACCGTAAAATGAAGGATGGCTCAGAAAACTAATCGCCTCGGACTAGGATGGATTCGCAAGTTACTGAGATCAAGTCTTCTGGAAAGATTGACAGACAGGATACGGCAAGACAGAATAATAAATGTCAGCATTCGAGAAACATGCCGTATGACAGGCATAGTGGACTGGACACAGCAAAGGCGACATCTATGGACTGACCGTGTCGACAGGATGTATGATGACAGATTAGTCAAGAGGCCCAAGCATAATCGTCCAAAAGGTAAAAGACAAATAAGTCGACCACGAATGATGTGAGGCGATTATATTGAGTGTGAGTGATGTTGGATATAAATAGGGGAATCCCGTAAATGTGAAGAAGAAGAAGAAGAAGAAGAAGAAGAAGAAGAAGAAGAAGAAGAAGAAGAAGAAGAAGAAGAAGAAGAAGAAGAAGAAGAAGAAGAAGAAGAAGAAGAAGAAGAAGAAGAAGAAGAAGAAGACCATGACCACGACCACGACTTTCTAAAAAGATGGAGTAAATTCCATTTCTTGCCTGGACAGTAAATAAAATGAAACTTACTTTATGATGGCTGTCTTCAAGGCAGTGACAGATATATAATCGCAATGCAACATATTTATGTAGTAAATATTCTTTATGTATGCATTTAGCAATTTATATTACCTTTGCGTATTTAGGTAGTAAGAAAAGGTAAACGATATTCTTTAAGTAGTAATTTATATTACCTTTGCGTATTTAGGTAGTAAGAAAAGGTAAACGATATTCTTTAAGTAGTAATTTGTTATATATGTTACTATGCGGCAAAACAGTGCGATAGAAAATTCTTGTAATACTAAATAGAGGTGGGCCGATATAGGTATAACAGGTATTTTAGAACGATATTTTTTTGGAACGGATATAACAGTGACTGAAATACCTGTTCCGATTCAACAATAACTGAAAGTCGAAATACCCGTTCCGATTACTCGCGGTACCGAGTCGCGGGACCCTCTACGCAACTAACGAGTAAACAAGTGTATAAGTAACAACAAGTAAACAATTACCACAAGTATTAGGAGTATTACGATTACACGAGTACGAAGCCACTTTTTGGTGCTGAATACTTGATTCTGCGCATGTGCCGATTGCCATACAAGTGCGAAACGAAGCAAAACACCGAGGTTCACAACATCTCTATGCGAAAGAGACGAAGCTGTTTTTAATTGTTGTTTTGATAGTTCATCTTCTTTTTTCACAGCACTAAATTAATATAGATTAATAAACTTTCACTTGTGAAACTTACTTTGTTTTTAATTAATGAAAAAAATTCATACTGCTGTTACATTTATTCTCGTGTGTTATGCAGATATATATAATACACATTATAATAACAAATTACATATTATACTAGTCACCAACTTTGTAAATTTTAAAAAAGAGAATTATATTGTGTTATAACCTACAGAGTGGCTGACAGGCCATATAGGCTAGTACTTTTGTTAATTGATTTCAGAGATGATTTTAACTTCACTGCACATCTCACGTAAATTGTTTTGACATTCTTTGTTGTGCTATTACGCGGACTCTAAATTTCATTGCCTGAGTTTCGCAACTGATTTATCTAACCAAAATGAAATCAATAATTTAATATTAAATCTATGTCAGTTTGTTAACTTCTAGTGAAAACTGAAATTAGTATTCCGAATGGGAGATAGACCTATTAATTCTCTTGTTTCTTATTTTCTTTTAAACAGTAATAGCTTAATAAAGGAACGGTGTAAAGTAATACTATTAATACTTTTAGTTTCAATTTATTTCTTATAACAAATTATATAATACAGGTATATGTATAACACGTATATAATAACAGGTATTTATGTACGTGCTATTTTTCTGGAACGGTTTTGTTCGTACCTGTTATTTTCAAATACTAGTATAGCACACCTCTAATTCAGTGACACAACGTTGTTCTTAGCGTTCAACAAAATATTGAGGTGATAAATATTCACCAGTCTGTGTAAATAGAGAAATGCCGACACAAAGGTTTTGGGGTTTGGAATCCCTCTGGTAAGAAATCTTTCTTCATGTTGTGCTACTTCCATTACAAAATCTGTAAAAAAAATTATGTCCGCGTGTTCTTCAAAATTGAAAACTGGAAAAATGAAGGAAAAGTATTTTTAATCAGTGATGTACAAGCACTATAATTAATTGTATTCACTTGTGAAAGACTGAAAAATAATCAAACACAGTAACACGAAATTTAAATGTTGATCAGCTGTCAGTATTCCCAATATGTGAAATAAAAATTTTGCAGATAATTTATTTTAAATTGCATTTTGAATACGAAAGAGTTTTTTATTTTTACGAAATTTTAATTAATTTTAAAGACTATTATTGAACAGTTTTTAAAATTTTTTCTTTCTTCTTTGTTTAAGTACCGGTAGATAATTTTGTGCCTATAATTTTTACAATGCTAGTAAGATTTATGTTTTGGTTTAAAATTACAAGTACAATATTTTTCTGACACATTTTGTTTTTTTTTCGATATGAAAGTCGGGTTTTTAAATCTTTTATTTGTTTTCGCTTGTCTTTACTGACATAACGTTTCTCGTAGTTAAATCCTCTATACATTTAGTTGTAAAATTGATTTCCTATATATTTTATTTGTTAGTTATAAATATGACAATGTAAACTTAAGTATTATAAATGGGCTGTTTTGTTTACCGACTCCACTTTTGGGATTTACAACCATATTTTTTAGAGTGTACTGGAGGCAAAATGTGTTACATTTTTCAAAATATAAGGTTCAAGAACACTGAATTTTGTTACGATTTCACTCAAGCCACTAAAAACGACATTGTATTTGACTTATAATTATATCCAGCGTGATATAAAATCTTCAATTTCGACTTTTTGTCTCTCTATTTCAAATTAACTCGGTACTTTTTGCTATAATATTTTTCTCAGTGTAAAAAAGAAAGAAGGAGGACCTCCCTTTACCTTGTGGGCCCATAGACATTTGCCAGACTAGCCGCCTGGTAGTTACGTCCTTGTATCGACGTGTATAAATGTTATGTTTTACCCACCCAATCTCAACTTTTTAATGTATATCAAACATCTCGTATAATACATAATCGTGTATGAGCTTCATCAAACGTGTCAAAAAAACCCCACTCCAAGCCACGGAAGATACAGCCGCCGGTCTGAAAATTAACTATGTTTATAACGTACTTATTGCTTTGAAAATTTTTTTGATTTTTTTGGATATTTCGAGGGAGATACGCCAGCAATTAGAGCCCGTCAAGGCTGACACGAGTTAGCATTGTTCGAGGGTGAGCGACGGAAGGAACAGACCGTTACTTTCTACTTAAATGACATAAAAGCCGTTTAAAAGACAAAGCGTGCTGCAACACGTGTTACGACGAAAAGGGTCATGCGTGGGAACACTTGAATTTACAAATATGACAAAGGAACATTACCCTTGCATCCGTTTCAGTAGCGAGAGAATAGATAGGCCTAGCTAAGAGCATTGTTCCAAGCATATGTGAAACTTACTGAAAAACAATAGCTGGAGCACGGACAATGTAGTAGGACCACGGGAGGATTGTTTTCATGCTGTGCAGGATACAAGGAGGCGTCTGCGACGTACACAGATGTTTGCCACCCGTAAGTTCACTAGAGAAAGTCGTCAGAGTCTGTTCAATACTTTATTTCGACACGCTACACCAAAAGGGGCAGATGTGACTTCAGTAGCAAGGTCTCGATGCAGATTCCGAGAAAGTGGCAACGTCCTGATGACAGCAACTCGTCATGTCAACGTGGACTATGAGAAATTCAAGTAGAGAAGCCACCCAGCCAATTAGAAACGACGATTCAGAAGGGAGTAACTGTAGGGGATGGTCTCGAAGGGAACCGACGACCAGAGAACAAATCCCGAAGAAGAACGTCCCTCTACAAACGGCGCTGGGTGGAGAATTCACAAGAATCACAGACTAGAGGCAAGAGTACCGAGGGAAATCCGAGCAATTGTCCTATCAGAACTATTTTGGTGGGAAAATGAAGCGTTCGAAGGAGTAGCGAGAGTGGGAAAGCGAAGAAAAACTGTATGCAAGAGGAGACGCTCTCGCAGTATTACTCTAATTTTCTCTCAGTTTCCATAAAAATTTTGTTTTGTGATATTCAAACTGGTGTTCGGTATTAGTGGAAGTTCGGGAGTAAGACTTGAAGCGTTGAGCCGAAACAGTGGTATTCGCGACGATGCGCGACTAATGAATTTTGTAAAGCTCTAAGTATTACACTACTACAATTAGTGCCGTAAGAAGTTGTATAATGCAGTAGTAATATACTTGAACTCTTTATAAACGAAATGAATCGGTATACAACATAAGACTTAATTTGTGATACAAAATTATATTGTAGAATAGAGACAAGTGCCGATGATGTTTTATATACGCCTAATGAACTTGAAATCAATCTAGGTGTTACGGAAGAGTCGAACATGTATTTAAACAATACCAAAGTGCGTGGAAGTATCGACCTAAAATACGCATAAATAGACTGACGCGATACGAATGGACAATATAATCCTTAGCGCAAGTATCGCGACTTAAACTGTAATAACATTATAAAAACTTATAACGGATTTCATGAAGTGCGAACTAGCGTTCCGAAACAATGTACTTATAACAATTGGAAGTGCGAGTTACGAGTGGTTCCAGGACCAGCATCAATCGTCACCCAGCGGATCCAAGCGGACGCATGTAACGGGAGCGAGACACTACGATGACTTGAGTAATGTACCAAAATAACCATTTATTATAATTCCTAGTTCATCGTAATACCGCTGACCTGTCACTTAGAACTAACTGCCCGAGATATTTCAAAATAGAGCCATTATAAATACGACTCCACGGTTAAGAATAAATACTATTATAGAATATGACATATGTATTATTTTATTAGCGTAGGTATATGAGTATTTCAGATGTGTATGTGTTTAATATGTTTACTGCAGGTATATGAGTATTTCATGTGTATATGTGTGTAAATGTGTTACGAAGTATGTCACTTAGTGCAAATCTCAAGCACGCAACATTGATAGTTCTTAACGTCATCAACTATGTCTTAATTCATGATACAATAACTACACACGAGTATGTGTAAGCATTTGATTGTTTTTCTTTCAGATATTTTAGATATGTTATAGAGTTTAATTATCTCTTTGAAATAGTAGTATATACTCTTGTTACATAATTTCTTTTATGCAATGAATACGTGCAACATGCATTATTATAATAAATTTAATGTATAATGGATTCGATAGTGTTGAGTTAATTTATTTTAAGACCTGGCATACAAGACAATTCTTTCAAAGTAAAATCCACAATTAATGATTTAGACTCAATATAATTTAACATATACCATATTCATAAATGTTTTAATTCTTGAAGTTTTATTTAGTACTAGTAGACAAGACTAATCACTCTTTATTGATAATTAGACCACTTGATTGATAGCATTGTCGATTACCTATTTGAATAATTTGATCAAAATTTATTAATTAACACTTGATTAATAGGAACACCCCTATTAACGTTATATATGGCTGCCCAACGCGTGGCATGATAAGATTAATATTGCAGGAACTAGGCAAACTAACCTGTTGCCCAATCAAATATTGATTAATTGAATTGAATATTAATTAATCAATAGGCATAACGTTATATGTTTCTTTTTTTTTTACAAAGTCAAGGATGTGATCTTATCCTCTTTGAACAGGAGGTTCGGAGGAAAATCTTTGATAACGTACTTGGAGTTTTCAGTAGTAATTCGTTTAATTAGGCGAAAGACGAATTAATTGTATACTGTAGAGATATAAACGTAAAATAAGTCTCGAGACGAGGTAGACATCGATGGGACAGATTTTCTTAATGAACTGAATGGTTTCAGACATAAAATTTTACCAACACCTGCTGGATGATTCGTAGAGCATTTTTTTCAGTACCTTTTTCAAACTAATTTTTTCCCAACATCCACAAATACAGGAATAGCGTTAAGAACGTTACGTATATTAACGCATCAGGCGAGTATCAGTTGAAGCTGGCGAAAGATCATTATCTAAATTGGAAATCATAAAGTGTTATTTAAGAGGGAGCACGACTTACAGACACTGAGGTAGAAAACAGAGATGGGGTGGAAAATTCAAGATATTGCACGCATACCCGCTAACACCTAGCGGCTGTCCTGTCTGTACGTGTACGGTCAACCTTACATGTAGCAGAATAAGAAGTAAGAGTGTTCACAGTAGTACTGTCTACAAGAAAACTGATATGCCATAAGGTGTATTTATTGTCCAGCTGACTGGACAGATTGTACAGGCAATATCATCATCATCATCATCTTCACGACACGGCGTAGGCAAGGTGCTGCCTGTTCCTCCTCCAGCCATGTCTTTCTGGGTTTACGCACGCACTTCTGTCTTATAGGACTTGTTTGGCCAGTCTGGAATCTGACATTCTTTCTAAGTGTTCTTTCCACCGTTGTTTGTAATTTTTTAATTTTTAATTCAAATTAAAAAATCGGGTGGGGCTGTGTCGGGGCGCACGGCCGTTGGTTTAACGTGAAACGTCTATGTCAGCGAGTCGGTTTTAGCGTATTGGATTGAAATGAAAACGAGACATTGACTGCGTACCAAATTTTATTTTAACATAAAACACACTGAATGGTACATGATATTTATTTCGACTAATATTCGACGACGATTTTGTTTAACATTGGCCTGTGATATGAGAAGTAAGAGACATAAGGCATAATATCAACATCAATGTGTCTGGTGAACGTACAATCGATAGTGGTATTGCCCAGTGTTGTTGGTTATGTGGGCACGTAGTTGAGGCCGAATTCATTCTTCATGAAGTCAACGAGGTAGCTGTTGTGTCGTGGATCGTTATTGAAGTCGCCACAGAGAACGATCGGAGTCTACGAGTCTGGTCGAGAGCTCGATAATATTTTTTCAGGTTCGCTGAATATGACAGGAGCGATTGATAAAGGCATAGCTTACCATCTTCGGCCGACGCTTTGTGATATATATATACGGCACCGAGGATAAACAGCGTACGATCTCCGACTTTCACGTCCACCAGGCATATGTCGCCGACGTTACTATTTCTCAAGACGGAATTGCCGCAGACACTGATGGCATCGACGATGATTTCTCTGCAACTCGTGAAGCTTTGTAGGTTTCTGTAGATTGCAGAACCTCCGGATGCAGAAACTCGCGCCAGCGGCGGTTCGGACAAGGTAGACGGACGATCTCTACGATATTCAACCGCGGTGTTATTGTTTGCTTTTAGTTCGAAGCCGTTGAGCTGCACAATGTTCGCGCAATCCATCCAAGTCTCGCTAACTGCCATGTAGTCGGAATGTTTGAGTATGCTGTCGTTTTCAATATCTCCCGCGTGAGCCACCAAACTTTGAGCATTGAAAGCAGAGACGATCAAAACTAGTTGCCGTCGTCGAGGTAGGTCGTCCCCGTCTTCATCGACTTCGGCTACGACGTCTCGCTTGCAGAAGTCTCTTGCTCGCATCGTCAACGTGGGCAGCCGATGTTTGGCCATCCGCTCGTACTCGTCGCGTATTTCTTTCGCCGATCGGTGCGTCGAATCTCGCTGGTTGACATCATGTATGGAGTGACTCGCACGTTGAGGTCGAACTGGCAGGGCACACCGTAGTATATTTGAGGGAAGGATAGTTCCTCACCGTTAACATCGTAGATTATGTTAATCGGAGACGAGTTCTGCCCCGGGGCAATGTCCAAACATTGCTCCTCATTCCATAGCATCGTATGTTGTCTGGCGAGCAGGATCTCCGATTCGGGGGCAGAGTCGGGGTCGATGGACTCAATCTGATACTCGGGCCCTATATTGTCATCCTCGTCGTTGTCGAACGGACTCCAGTCAATCTCTATGTTGTAGTGCTTGTACAGCGGCTGGTTTACCAAGTAGCGCAGCCAAGCCTTGATCACCGACTTGCGTACGAAACCGCTCAGATAATTGGATTTGTGGATGAGGTTCTTCTTTATGTTGACGTTGAAGGCAAAGTCGTCTATCCGCCTCGGTAGTTGCTGCACCATGTTGTTCACATCGATGGGTACGTTGATCACCTGGCCGACGTTGTATAAGTACCTTCGTAGCGTAGACGACGAATTTGCATAAAGGGTAAGCGCGGCGAAATCAACCGAACACTGTTCGGGTCAAGCGGCGGCAGGCCGTCCGGCTTCGTGGGATATCGAAATCCGTTCGAGCGCGACAGCGTCGGGATTTTATTGGCATCTATCGACTTGCTACAGGTACTGCATAAACGAAATTCCGCTACATTTTCTCCGGGGAATTTAGTCTGAAGAAGAGGAATGTTACGAGCTTTCGCCTTCTTTAAATCTCTTCGAACCAAAGTCGATCACAAACGCTGCAAGATAGACCAAACGGATTGGTTTCGAATACCGTTTTGAAGCGTTCGTCCGCTGCACGCCAATGGCCCTGCATCGCATCAATTCGAGTGATGTTGATATCCATCATCTCGGAGACGTCTTCGACAGATGTATGGGTGTTATCTTCACTCGTTATGTCCATTGGTTCGGGGACAGCAGCGGTAGAGGTGCTCGCGCCGTCGGCGTCGTTCACTGAGCGCGCCGTGCCAGCTTTGCGACGCTCCCGAAACAGTCTCGCTCGCTCGGCACCGGACATTGGGGTACCTGTGCGTGGCCCATAGCCTCCTCTTTCCAACGATATGCGTAATTTATATTTTCGGCTGGCTTTTGAGCGGGCTGAGGCTGACATATTGATTTTCTACAGCTTTTTTTACATGCTTACTTTAAGTTTTTACATAGAAATATTGTCCAAAATACACTTATTATTACTTAAATCGATCGATCTCTACAAACTCTATACACAAACACACGAATCACCGCGCTACCACGTCTGAGTCCTGAGTTACACTGAATGGAAAGGAGCCAGAGCGCCGGTTTTGGCCAATCAGCGCTGTGCTCCCTCCCCGCCAACCCGCTCGCCCGCGACGCGAACTCAAGGTCGTATCAGCGAGCTGACCATATATGTTAAAAAATGACACCGCACTTACGTCTCCGAGACTAATATTTAGGGAGTTATTAAGGCAAGACGATATAGACCTTTTCGTTACGGTACAAATTTATGTTCTGGTAAAAGTATGTTTCGGTGTGATTTTAAAGACGTTTCACGTCAAAACTTGTAACTCTCTCTTATGGCCTCATTTTTTATGCGGCCACGTTTAGAACACCTTTTGAGTCCTCTTAATAACGCCATTTCCGAGGCCTGCATTTGACTTTCTCGTTTCTTGCTTATTCTCCATAATTCACACCCATAGGATAGTACAGGAAGTGCCATAACTTTGTAGAACTTTAATTTTGTATCTCGACGTACCTTGTTTCTAAAATACAGTTGATTGCACGAGCATAGATCGCTTAGAACTTACCTAACTCAACATCAATATCGGAGTTATTATCATAGCCAGTATCGTTTACCAAATAATCAAAATTGTTCACCTGTTCCAGAACTCTATCGTTAATCATTATTTTTGTTTTTATTGGTTCGTTGCCTCGAAACGCCATCACCTTTGTTTTTACTGTGGAGGGAGATTTTCATATTGTATTGTTTGCAAATCTGACGAAGCTTAACAGCAGACTTTTGCAAATCAGATTCCGTATTTTTAAGTACAAGCAAGTCGTCAGCAAACAACAGCACATTCAAATATCTGTCTCGTGACAACTAATACCGGCATTCCCTAGTTGTTTCCAGTTCCTTACCAGATCGTCAATATAAATGTTAAAACGAGTAGGTGACCTACTATACACTTGTGTAACACTTTGATTGACAGACATTTGTTGAGAGATCCCATAATTAATTTTTATAGCTAAAAACTTGTTCCGTTATAGTTCTTATAAGTTGTTGTGCGTCTCCCCGATCTTCTATTACTTGCCACAGCAATAAATGTTACCACAATAAATATATTAAAAAAAAATTTATATTATTTTGGGGCAACGTTTTTACTAATGTTGGAAACGTTGGTGGGTATTTGCTCTTTGAATTGTGTTCCGTCCTCCATTGAGATGCATAGGGCTATTGCCTATTCATCCCCGTCCTCCCCCACAACAAAAGACATATTGAACTAGACGCTGAAACCGTTGTCAACCCTGAAATCTGACAATGACTGTCCGCATAATCGTTTATCGTACGCATTGGGTAATTTGGCGTAAAATTTTCCGTTACAAATGACGACCATCCGACAGTCGTCAGCTGACTGAACGATGCCCAGCTGGCAAAGCAACACTGTTTGCTACGGATCGTTTCAGCTGTACGCGCGCGCGCGCTTTAAAAGCAACCCACGCGTTTAATCATTATTTTTAATAGTATTTTTAATAAACTTTAGTCATTAATAATTATTATATTTCTGTTTATTTTATATGATGCTTTCAACAAATAAAGATGTCTTCGAAGCGATTTCAATATGTATTTGTTTTTTATAAGTGAGCTTAAATTTACATTCAAACAAAGACTGTAAACCATTTTGGATGTTATCTAACTTGGAGCACAGTGTGGGTTCATACATTGTCGATGCACTAACTAAAATATTGTTACGACGTTCTCACTGATCGTCGTATGGTGGTACAGTGGAAAACAAAATACAAGACACCAATGAAGTCACTAATAACCAGCTTTAGTTATCACAATTAACAGTTTGTAATCGACAAGTTATTCAACAAGATTATACTCGTACATTAATTAAAATTAAATTTGTCCACACGCAATAATAATGTCAACTAATAGAGTCCCGCACAATTATGACACAATAACGCTTCGCCGCATTACTTGGAATCTCACTTGAATAAATCGCCACTTAAACGCACTGAGTAATCGCCCGACGTCAACTGGACTGACCGTCGCTGGATGCCAGAATAATCTGTCACCTTTGGCTGATGTGTTAAACAATTGCCTCTTACGGGCGCTCTCGAATCCACTAGAAACAGTGTCGTGCCTGGCCTTGAACACGGAGTGCGCGGACCGGTGCGGTCTGGAACAACCTCGATTGTTGACGCATGATAAGTGTCACGCAATTGTCTTTCACCTCAAAGTAGCAGCAATATGTACGCACACACACATTACAGCTGGGCTCTGCTGGAATAGCCGAGACACTTGTAGAACGTTCCGTATTACGTAACAATAGTTTTAAACTAAATTTATAAACGAAATGAATAAATGAATGTAAGCTTTCACGGCCGGTGTTTATACAATAACAATTTTGCGGGCTGTTAGGCCGTGGTCCTGATTGTCTAGTGTACCCTTCCAGACGTTTCGTCCGTATCCATGACGGACATCTTCAGAGGTGCGGGAACATGGATCACGAACACCCGCGAACGAATACGAAGAAAAATTGTTCTCCCCGTCAGAGCTAAGAGGATGCGCGCCTGTGAGACGACCTCTTGGGTTACATGTTCCGAGCTTCCGGAAGGAGCTCCTGCCATGTGGTCCGGTCCAGAACGGTATGTTTTGTTGTTTGGGCCGTTACAACGGCATGCTCCAGTGGCTTGGCGTCCATGTAACCGATGTTGCCTGCGGCGACAATACAGGAAATGAAATAAAATTAATGATATAACATAGTAAATGCTTTACTAATTGAATAATTTGAAATGCAAATGACATTAGTGCGGAAACTTGAAGAGAAGCCTAGCGTTGCTTTCGAACTGCTGGTCACTTGCACCGCCATTTTAATGTTGAGTTGTCTGCCCAGACATCGACAACGTTTTACCGCGTTTGGTCATTGACCTCGTAGTAGTTGTTACTGCCACATGGGGGGGGGGGGAGACAAACTTGTCCGTCTAATGTGTTGCCGCTGTATAAACCGGCAAAATAAACTCTCAGTTAGCAGCTTGTTCGTTTTCGGAACTGAAGTGTAGTCTACCAGTTACTGCGCACCAATTTCTATTTTGTTCATTAAGTTGTGTGTTTCTCTGGTCTTCTTTATTATTTTGAATTCGATTATTTGTATCGAAATTTATTATGTGTAAGTATAATGGAGTCGGATTACGTTGAACCGGGACTCTCTTCTCCTGCCAGCGAAATATAGAAAATACACTTAAAAAATATTTTGGTTGTAAATAGAATACTAAAAGAAATGTTTAATACTAGAAAAAATTCGAATTAATTTTTTGCTAAGTTTTAGACCTAACTCAACCGGCAACAGCTGTTATGTACCCATGCCATGCCACCATGCTCGTACTAGCTCGCACTAGTACAGTATTTGCCAAGGCCGTTTCCAACAATCACCTGGACGTACACGGTACCTGCCAAGGCCGGCTGTGAGGGGATTTGTCTGGGTCCCTTCCCGCTCGAACGTAAAATTTACGTGCAAGACGCCGCACGGTGTTATCTAAAGGAGCGGACATCGGGTCCACAGACGAGAAGGGGACCGACGGGGGACTTTAGCCGCCTGTCAAAGCTTTGGAGCTTTCTTTGATAAGCAGCGGCAAAGTATCCCCAGACCGGAGCAGCGTAGGTGATGATCGGCAACAAATCCGCGTTGACGATCAACTTACCTAGCTTGCTGGTCATATCCTTGTTGGCAAGTATTGGAAAAGAGAGCTCAGGCGTGCTGACGCCCTGGCTTGAGCACACCAGGTGAGCTTCTCTCGCTCAGGACAAATACGTCCTACCGAGTCTCGCTCGTCCTCGAACTTCCTTCCGGCGGTTGGAGAATAGCACCGCGGAGCTCTTGGTACCGTTGAGAGCAACTTTGCAGTTGTCCGTTGAGAACTCTAACGCATCGAGTCAAATGATCAACGGTCTTGCAGGCGGAAAAGGAAGGTTTCCCAACGGCACTAGGGGTGGGTGGTGAGTCTCCGAATGAAACTCAGAGCAAGATCAGAGCCTAGCACTAGGCCTACTACCACTGGTGTTACTCTACAGGATGCTGGTACGTCCTTAGAGGACATTCATGCTACTCGAAAGTCACAAAGGCGAAATTTTCCTCTTCCCATGAATGAAAATACTACGAAAGGACATCTTGTCGTGTTTCTTGAACATATAAAACAATATTCACTGAACGAACCGAAAGCTATACCAAGAAGTATTTTCAAAAATGTTCTGAAGGCTGAAAAAACGCTCATAATTTTGTTATATCCGTTAGAGAGTGCTTCGAAGACAGTATAAATATAGTTGAATAAAATCGTAATTTTTAAATAAAACAAAACTTCATCATCATCATCTTAACGGTTTTTGGCTTTAGCGGCCTATCCCTATTCCACAGTCCACCTTTTCTTAGACCTACCAATTTTTCTTCTGCCTCTAGGGTTGTAATCTTTCGCTATCTTCTGTAATCCACTTTGTTCCATTCTATCTATGTGTTGAATCTATTTTCTTCTGTATTCTTTAATCCTTTCATTAGCTGCAAAAATATCTAAATCACATCTTATCTCCTCATTTCTTGTATGAACTCGTCTATTACACCTTTTAACCGATCTCAGAAATTTCATTTCTGATGTTAATGTTTTTTCTTTACGACCCAAGTTTCACAACCATACAGCAGTGTGGGTACTGCCATTGTTTTATAAAATTTTATTTGGGTTTCTTAAAACAAAACTTCCTAGTAGATTGAACCTCGTACTATATAGAAGAGTGAACGACCGTTTAAAGGAAGATAGTGTTTGGAGCATTGTTAGACGTTAGACTGCTTGGAAGCTATTAGGTGTTGAGAAAAGCGACATAAAGAGAGACACAGAAATAGTCAAAGAGAACGTTTTGTTGTGTATCTGTCACAGCGTCCGAGCGAGCAGTTGATCGACGTGCACTTCCTTGTGCATTCTGCTTGTTGGACAGTTTTCAAGAATTTCCTCACTCATCGGATCGGCTATCGCTATCTCTCTCCCTCTCTTTCTCTGTCTCCGGCTTGACCCCTGATGGTGGAGGTTATTGTTCTAGTTGTAAATCTATAAAACAAAGAGAGTTGAAGTTTGTGCGGTGAGAGTTTTCTTCTACTGCTCCTTTTGACATTACAATCAAAAGCGAATCGCTTTGTCTTTTTGGCAGTTTGATTCCATTCAGCTCTGCTCTGTGTCGAGTTTCCCTATGTTAAACACTTAAAGTTCATTATCCTTAAGTTATAAATGACGTAGCTATGGGGAGAAGGGAGAAGGGGATCAATCCTCTCCCAGAGCTACTAAAACTTTAAGCAAAATTCCATATGATTTAACGTAGATCTATTTCTAACCCAGTTGCGTGTTTTAAAATCAGGCTCATAATTAGCAGTGGAAATGAAAGGAATTAAAATATTTATAAATTAATGAAATAAAGTGCAGCAAATTTCAGCAGAAACTAAAACCAAAATATTTAAAACAATTGTTAGAAGTATCATGACTTACGGCTCATAATTTTGGACTACTAATAATAAACACACAAGAACAAAATTAAAAACAGCAGAGATGGACTTTTGGAGGCGTTTAGCAAGAGTATCCAGACATGAGTAAAATTAGAAATGAAGTCATTAAGGACAGAATGAATGTGAAAAATTCAATTGTTGATTTTATTCAAACAAAATAAAGTACAATGGTATGGACACACGAAAAGAATGGCACAGGAAAGATTGCCAGGGAAAGTTATAGAATGGAGCCCACCAGGAAGAAGAAAAAGAGGAAGACCGCCCATCACCTGGATAGAAGAAATTCAGACTTTATTGAGGGAAAGAGAAGTTGAAGAAGATCTTTGGATGGAGAAGCAGCAGTGGAAGATGAGAATTCAATCAATTCTGTAATCTTTGGTTCCGGAAAATGTGTAAACATTGTACAGCCAGAATAATAATAACGAAATAAAGTTAGGGCTTGCTTAATAATGAGAATCACTCACTGTTTGTAAATAACGTTAATTTGCATAATTAATAACATTGTACGTTTTATATTAAAATTTTGGTCATTTACGGCTTGGCGTCTATTCCTGTTGAGCGTCAAAAATGGAATAATAGGTTCTAACGGAAAATTCATAAATAACGTTTCAGTTGTCATGGTAACTGATTGATCCTGACTGGCTGAACTTGACTTAAGACCATTTGCTGTAATATTAATAATTACTGTATTATGTGCGTAAACAAAGAAGTGATGAACATTCAAAATAGATTTTATAATATTTTGTATTTTGGTGTCTGTAGGCCTATGTTGTAAGAATATGGGAAGAATATGTCGTATAAAATAGTATGGGAAGAATCCTAAATTTCTCATTTGTTTAGAGGAAAATTGAGGGTCCAACTTCAACCTAGTCTCATCCTTGGAGGGGGTCCAAGCGGTGTGTTCCTAATTACGCCACTGTCAGTCAACATCGTCCAGCCCTATCACTCTGACTCTACCTGTTTTTTTTTTTATCTATCATAAGTAGCACAGCTTGTTAAGCAATATTCTCTCCATTGCTTTTATGTCTTCTACTCTACTGACAAGAAGGTGCGAGTCTTCTCGACGAGTCTGTTAATTCGCTAGATCCGAGTATTTATCGTATCCGAGTACTAGATCCGCTAGATCTGAATACTAAAACGAGTATTAGTAGGTGAGTGTTAGCGGATGACATTGCAATAGTAGCAAGAAACTTTGATAACCTCAAAGACATGTATATAAATAGAAGCAGAAGCAATGAAAAGTGGTCTTCTTGTAAATGAAAACAAGACAACTTACATGGTAATGTCCAACTCAGAGACCAGAAGGGCTCCTAGAGATTTCAATGTGAATGGGAAGTGTTTCAAATGATAATAACGTTAGGATGACTATAAGATGAGGATACAAACAGGAAATAGAGCCTACTTTGCAAATTTTAACATCTTTAAAAACAATCTTGTTACAAGAGGTATAAATCTTAAAGTATATTATTCTCTTTTACAAGCAGTATTTTTTTCCCGATGTGACGATGAGCTGAGAAGCTTGAAAGCGCTAATCGGAATAATTTTTCTATAGTGGTGTGCAACAGTGATAATTCTGTTTGTGATTATAACCACTAACATAACATTGTTAATTAATATTCTCTTTTACGACCAATTGTTACATACGGATCTGAGGTGTAGACTTTGACAGAGAATGACAAAACTGCTTTAAAGTCATTTGAGCGCAAAATATTGCGTTTGGCCCAGTAAGAGAAGAAGGCAGTTGGAGGATATGCAATAAACAATGAAATACAGGCTCTAATACATGGAAAAGACATAGTGAAATTCATCAAATCACAGAGGTTGCGTACGCTGGGACATGTGGAAAGAATGTCTGAGGAAAGAATGCCTAACAGAATGCTGAAGGGAAGATTATATACTACTAGACGTACAGGCAGACCAAGGATGAGATGGTTGGATGGCCTTACAGAAGATCGATCTTGCTAGCATGGAAATCAGAGGGTGGAGAGGAAGGGCGGAGAACAGGGAAGCATGAAGGACTATGCTGAGGAGGCTAAATCCCACAAAATACTGTAACGCCAGATAAGAAGAAGTGTTAGTAGAAAACGAGTTCTGTCACAAAAGAGGAGACATGTATAGTAACATAGGCAAGCGGTGAACCTTGGGCCACCTCGCCTTAATTCGAGTTGGTATTTTATACGTGGTTTTCACCAAAAGGCTAATATTGTTTTAAAGGCATATTGGTTTCCATGTGTACTTTTAGTTCACATGTTAACCTAACAATGCAACTTTTGGCGTCATAGGGACACAACAGAGCTATACTATTGCTAGAAACATTTTCCATAAAAAATATGACAATGGAAAACTGTTGCAATAAAAAACGAGCTAGTTTATAACATACACAAATGAATTTTCACGATTTCTTTTATCTAACAAAAATTATACGCGATATTCACTACATATCTATGTCAATAATCGCATAATCAAAATATCGAAAATGAGTGTGGCTTCGGTTATCGGGAAAGTACCAGAAGAGCATTACTGACAGTACAGCACATCTGATGGGTCGCAGGACAAACACCGTGTGTGTTTTCGCAACAGCTGTCGTGTTAATGCTATGTCAAGGTGACGACATGGGAGTGACACCCTCTAGCTACCCACGACAGTAAACTCTCAGCTGTTCCAAAAGCCGTAACCGTGCCAACAACCACAACAGCCTTGCCTTTGTATAATAACACAATAAAAGTAAAAAAAGGAATAAATAAACAATAATATTTTTTATTTACGCGTGTCATCGCCTCATCTAACTTTCAGCAGATGGTATAAATTTTTTTAACCATTTGAGGTTAGACGTTGAAACGTTTTTAATTACTATCAGTTTGTAAAAATTGACCTACGAATGTCTTGGCAATAATAGAAGTAATTTTGTTATTTTAACTTTGGTAAATAGAGTGCAATATTTTCGATCAAAATACTGTTATAACGGCCTCATGCATCGTCATATTGTACAGTGGAAACAAATACCAGACACCGATGACGTCGCTAATTACCAACTTTAATTAGTTACAAATAACAATTTGAAATCAACAAAGGTACTCTCCTGTAATAATTCAAGTTAAATCTGTCCACACGAAATAATAATGCCACCTTATTACAGTACCGCACCAATTAACACAATAATCACTAAAATAAATTGCCAACTGTAACCGACTGACTGAGCCGGCTGCTGATGCTTACAGAGAATCCGCAGAGGTTCCAGAATAATTTTCCATATTTCTGGCTGCGTGCCGACATAATATGCTGAGTTACAAGAGCTCGAACAGCTTGGAGAAAGACGCATAACCTTGACAAAGACGCTGCACGCGCTGGGCTGGTCGAGAAACGTTCATAAGTCCCCGCAGAAGGAGGGGAAAATTGATCGGGCACGTGTTATGACACAGTCAATTCGTAAGTAACATTTCTGAAGGAAAGGTGTTGGGGGGGAAAACCCCGGAGGACGACCAAGAGCAGCGTTTTCAAAGAGATGGGAAAGGAGATGAACTTCTTATCGTAAAGAGGACAATGATGGAGAGAGAGACAAGGACCCTAATGACTAATTCGACAAGTTATGGCCTTTAGATGATGATGATGATATTTCTTACCTCCAAATGTAGTTACTTTTACTGTTGATATGGATCAGTTATAACAGCTTGCTAATCCTGAGGGTACATGTTGACTTAGTCTATGATGATTGTGATGATGATGATGCTGGACAAATGAAATTAAAAAAAAATATCATTAGCTAACAGAATATTATATTAAAAGATTTAAATAAACATATGACGGCCTGCTAAGAGAGTATTTCTTAATGTCTTCATAACGGAAAGAGGTGTATATAAATTACCGAGTATTACCTTTAGTTTGCCAGACACACACAGATGCATACCAATAAAGGGGTGCGTCAGGGTTGTCGCCTTTCACGTTCGTTGTTTAAGGTCAACAATGATGAGATCATAAGAGCTAGGCAAAGCGAAAGTGGAGGGAACAACAGTGTCAATAATAATAAACGCTAAATAATTGGCACATATGTTTTGTTGTAATTAGAGAGCAGTGACAGTGGTACCAGGTGTGGGAATTTTTTCCGACAGTGGCGAATTTGAAGGCACAAAATCCTATGTTGGGAATTCCTTTTATCAGTAACTACGATAGCTTCAAACATTTGTAATTTCTTGGCAGGAAAAGATTAAAGACATTCAGAGCCACTTTCTTCAACAACTGCAGTCTTTTAGAAAAGCGTTTAAATAGATAGTGTAGTCCTTAAAAGGGAATGGAGTGTCCTTGGAAGGGAAGTGATATATTAAAAAAAAATAGGAATTATACTCAAGCTTTCCCTATTTTGAACGCTTTTGTGGCAGGTATGTGTAATTTACCTTTAGTAATGGGATCTTTGGAGGAAATTTTAGTGCAATTAACTTTTAATAAAAACAAAATCAAAAGTAAATTAGGTATTGAAACACATTCTATTACACACAAAAGTGTCTTAAGCAAACACAGTAAATTTTGTTTAGCACTATAAATGGTGAAATGCACTATAAATGTTTAGCACTATAAACATGACAACTGCATCCATATAGAGTAAACTAAAATCAGGTGTCACTGATTGCAATTTTTTTTTTTATGAATAATTACTCTATTAAAAAGTTGTGTCGATCGATCTCTCAGTAGGTAAGTACAATTTCTTTTTGTAATATTTAAAAAAGGTTTTAAGTATTTACATTATTCTTGTAATAATACTTCAAAACTTGTAACATACTCACATCTTTGAAAACATTACACTTTGCAAAAAGCACATTTATTTGCGGCAGGAGAGACTTTTATGCTAAAGTGGAGACATTTTGAGTAGCTATGTGGGAAAAAGAGGTTTGTTTGACCTGACAACACTGACTAGCGATAATTTTGTCGTCACGACAGAGCATAGATTCGACTGACCCTTGCAGAACTGTATGATTTCGAGAGGCCCAATCGTATGAGATCTTCTTCTTTTGACTACAATCCACAGACTAGTGGGTGACCATATTTTTATGCCTAATGATGTCCTTTTTAAAGACCCTATTCCTATCCCGGGGCTTCGGAAAAATAAACCGGTCAATATTTAGGGAATGTTCGAAAAGTAAATTGAAAACTATACATTGTTACGACGGAACGCTCTCGAACAGTCAAGAATGTCGTTCTACATGTTTCTTGGCTGGCCGAGCAGGTGCATGTCTCTGTCAAGGCCGAATAGAGTACCCTCTAGGCTCTTCGAGACCACTTGTTGTTAACGACGCTAATCAAGAACATTATTCTGGAACATCTGCAGGCTATATAAACAACAACGGCTGGCTTAGTTAGTTAGTTAGTTATAAGTGGCGATTTATTCAGCGCGGATCAAATGGTTGTTGTGTAAAGTGATTACTGTGTTATAATTAGTGCGATACTCTTAAAAGTGGACATTTTTATTGGGTATGGACATGAGAGTATCCTGTTGATTTCAAATTGTCATTTTTGACTCGTTAAGTTGCTAATTAGTGATTTCATTGGTGTCTGCATTTTTTTCCACTGTATTATACGACGATCAGTGAAACGGTCGTAACTATATATATATATATATATATATATATATATATATAAAACATATTTTTCTGTTTTACCAGAACAACGCCGAGTACATAAGCTAGTTTTTAATAAAAAAATACCTGAGAACGAAAATAGCGATCGGAAACCGTTGAACGAGGTACGGCTGGTGACGAAGAGAGAAGAGAGAGCGATAGAGAGAGAGAAAGCGTTTACGATTTGTTCTTGATGAATGTTACGGGGTGACACACAAGAACAAAATGGCGTAAAAGACCAGTCAGTGACAGTTTACATATAAAGAGACAATAACAACAGCTCACGACAAAGTCAATGAATATGTATGACGGTGTCAACATACAGACAGTACAACGTGTAAAAGTCAAGTCAGCTGACTGACACATGCCGTACATAAACTGGGCTACAAATTTTAAAACAACTTTTTATGGTAAAGAAACGCACTCGGTCATAGTAGTATCGCAGAATCAGTACAGTATCTCTACAACCAGTTGCGTAGCTAAGGAAGGAGTTATGGAGGATTACAATCCTCTCGCCCTACTGAATACGTCTCAATGGGATCTTATGGAGGAGGGGGAGAACTGATTCTTCTCCAATGAAACCGGGATGCTACTTTGTGGAATGTCTGTTAAGCGTGGTTTTATTATCTAAGTGAAGGGTGGGGTCACGCTAAAGATTGCAATAGGGATAATTTTCGATTTTACACACCAATCGCCAATCAAACCCTTCCCCAAACAATATCGACAAACCCCTCCATGAGAAAATCATTCTGGCTGCAGAATTCCTTACAAAAAGACCGTAACAAGAATAATGAAAAATACAAACGAGAAAAGAAAAATAAAAATAAATGAAGACCATTGCTAAAATTGTTGTTATTATTAGCCGGGCTGTTGGGCCGTGGTCAGACGTTATTGTGGACAGACGTTTCGGTCACACCATCTTCAGTGTCAGAAAACGCTTGTCAAGGTATCCACTAATTCACCCCAGTACTGATGTAAACTCTACGTCTGTGTTGCCGGATTGGGGTGGACACAAAAAACACATCAACACAAGCCGAAAGAGCTTTCCCAAAATAATAATATTTTTTAATTAAGAAAGTTGTGTTAGTGGTTATAATTACAAACAGAATTAACACTGTTGCACACCACTATAGAAAAATTTTCCCCGATCTGATGATGAACTGTGATGCTTGAAACCACTAATCGGAATATTTTTTTTATAGTGGTGTGCAACAGTGTTAATTCTGTTTTCAAAAAATGTTTTGTTGCCAAATACGACGTCTGACCGAAAAATATCCGACCATTTTAAGTATTACGGGAACCGGTTGTGCAACTGTATTGTAACTCGATATCCCATCAGACGGAGCCTATTGACGCATGCGTGAACATTTATTCATTTATTAACGTATTGGACTATCCAGTTTGCTGTGAGACTGTTGTCTGTCGCACGGTCGCATACATTTCGGCCAGACCTCGTATTAGTTTAGGAATTAGGAAATAGGTATTTGCTTAGTGTATCGCGTTACATGGATGCGAAACCTAGACGGGGGAACTGACAGACAAACAATAAACGGTTTCAAATATTGTATTATAGGAAAATGTTAAAAATAAAATGTATGGATAAAATGTGAGCGGGTTCTAGAAATACTAGTGGAAAGGAGAAGTTTGTGGATAACGTTTGTGGAGGGGGGGGTAACGAGAAGCGCTTTAATTGTGATGAGTGCAGTAGATGGATAGAACTGCAGGGGAAGTCACAGATTGGAGGGTCTGAGGCAGGTTTTTGACTATGTTGTAGGTCAGCGATTTCCAAACTTATGATGCACCCCTCCCCCCTCGGTAGGTTCCTGAGTTTAACAGTGGCACTCAGAGACAGACATTTACTCAAAACAAGTCTACTTAAAACACTCTTTGCACTGTTAATTTAAGTGTAAACTGTTGGTTGGTAATGTCAATCAATTTACTTTTGCATTTCTATTTTCCTGTTTGTTTTTTTTTTCTTAGGGGCAGAACAAAACTAGTTTTAATCTAGCAATATCCACCGTTTTCTTGCAATGTGTAATATACGATCAAAATTGAAATTAGAAAAGTGGAAGGAAAAATGCAAGGAGACATAAAGGGTAACCGCTATTGCTCAAATTACTCTTGAGACTGATCGACATGTGTGGTAGAATGACACACAAAAGAGATAGAACGATAGGTAGGGAGTGAGAGAGAGAGAGAGAGAGAGAGAGAGAGAGAGAGAGAGAGAGAGAGAGAGAGAGAGAGAGAGAGAGAGAGAGTGAAAGGAGGGGGCTAAAACTAAATGATTCTGCTGTCTGTAACGTCTTTATTAAGAACAATTCAAAAGTAATAAACATTCAGTGTCATGCCAGGGAGAAAGAGAAAAGAGAGCGAGAAAGAGATAGACAGACAGACATTTACTCAAAACAAATCTACTTAAAACACTCTTTGCACTACTACTCATTTAAGTGTAAAGGGTTGGTTGGTAATGACAATCCATTTAAAATTAATTTTTAATAAAAACTTAAAGAAAAATAATTTTGTATTGGATTTCTATTATCCTGATTTTTTAGAGGCATAAGAACAAAACTAGCTTTGGATCTAGCAATGTCCACCGTTTTCTTGCAATGTGTAATATGCGATCAAAATTAAAATTTAAAAAACTGGAAAGAAAATGCAAGCAGACATAAAGGGCACCGCTATTACTCAAATTATTCAGAGACTGATCGACATGTGTGGTAGAATGTCACAGAGTAGAGTTAGATATACAGAGACAGATAGATAGATAGGTAGGGAGTGAGAGAGTGCGAGAGAGAGGAGGGTTAAAACTAAATGATTCTGCTGTCTGTAACGTCTTTATTAAGAACAATTCAAAAGTAATAAACATTCAGTGTTTAGAAACAACAACTACAACGTAGTCTCTATGTATGTGTACGTAAACCATGTAGCGTAACATTAGCATCCATTGACAATGGCACACGAACATACGATATCCAGGGCCACAGGCAATAAAATGCAAAGCAACAGACGCTGTAGACAAAAGGTACTTAAGCGTCTGTAGCAATAAACAATGCAATCGTTAACCTACTCTCTCTCTCTCTCTCTCTCTCTCTCTCTCTCTCTCTCTCTCTCTCTCTCTCTCTCTCTCTCTCTCTCTCTCTCTCTCTCTCTCTCTCTCTCTCTCTCTGTGTGTGTGTGTGTGTGTGTGTGTGTGTGTGTGTGTGTGTGTGTGTGTGTGTGTGTGTGTGTGTGTGTGTGTGTGTGTGTGTGTGTGTGTGTGTGTGTGTGTGTGTGTGTGTGTGTGTGTGTGAGACGGACAGAGAGAGAAATGGGTCTGTAAATTACTTGTTAACTTCTGAGCGGCTAAGTAGGGGGACAAAGCAGAGTTCGCTGGTAAAAGAAATTGTTATTTGGATTTAGATTAGACGACGATGTATAGATGTTTTGTGTTGATGGAGACGTTACTTTATTTTATTTTTTTTTACCATGATTGATAAAAGACAGACACGAAAGTCAGTAAGAAGAATAATGC
Organism: Magicicada septendecula; assembly: GCA_034769895.1. Taxonomy (NCBI): domain Eukaryota; kingdom Metazoa; phylum Arthropoda; class Insecta; order Hemiptera; family Cicadidae; genus Magicicada; species Magicicada septendecula. The sequence continues at coordinate 39,016,400 of CM068367.1, forward strand.
AGGCGATACAACATGTGAACTTCGCCTGAACATGAAATCATTTAAATAAATCCTTTGCTTTCTTCTGTTTTAGTTCTTCTTCTTCTTCTTCTTCTTCTTCTTCTTCTTCTTCTTCTTTTTCCTTTCTTACTTGCTTTCCTTATGCCAACGGTGTCGGGTATTAAGACAACAACCTGCGTTCCTTACGTCTGATATCAGTCTTGTTATCATCCCCATCACTCTTTCCTCTTCTCCTTTCGGACTTGGTTACATTGTTTCCATCGACATAGTATGTCCTCTGTCTCATTTATGAGGTGCTAGTGCTTCCAAAACCTGTTTTGTTTTGGACTTGTTATTAAAATCAACGATCAAAAGAACGTGCCTAAAGTTCTACAAGATGGTCCCCCCCTCCCCACTTCTCTGTGGATCTGAGAATTTGACTTTAACGAAATCCCAAGCCAGTCGTTTTGAAGCGGTCGAAATGAGATTCCTCAGGGACGTGGCAGAATATACTCTCCAAGATCGCCGAAGAAATGTCGATGTACACCAGGAGCTGAATGTTATGAGTATACTCGATAGGGTAACCCAATATCGGCTAAAATAGTTGGAACGTCTTAACCGAATGGATGACTGCCAAAGAAATATGGAATTATAATCCAAAAGGGCGGAGAGATTTGGGACGTCCGAAGAGAACGTTGGAGTGGCCTGGTTTTCTATTCTATCTGCTCGGACCCGTGACTTTTACTTTAATCATTTCTGAAGATGATGATTAATACATTTTCCAAATAAAATCATGCCACCTAAACCATTTTATTCTCCGATTTCTTCCACGTTTTTTCTGTCACACAGTTTCTCTGTTTAAATTTCTATAACTGTTTATTGTCAGCCTTTTCTCTTTTCCTGTTACCAGTTAAGGCTTCCTTTCTTACATAATATTGCGTTGTGTGTGTGTGTGTGTGTGTGTGTGTGTGTGTGTGTGTGTGTGTGAGGGAGAGAGAGAGAGATACGGGTAAATTGCTTGTTAACTTCTGAACGGATAAGTAAAGCGCAACAAAGTAGAGCCCACTACTAAAAGAAATTGGTATTCAGATTGAACGACGACGTATAGGTTTTATGTTGATGGAGACTTTTTTTCCCATGACTGATAAAAGACAGGCCCGAAAGCCAGTAAGGTAACGTCGATGAAGAATAACGCAAACTATACAACATGTGAACTTCGCCTGAACACGAAATTATTTTGAATAAATGCTTTGTTTTCTTTCGTTTCAATTCTTCTTCTTCTTTTCTTCTTATTCTTATTATTTGTCTTCTTCCCTCCCTTATGACATTGCGTCGGGTCTTAAGATAACACCCTCCGTTCCACAAGTCTAATGTCGGTCTTGTCATGTCCGTTAGGCTTTTCTCTTTTCCTTTCGGACTTTGTTATACTTTCCATGTACGTTCTATGTGCTCTGTCCCTTTTTTCAGGTGATAGTACTTCCAAAACTTGTTTTCGTTTATGCACTTACTCTAATATATTTTCCAAATAAAATCAAGCCACGTAAACCATATTTTTTTCTCTTACTTCTTCGACTTTTTTTAAATTTCTATAAGTGCTTATTGTCAGTCTTTTCCGTTTTTCCTGTTACCAGTTCAGAAATTATTTCTTTCATAATATTGTGTGTGTGTGTGTGTGTGTGTGTGTGTGTGTGTGTGTGTGTTTCGGTTTCAGGAGTGAACGGTGTGTTAACACGTTGTTTCCACTGATGGGACCAGCGCGGTATGTGTTTCAGCAATTTTTCCCTTGGATTCTTCTACATATCCGTTCCATTCATTACATTCTGCGATTTTCTAAATCCAATTAAGTTGTCCTTTTCAAACTTTTCTAAGTTAATAACCGCAGCACGTAATTAATTTAGGCCAAGCAGCTGTTAGACAATGGGAGTATTTTTTTTTCTGAAAAAAAAAGAAAACAATTGTAAATTGTGTTTTCTACTAATATGTTTTTTCCGTTTCTCTAATTCCAAGGTTTCAGGACGTCCTAAAACCCGGTATTAGGGCCCTCTTGTCTATCTTGCTGTGGTGAAAAATCTGGGCCCCCCCTCTCTGTGGAAGGAAACATCCCGGAATAGATATTTTCATCATTTATTCCATATCTCTAATCCAGTCTGGACTCCCTCCTCCCAAAAGAAATGTTAGCTGAGTTCTTGTTACCGTTTTACTGCGGAACGAGGAGACTGCAAGATGTAGACTTACAAAGATAGAGAGTAGCCTGCAAGTCTGTAGGACGCAGTCTGAGTCTGCGATCGTTACTGCGTACATTGTATAGACAGTGTCGAATGCAGTATGGCGGCGGTCGAAATGTTAGTTTATCCAGAGGGGTTCATGTCGAGAACGGTTACGATAGCGTATCGGAAATCTGTGTTGCTTTTGACGCGCCACGATTGAACTATATATGATTAAAGTAACGTATATGCATACGGTTCTTGATAACATCTAGGTCAAGGTAGGACTAATAACAGGTTATCGGGTAACTGTTGTGCTGCCCTTCGCGACTGTGTAGTGGATACACACAGCCTCGACCACCACACGTTGTCGTATACAATATAGCCATCACCCTTAGTTTTTCAAATTCCTCCTGACCTGATAGAATTCTCTCTTGGTTGAGTATACAGATTCATTTGTTTCTTCCTTTGATTTTTGACGAAACAGGTCTCCTGAACACGAACGACTGTCACGATCCGACGGTTATCAACGATTATAATATATTATATTATAATATATTATATTATAATATATTTAATATTTATAACCACTTTACCTCAAGATATTCATTCCTTATTTGGAACATGTTTCGGGAACCCTTGTGTTCCCATCTTCAGCCTTCCTGATTTTGAGTCTGTGAAGTATTTGTGTGTTGGTTGGTTGTTGTTGTGGTTTTCTGTTGGCCTCTGGTACTTTAAATTGGTATTATTGTGTGTGATTGTGGTATGTATGTTAGTATTTTGTGTATTTTCTATGTTGAGTGGTTCGAAAATTATGTCATGTTTTGTATATTATAATATTATATAGTATCTATATACGATATACCTATATCTATCTATCTATATATATAAAAATATATACATATACATATATATACATATAGAGAGAGAAAGAGAGATTATATAGTTATATTATGTAATATAGTTCCCAATTGGATACTATTGTAAAGTCTGGAGAATTTCTGTAAACGCCGACAAAAACCCAGCTTTGGGTTTTCAATTCCACGGGAATTTCGTAAAAAATTAAGCGAAATGTTTGCGCGGGCTTCCCAAACCCGCAGTCCTACCCGCGTTGAGTGCCCGTCTCTTAAGCCACTGGTCCATCAGGATCTACAAATGTGTGGAATTAGGGAAGTAGACAATAGACAAATTCAGTAGAATAAATTCAGTAGGAATTTATTAGTTTTTCAATTTTATTTCTTATTTTAAATATTTTTACTTATTAAGCAAGTAGAAAATTGGTGTTCGGCTTTCGAGTTTTTCGTTCCCAGTTGTGCGTCACTTCCGTTGCGCGCTTGTCACAAACAAAATTGCAGCTCTGGTTATGTGACGCACAAATCAGTTTAAAAGAGTTTTTACTAAATAAAATATAAATTAAGTTAAAAAATAAATTAAAAGTATATACGACAGGGAGAAGGGATTGAGGATTCAGAGTTGAGCAAGGCAATACATAACAGCTCACTCACCGCTCAAGATTCGATACACGCATGGGGAAGAAGAAGAAGAAGAAGAAGAAGAAGAAGAAGAAGAAGAAGAAGGACTTACGTAACATAACGCAGTTACAGTGCAAACACATTTTGTACAAATTAAATTCTTCCTAATTAGTAATACTTTTGTTTTTTATTCATACAGTTTATTCCTCTATCTACTACAATCGTGTGACCCTACTAACTAGGGGACTGCAGAAGCTGGCAAAAGAACCACAGTAGTACGGTAAAAGTATTTAGACGGCATTGCACAATGTCAGCTGTTTGCAAACCACTCACTTGTCAGACCGGTGGGGGTAATAGTAATGTTGTTTACTCTGACTTAGTAAAGTTTGCCACTAAAGTTTGTTCTACCGCTTATCGCGCAACGTGACTTGTTCCCTGTAACCGCGCCACCGCCACACCTTCAAAATAACGGGCCCACCTTCTGACAGGTTTGCATATCTGGCTAGTCACAGTTTAATAACAGTTATGCGGTTTTTTTCATATGCTGCTGTCCAAACAGAGGCGTGCGAAGAACATTTATGCCACTGCGACTAAGCTTAAATTAGGCGCTTCCTTCGAAAAATTGGAATTGAACTTCTATGTTTCTAACCTGATATTCAGGTTAGTCATTTTAATTGCATGGGTTGTAATATCTCATATGGAACTGATATTGATTGGGATAGTAAGCTAACAAAATTTAGACGCATCTTTGGAACGATTCATAGGTACCTGAAAAATAAAACACGGAAGGATGCCCGAATTAAATTTTATAAAACTTGTGGCTGCCCCACATTCCTGTATGCTAATGAGACATGGACTCTTGGTAAAAGGGACGTGCAGAGGATTCAGGCAGACGAAATGAAATTCTAAGAGGGACGCAAGGTCGTTCTTTCTTGGATCGAAAAAAGGAACGAGGATATTAGACGCGATTTAAACATTGTGTAGCGGCTTCGTGTCGCAAGGCCGCTACGTAAAATTTAAGACTAGGTTAATTAACCTAGAGGAAGCGAACAGTGTGCTGGAGCCCAAACAGAGTGACAGGATTTGCAATCAACACTCTTTTAACAAGTAACAAAATTTATTAGAGTTTAAGTTGTGACACAATGTTCCAATCATGTTGCGTTTTATGTACAGTGATTAATTTATATAGTTCTGAGAACAATGACATAAGGTATACATACATTAATGTGCAGACCAGCATATACCATGAGGGAGAACAACGCGAACATGGTCACAGTTGAAATAACGAAACAACTAAGCTAACCCCGCCTCTTAATGAATCATGAATAACCCTTCAAACCAATTATCATAAATAAGGGTAATACAGATCAGACTCGAAATAGTTTAAGGGAGGAAACCATGCTCTAACAAAACAATTTAACTACTCCCTCATGCTGTATGTCAGACCAGTTACAGAGTAGTCAGTTACAATTTAACTACTCCCTCATGGTGTATGTCAGACCAGTTACAGAGTAGTCAGTTACAATTTAACTACTCCCTCATGCTGTATGTCAGACCAGTTACAGAGTAGTCAGTTACAATTTAACTACTCCCTCATGGTGTATGTCAGACCAGTTACAGAGTAGTCAGTTACAATTTAACTACTCCCTCATGCTGTATGTCAGACCAGTTACAGAGTAGTCAGTTACAATTTAACTACTCCCTCATGGTGTATGTCAGACCAGTTACAGAGTAGTCAGTTACAATTTAACTACTCCCTCATGGTGTATGTCAGACCAGTTACAGAGTAGTCAGTTACAATTTAACTACTCCCTCATGGTGTATGTCAGACCAGTTACAGAGTAGTCAGTTACAATTTTTTAACAACTTTAGTTCTTGTGATTTGAGATATTTTAAGTTTTTAACACAGATATATAATGTGAGCACAAGGGTAGCCAGTCTATGGAGTTGATGCTGATTGAAGAGTGATAATTAAAACGTTCCCACCTGTGATTTTGTGGAGAAGAACTCAAGCGGTACCGTGATGAACAGGGTACTAGGAGAGTTGCAAATTGTCCCTGGACTGCGATGATTGTCCACTGGCTCTCGTTCCGGCCATATCTGGGTCCTTCGGTGTGTTAGGTTCGCTCAGTTCACTGCTGTGCACTGCTCTGCGGGTAGTCACCGGTGTTAATGTGACTACCTCTTTTCCCTTTTTCCTGGCTGGTGCAGGGACCCTATAACGTTTTATTTGGGGATTAGCAGGAAGGAACACAAACACCGCAATCACTTTCACAATCTTTTATTAACACCTTATTCGGTATAATTAATTCAATATTGCTTAGCTTCATTAGATTATAGTAATTAATTTCAGTTATCTTTATCGGAATAAGTGTTAACAAGTAACAATTATTTCCAGACCGGAAGTAACGAGTAGATTAAATTTTACAAGACAAGAGTTTTACAATAAAATAAGTTTTACATAAGTCTGGGCCACACACACGCTTACACAATCATAACACATAATCCATAATTAAATAAACATAGAATAATATAATTAAGTCCACACTAACCTGAACATCTCTACAAGATTACAGACGCATGTTGATTACAGACACATTCCGGGACGTCAGACCAGTGGAACTTTCAGATCGAAGGCTGGCAGAGAAATGAGGACGAGGCATGAATTAGTTGGTCCCACATCCTGCATAAAACAACCTGTCCCAATTTGCAAAAAAAACGCCTTTGGTTAAACTAATTGTGAACAACGCACAGCGATCAGCTGACACGGCTGACTAGGCACACTAGATCGCGTCGCCGGACCGTCGACGAGGCCGTGGCAAGCACTGCTGCCAACCGCGTTGGCAGCACTGAACAAATTTAACCGCGCCGGGAAATTCAAACCCCGGCACAATTGTATCATTGCACCAGAAGATTGAAGACCACAGAAGGAGATGGTGTGGACACTAGAATCGCATCCCTGATATCCATCTACCTGTGGCTGCCTTGGGTTATCACCCTACTGGGAAGAAAGATGTTGGTAGACCGAGGAGGAGATGGGTTCCGGAACAGGTCTAAGGCCTAGTCCTTGGAGTGGTGATGACTTCTGTATGTGTGGTAATGTTAGTAGGCACTATCATGTATTTTCAGCGCATATATTTAAAAAAATTCAATAGAAAAATCATTTAAACTACCATAAACTAAAATGGGTTCAAAGAAACAGAAACAGACATAAAGGAACTCCAGGTTACTCAAGAAGACATTGAAGAACGCTTACCACTCAAAAAAAAAAAAGAAATTAAAAAATCCCCAATGTTTTCAGGGAAACCCCCAAGAAGAGGACAGGTGTCATCTGGACTGACGAAAGGAGGGAGAGACATCGATCAAGAATGAAGGAGATATGGGAGAGGAGGAAGAGAGAGGAGAAGATGGGAGGAATCAGTTGAGTCAAATGTAGTCCACAGTGGCTCAATCGGAAAAAAAAACTAAAATGGAACAAAACACAGAATATTAAACAACAAAAACAATATTAATAGATAGAATAAAAATATAGTTCTTTTAATAACGCTGGTTCAAATTTAACGTAAGAAAACAAGTAGAAACTAAAAATAAGTAGTAACTCTTCTGAAAGTACAAATGTATTTTTATCCTGGAGGCGTTTGACTTCTAATTTGGTCTTCCCCCTTCTATTAGAGGGAAACTACTAAAAATTATATTAAACTACTCAACATAATCGATACATTCCAACCTTGGTAAAAACATAGGCAATGGTATTTCTAGGCAAGCAACTAATAATAACAAAAATAATAATTAATGATCAAATTATACAATAGGTGATTCGTTTTAATTATTTAGGCAATTATATTGGCTATGATAAGAATTGTGATATTTGTGTTAACTTGTGGTAATTTCCAGACGATCTGTAGGACAATCAATCGTAATTAAAGTTTTTCAGAGTTATGGCGGTCCCTGTACTGTCTTACGGGTGTGAATTATGAACGACAACCAAAAAACAAGAAAGTAAAATACAGGCCTCGGAAATAGCGTTCGTAAGAGTAGGTAAAATATGTTATATATACTTGATCGTGTAAAAATGAAATCACAAGAGAAGATTTAAATGTTTTTAACTTGAATGAAAGATTAAAAGATTATAAACAACTAAAAACACTTAGGAAAAATGACAGGTTCAAGACTAGCCAAAAATGTCTGGAAATGTAAACATATAGGACACAGGTGTCAGGAAGATAGGTGGAAGATCTTTGAAGGCGGAACAGGCAGCAGCTTGCCTATGCCGTGATGTGAAGATGATCATGGTGATTCCAATCTTGGTCTTCTCTCTACTATTTTAACAAGTGATTCCTGCTGGATCATATTTCTGATGGTCGTAGCTGTCCCACGCCTCAAAAATCTCATTTCACTGACTTGCAGTCTGCTTGGTAAGCAGACTCTAGCGTGGTAAGGTTTTCTGTCCCACAGAGTATACTGTCTTGTATACTCTCCTAGTTTGACTTCGGCCTACAGCTTACAAACTCTTTGAAGGCGACCTAATCCAAAATTTGTAAGGAGTGTTGACATATTAATTCTGTCGAATTATTCGATTTACCGAGTTAGTATTTTGAATAAAATTCCTCATAACTTGATCTTTCACATAGAATTTTGCAATTTTCTTAAAACGTTGAGTTCCGTTTTTTGCCATAGATGCCTAAAGTTAAAAAACTTTCATAGTTAACGCTAAATTCCAACTTTAGTTAAAATTCCCCATAGTCTGGTACTCAACATGGATTTTTGCGATTTTATCAAAATTTTGATCAACCTTTGGGGCTCTGGCATCCAAAAAATTATCCCATTTAAAAAAATGAACACTATATTCAGAGCTTGGTTAAAATTCCCTTTACTTTGATACCCCACATGCATTTTTTCAATATTTTCACAATTTTGACTTCCTCACAGTTTTGCCCCTCACCCCTATATTTGGCGGGGGGGGTCATCAACCTCAAAAATAATAACTTCTGTAGGGTTAAAATATGGACACGTATGTTAAGTTTTACGTAAATCGGTTGATGCACCCAAAAATTATCGTGAGACATACCATAAGTAGGCAGACTGATAGACGGGACAGACGGTCGAGTTAAAACTGAGACTCGCTTCGCTCGTTCAACAAGCAATAACAAAAGTATAAAAGAAACAAAAATAATCATTGGATGTTGTGTTTGAAAAACTAACGTAGGTTGACAGACCCATGATCATTATCCGTAAATTTAGTTACGATCCATGTGGCTGTGACCGGCTGTTCGCTGTGTTAAACAGCAGCTGGTCGTGTACTGCAGAAAACAACAGCAAACTTGATTCGTTTTCTGTCCGCGTTTTCGTTATAATCAACTCATAAAATAAGAATAACTGACTCGTGTGATGTGAATGCACACTCAAGACACACACACAGTTTTAACATCTGACTTGTTTACAGCTCAGGTTTCCAAAAATATAATTTGTTCTAGTTTCTGTGTTTTTGTGTGTGAGACGCGTGTTAAATTGGAGGACTGATTCAGCAACGACTCGTTTGTCAGGCGACTAGATTCGGTTGTTAGTAACTTGTATGCTCGAAAATTATGTTCTTGTGGTCGTCGTGTTTTAGAATAATTATTTCGCCCGGGCGTTCACATGTAACCGGTATTGTTTACGATCTGGTTTGTATTATTCATAAACGGACAGTCTGAAAACAAGGTATCGCACAGACGGCGCGTCTTTTATTATAACACTGTTTTACTGATGAATAAGGAGTTAAAGGAGTATCTGTGCTCACTACGGTAAGCGGCTTTGGTTCGACTCCCGCGTTGGACAACGTTGTCATGTGATATTTAGATTGAATATACATTTACGCGTTTACTCAATACCGCCAAATTTTAATCTTTCGTTTATTCCAAATTGCTTGTCCTATTTTGGTTGCAGTCGATTACCATTAACTCCGTCCGGCTGTTTTATTTGAAGGTTTTGAGAACGTGAATTTTCTCATTATAGGGTAATATTGTAGGGTAATTACTGTAGATAGTTAAGTCATGTGAAGGGGCTTAGAAAAATCAGTTTGTAAGCTTCATCATTGGGCGGAGCCTGATGAGCGTAGCGAAATCAGCCATAGCCCTCTATCCATGACTCGGTCCATAACTTAGACCGCGAACTCCTCCGAAACTACTCAACCGAATGTTATAAAATTTTGCATACATATCCGGACTGTATTATAGAGTGCACACACGTAATTTTTATTTCTCTAAGTTATTTTTTCCAAAAGATATTACGATTTTTTAAAAATCTTAGCTTAAACGTGTGAGAGGAAGAGAGACAGAGATCGTGGCCCAGCTACGGCGCTGTCTCACTCGCACTTACGGGGCGTTAGGCGACTCACCTGTCACCGGTCGATTTCGGCGCTCGCTTTTGCCGGTGCGTGTGCGTGTGCGGCTTCCGCCGCTCGCGCCGGCTGTCGCTCGATAAGATAAGATTTTACTGTATCATAAATGCCGGTGCGTGTGCGTGTGCAGCTCCCGCCGCCCGCCCTGGCTGTCGCTCGATAAGATAAGATTTTGCTGTATACACTTTATATTTGTGTCTCACATGTTTAATTCAAACAGTAGTTGAGCATTGTTCTATGGTGTAGCCACATGTACGGATTGGACTTAAGTGTTGAACAAGAGTCAATTTTTAGACGAGAATCTATGTAGTCGCTGATGCAATTGCAACTTTCCATTACATATTGCAACGAATCGCAGTTCAGGTAAATTTTAATCCAAATTCTATTAAACTTATTATTCTTATACTTCTTATTCAATTTTGTAATTTTTATTTAAGTACTTTTTTCTGTTATACGCATATTATATACATTCTTATTCATCAATTTATATATACGGATTATTTATAGTATGCTTCGACGGAGAAGATGTCCAAATATTGGTCGTTTAACTACAAATCAAAGACGGATGAGACAGCAACAAAATATTGCTTCAGCAACTGTTGAAGGTCCTGCAGAACATAATATGAATCATGCGTTATATGATAAAAAAAACACAGGATATAGGAATCTTCAGAATGAATTTGAAGATAATTTACGATCTCTAGAATTCTATTTGGCTGTGATGCAACTCTTTTAATGGCTCCTACTGGTGTGGCAGCTAACAATATTGCTGGACAAATAATTTATTCAGCTCTAAGAATAAATACTTCAAAGAGAAGGGGAGGAACTTTCAAAGATTTAGAAGGTTAACCCAAAATTGCTTTTGAAGAAGAACTAAAAGATGTGAGGTTCGTTATTATTGATGAAGCCAGTATGTTGCGTTTGAATTTGTTTTTCAAAGTGGATATGCGACTCAAACAAGCAAAGCAGCGTTCTTCAGCTGTTTCTTTTGGTGGCCTTTGCGTGTATTTAGTCGGTGATTGGTCCCAACTTCCACCGGTTTGTTACAGGAGTCTTTACAATATTGGTAATAATGTTCAGACCATTCAATCGAATCTTTTATATAAACAGTTCAGAAAAGTTTTCTTTTTGGTGATGATCAAAAAATTTCAGAGAGACTTTATATAGAGTCGCAAATGGAACAATCACTGAACAAGATTATCAGCTCTTATCTAAAAAATTTTATGTAAACAATATCGGGGACAATTTCAAAGATACAGTCTGTATAATGTCGAAAAATGCTGAAATCGAACGCTTTAATGATGAAAAACTAGAAAGCAATAAACAACCCGTGGCTCTAATCAATGCAATCCATAATTGCCCAGAAGCCTCTCTAGGAAAATCTGCCGATGCTCAGGGATTACTTGCCCAATTCTGTTTATGTAAAGATGCTCGAGTTATCCTTAGAAGAAATCTTTGGGTCACAAAAGGACTAGCCAACGGTTCAGTTGGGACAGTAACTGATATTATTTATGACCCGGCAGTTGAATGCGAAAATTATAACAATCACATGCCAATATGTATACTTGTATCTTTCGAAAAATATACAGGACCAGTTCAGTACGAGAATTCAATACCCATTGTACCAGTAGTGGCATCATTCAAGAAAAATGAAATTTCTTGTACTCGCAAACAATTTCCGTTAATGTTAGCATATGCTGTTAGTATACATAGATCGCAAGGGATAACATTAGATAAGGCAATTGTTAATTTAGGAGACAATGAATTTCAGGTTGGATTAACGTATGTTGCTCTTTCAAGAGTAAAAACATTAGTGGGATTATTATTAAAACCGGCGTTTAATTTTGATAGACTGCTAAAAATTAATAGAAGTCCATCAATGGTTGATCGTAGACATGAGTTGCAAAGGTTGTGGAATATGTCTAATGACAATTAATGTATATTGTACTATAATGTAGTGTATTCAATAAAAAGTGTGCATCATAAAAGTGAATATATTTTGTTGATTGTAAGAATATTGATAAATAAATTAATACGAATATCAAATGCTCCGCCCATTTGTGTCCACTCCTAGTATTTACAAACAATACAATATGAAAAACTCCACTACAAAAACAAATGTAATAGCGTTTCGAGGCAAGGAACCAATAAGAACAAAAATAATAGTTAATTAACAAAATATAGAACAGGTGAGCCATGTTAACTATTGTTAGAAAATGATAATGCCTATGATAATCATTATGATATTGATGTTAAGTTCCAGACGATCTATTAGGCAACCAATCGTAAGTTTAGAAACAAAGTACATCGAAAGACAAAATTAAAGTTTTACAAAGTTATGGTGGACCCTGTACTGTCCTACAGGTGTGAATTATGGGTGACAACCAAGAAATAAGAAAGTAAAATCAGGCCTTGGAAATGGCGTCCTCAAGAGGATTTGAAAAGTGTCCTAAACTTGATCGTGTAAAGAATGAAGCCATAAGATAAAAATCACAAGTTTTCAACTTGAATGAAAGATTAAAAGATTATAAACAAGGGTGGAAAGAACGCTTAGAACGAATGTCAGATTCATTGAAGGTCCGAGATCTTTGAAAGCGGAACAGACAGCATCTTGGCGAAAAATAAACTTTTAATCGGATCATAACATAAACTTCATCGCTCTTACATAAGGTTAATCAATTTGGATATGGTGCGATAATTATTTTAGTGGGTGGGCATCGTATTATGACCACAACATACATTCCACTATAATACAGCAGTGACCGATTATTGTGGCAGGTGCTTATTTCTATTGTCTGGAAACAAGCCATCCTTTTACAATTACAGAAACAAATTACCATCATCGTGGGTGTAATTATAATTAGTAATACAAGCACGAACGCTTAGAAACACTAACCGTACCGTTGTTCTTAACTCTGATAACAAATTAGCGTTGGACTTGTACAGAGAACGCGTAATAATGAAGTAAGTAGCAGGAATCGAAATCGTGTCGTAAATTTTAAACACTAGCTTCGTTCACTGAATATCGATTACTTCCTTAATTGGATGCAATTTGAGATTAAAATGTTGTAGATTCTTAAATAGGTTATATGCGATGTACAAGCTGTGTAATTTGTTCAATTTATTGGAACTGTGAACTGGGAAAAATTTATTAAAGTGATTGAAAGTAGGTCTTATAAAATGATATCATTTGTAATCACTACAGCAAAATCACAAATTGTGACGTCGCCAATTTCGACTGTGGAATCGAACGTGCGACTCGTAACCAACCTATCTCATGAGACAATCGGCGTTGTGAGACCCCACACACACTCTCGCAATTGTACACACGCGCGCGCTTGTGCAAACCTTGCCGGAGAAGAAAGACGCCGACGCGGAATTGCAATGTTACGGGATCACGTTGACTGCGTATATAATAATGTAAACACTAGAAACGCCTGTTTACAGAACGCATTACTCTTCATCGCTTGTTTGTTAATATGTATAACGAAAAACTGAGCCCTCATAATAAACAGGCACACGCGAGCTAGCGCGCTTGTGTATTCAAGACTTGTATACATTGAATGCAATTCTGTTTGATGTCATAGAAATGTATACAATTGATGTAACAACCGCAGCAGTGCGTGTGGTTACTTGGTGAAGGTCAGCTGTCTTAGACACGCGTACACACGCGAAGGCGCACACATGTGTACAACAAATGTACACAAGCCCGTATTAAGGTGGGCACAAATTGGATCGCTCGATTCGGAAATTCGGACAACATGATGCCTATAATAATTGTTGTCTTCGTTCTCTGATTTTGCAAGGTGTGGCATCGGTCCGTACTTTAAGCTTCAGATCTTTTCCGTTATCCGTCACAAACTTTTGTTTTATATTTATTAGCACGTGTAAAATAAATAGGTAACATGACGTTTCGGATAAAATTTAGAAAACTATTCGAACGCATTCTTTTTAGGACAATATAGTACTGCAACGCCCCTGTACGTATGATCATAAAAACAGAAAAAAAGATGTGTATAACTGAAAGGAAGCCTTACAAAATACAACTTGACACAACAGATTTATGTGATAACCTTTTGGCAATAATATTTACTCAGCGATTTGTCTTATCTGAAAGATAAGTAACGGAGGAACCTCAGTGCTAGTAGTAAAAATTGCGTTCAACATAGTGCCGCGGTGGGATGAATTTCTTCTTCAGTTGGTGCAGTCAATTAAAATTGAGGACGACGCGGTAAACGTTTTTTTGGAAAGTACAAACATTTGACACTTAATCCACAAATTTTTGTACGAATGGTCACACGATGTGAAAACTCGTTCCAGGCAAGAAAGGACCGTTTCATTTGCAATAAAAAGGATTGTCATCAATATGTAGTAGGATAGGCGTACTACGGTTCAGAGACGTAAGTAGAAGCTGTTCCTGGGGGGGGGGGGATATAGATATTGTAACTAGACCCTGTATGTCGGTCTTTACAAAAGAAAAAAAATAAAATGGAAATTTCAATAATAACAAAATTTCCAAATAATAAAATTATTTTGTTTATGTTTAAGAGGTATGTATACTAGATAAATCTGTTTTTTAAAGGGTTCTGTGAAAATTTTAATAACAGGTAAGTATTTATGGACCGTCGAGCACTTCTTGAAGATTTGCACCAAGTCTGGAGTTAAATAGATTAACTCCAGGTAATAATCGATTGGTGACTTTCCTTACTGGTCCAATATCTTGTTCAAAATAGAGTATATTCCTTTCACTTAATACCTTCAGCCTTATAAATACCCTTAAATTACCCTGTGAAATAAATACAGATACAAAATAATAGAAATATAAAGATTTATTGACAATTTTAGATAAATAATCGATATTTTATCGATGGAGAGCAATTATCGACTCTGTCTCAGGAATTATCGATTGTCATACAGAACAAAATTTTATGTTATATTATATTAAAGACAGGTTCTTTGAGCGATTAAGAATTAATAGTCAGAGAAGGGTGACGAGAAAGTATAACATTAACAGTTAACACATATAAATACAATAATTACTATTCAATAGTATTTAAATAATTCAGGTTATGATATAAGAATAAATGTTTTGTCGAACCAATGAAGACTGATGTGACGTCAGTCTCTACGATGTAGTGGGCAGGTTTCGTTTTCAAGATGGCCGCTCCTTGGGTTGGTCTCGGCAATTGTATATTCGTCGAGTCAGAAAATTACTATAAAATTACCTTCATCAAGGTCTAAAATGTCCCCGCACTGGTGTAATAAGTCTGTTAATCTATTTAGTGTATGCTGGTGAAGTGTTCTGTGTAAACTTGCGTTAGTTAGTTTATTTTCTATTTGTGCAACTATTACGGTTAAGTTTTCAAGTTGCGGTTAGGTTGGTAGAGTAAATCAGTTGTAATATAATGTTTTACCGTTTACTGTCACTCGTATAGTGAAGTTAGAGGTTTGTTTTCACTATTGTCGTGAATGTTTTTATAGTATTGGCTTCAAAAAGTGTTTAATTTGTCTAACTCTCGTTCACTGATTTCAAAGGCTAAAACGTTAGCTTCATGTTCAACTCGGTTTAAAGAACGTTTTTGTCACACACCTATTCAGCTTGATATTCAACAAAAGACTAATTAACTTGGTCATAAATCTTGCCCAGTTAATCCTTGAAAAAGTATTGTTAACATTTTTCGATTTCATACACATTAGAAAATATTACATTATATATGGAATTTTTCTATTTTATTCCTTACTTTTATGAATTATTAATCTTATTATTAGTTTAATCATCTTATTCCCTTTAAATTGATGTATTATAGTCCATATCTGTAGACATTTTGTGGAAATTAACAAATTTTGTTAATACTTTGGAAATATAGGCTCAAAATTGGATTTCCGTTTTTATACAAAATACCTTCCATTTTAAATATTATTAATACTATTATAATAAATTCTAATTAGTCATATTTCTCTTCCTTTCCTTAAATACATATAAATTACACCTTTGAACTGGTTTTTTGTGTTAATTTGTAGATTTGATATTGCTCTCTAAAATTAATTAATTTATATATTTTGACAATTTACAAAGTTTTAAGGTATATTTCCTTATTGTCATTTTAATCCATAGGATCATTCCTAGTAGTAGTTAATTGTGTTATCTTATATAAATCTGGGTAGTTTACAGGATTTATTAGTGAATTATACTATTTTATATTGGTTCTCTGATTTCACCAAATGGCCTAGATTTTAGAATTTTATATTTCTTTCTTTCTCAATAAATTAAACTTGATTCCTCCTCTGACTTTACATAACTACAATTATATGAAAATAACATGATCTATAACTTATTGTTTTGTGTAGTAGTTAATTAACACTACAGTTATTAAAATAATTAATTATGAACATTGTTTATTAATCTGCACAATTTAACATATTGCAGATACAGCTTAAACATATCTCTTTTGACTATTTTCAATCTAACATAGCATACCTTTTAGTACATTATTACTGGTATGTAGGTTATTATTTATCAAACATAATTCTTTTTAAAACACATAACATAAATCTTATTTTCTAATAAACCTTACAAATACATTTATTTAATACATTGATTTTAGGACTGTGAAATAATAGTCTATTTAAACATGTTACACTTATTCATACTATATTAGTACCATTCCTTTTTGGTTTAAATCATTATTATTGTGATTCCCCACATCAGCAAACATTAATTCCCATACTCTATTTATTATCATCCTTTTTTTACAAAGGTCTTTTAAATAAGGATTTACATCAAAATAATAAAATACTGGAAACCTTCCATTTTATTATTTTATCATGCTGGTTATTATTAGACTTTAAAGTTGTGATATAGCATACTACTAAGTTATAGTATCACCAACTTTAAGTTTATTGCATTTTTTTAAAAAAAAACACTTACACAAATTCACTTTCACTGTTGGTTCTGATATTCTGAGTCTTATTATCTCAGACCAGACCTTTAGTCATCATGGACCGTTAAGACTAGTTTATTTTCTTTATTACACAATAGCTTTAGCCGGTGCACTTCTTATAACGCTATACAACACTTTAGTTTTCTCAATAATTACATTTTTATAAGATTTTGGGGATGTTATACTTTCTTTGACATAGTTTTTGTGGGTTTGGGATTGATAGTAGTTTATATAATAATAGGTTTTACTACGGTGTTTCTTTCATACTATGTCTTCCTCTCCTCCTGTCTTCCTTCTTGTCCTTCTTCCTATCTTCCTTCTGGTATTCATTCTTGTCCCTCTTCTAGTTTTCATTCTTGTCCCTCGTCTAGTCTTCACTCTTCTGTTCTTCTTTCCTCATTCTTGGGAACCAAGGTACTTGGTGTTATCACGACTGAGGTTTAGCTTGGAGTATTGAATTTCTTCACTGAACTGACTTTATTCTTCTATTTGTTTTTAGAGTATTTTGGTATTCACCACTCTTTGATTGAGTCTCTTTTTTCGGGATATTGTCTTATGTAACTGGTTTACTGCTCTGAGCTTCCTGGGTAACGTACTGGTATTATTTATGAGTTGATGAGTTGCTTCAATACTTTCTTTGGTTTCTTTTAACAGTGGTTTTTATATATTATGTAGTGAGGATTTTTATCTTATTGTGTTTCATTCCTCTGATTTATTTAAATGTCATTTAATATTATTACAACATTTTTTGATGTAATTAAATTTTTATCATTTCATATGATTTACAATGTAGTGGATTTTCTGTCACGCTACAGAATGCCCTTCTCCAGAAGTAATTTTTTCAGACTATACTTGCTTTGTCTGAAACAATTGCTTATGATAATTATTCAAAGTTTGTTATTATTTTGGACTTCCTTCCATTTTAAAGTTCTCTTATTTATATCTGAGTTTATATCACTCTCACTTGATCTTCCTTGATAGTAATAGTCTTCTGAGTTTCATATTTATTATTTCATTTTTATATTTCTTCTTAGTATTTTCTCCTTGGGATATTTTCTCCCTATCGTTCCCTACTTTGTGAGCTGGTTCAGTTCAGAGAGGCACTGTACGCTACTTTCCTCTGCTGTCCAATACTTCACACATATTTGAGTACAGAGGCAAATCATCTCTGCTCAAAAAATATATTAATCCTGCTGGAATTATCATCAGACAGATTAAAAAAATTATTCAGAATAGTACACATTTGTTACTATTTAAAAAATATCTTTGGGATACTTCACTTATTACTTATTATACTTCTCAGAGATTTTAATATTTCTATCTCAGTTGTTCATCTGACTTATTATCTGGATGTTTCTTTCATTTGATATTATGGTAGGAAGCTCTTCTATTATTACCTTTTTATACTTTTATTATCATATAAATCTTTTGGTTATAAATTCTTTATTACCTTCTGGTTTTTTCATTATAATCTGCATTATTTGTAGTAGCATATCTTTGTGACATTTTTAGACTGTTTCTTGGTTCTTAAAATTTCCACTTGTTCTATTTTCTAGAATTTTTTATTACTGTCATTATCATAATTGTCATTTAATTTATAAATCATTTTATATTAATTCATTTAATTACATACATTTTTGACATTATTTTCACATTATTCCGGTCATTGCGATTATACTTGCAAGTGCTGGTTTTTTTTATGTATTTCAATATGAGGTCATATTTTCTCCTCATACCACTTAAAGTTTCATTCTCTCATAATTCCAAAGAAGTTTTTGTACTTATTTTATTCACTCACTTAAATCGTATTAAAGAATTTTTTCTTTTTTATTTCCTTCAACAACATTTTACGGAAAGGTTTTTATTCTTCATATTAAACTTAGACATGATTAAACTGTCTAGAATTATTTGTTTTTTGACCTTAGATGGTTTTATTTCTAAATTCTCTCCTTCTTTATTATTATATTATAGCCATAAAGTTTTTCTTAGATAATCGGTATGTAAGGTGATCTCATTTATGTTTAAAATTTTGTTGACTTATTTCAAACTCTTCTTATATTATTCTTCTTTTCAAATAATTTCTTTCAAATAATCTTTTATGTAAGATTGGCTCACACCTTTTTAGAATTTTGGGGTTTTTATGTTTTTAAACTTCTCTTCTATTCTAGCCATAAAGTTTTTTCATATTTTCTTGGTATGTAAGGTGAACTTACTTATTTTTTGAATTTAGTTGTATTTATGTTTTTAAACTTCTTCTCTTCTATTCTAGCCATAAAGTTTTTTCATATTTTCTTGGTATGTAAGGTGAACTTACTATTTTTTTTTGAGTTTAGTTGATTTTATGTTTTTAAACTTCTTCTCTTCTATTCTAGCCATAAAGTTTTTTCATATTTTCTTGGTATGTAAGGTGAACTTACGTATTTTTTAGAATTTAGTTGTTTTTTTTTTTTTTTAATCATAAAATTTCTTCATGGATGCCTGGTTAAAAACACCCTTGACTTTACTTGAACTTATTTCTTTGATTTCGTAGGTGTTGTTGTTATTGTCTTTTGAGACGATATAGGGACCAGTATACAGGAGCAATAACTTTTTTGTTATCCCTTCTAGGGAACTGGGTAATTCCCTATTCTTCAACAACACCTTCTCTCCAATGGTATAATGGATAACCTTACCCATGCATTTATTGTATTTGCTCCGCCGTTTCTCCTGATCTTCGGCCACCTTATTACAAAATTGAATTTTATTGAATTTATATTTATGTTCTCTTGGGAACTCCAAGATGTCTGCAATTTCTCTAGGGGGTTGTCTCTCGTACATTGCGGAGTATGGCGTTATTCCTATTGCTGGATGGTAGGCCAGGTTGAGGAATTCTTCAGTGGCCTCCAAGTATTCTTGCCACCTTCTCTGCTGATCATGGCAATATGTTCTTAATAGGCGCCCTACCTCTCGTAAGACTCTTTCGGCCGGGTTACTGCTTGGGTGGTATACGGATGTCTTGTATGTGTGAACCCCCATGGATAGCAGTGTATCTCGCCATCTCCTCCCCTTGAATTGCGTTCCGTGGTCGGTTATGATCGATACCGGTCTTCCGACGGTTGGGAAGTACTGGTCGATCAGGATATTAAGAACTTTCTTCGTAGTCGCCCGATTTGCTGGGTATAGCTTTACGAACTTAGTGTAATGGTCCATAATGATGACGATATATCTGTATCGGTGGCGGCCTCCACTGCGGGGAAATGGTCCGCAGATATCCAAGAATACTTTCTCAAGTTTAAACTGTGATGTTATTGGAATCATCTGCCCTTCTCTTTTCTCGTTATTAGTTTTTACGAGTTGGCAGATGCGACAGTTTCTAATATACCTCCGTACCTTCCGATTGATGTCCTTTATATAACAGTTTTCTTCCAGGGCCTTTACCACCTTTAAAGCGCCCATATGCCCATATCGAACATGATAACTGATCACTACCTCTTTCTCGATATGGGTTGGAATTATTACCTTCCATTCCTCCTTAAATAATGATGGTTTGGAAAACAGGATTCCCTTATGTATAGTATAATATTGGGATATGGTTTCATCTCCTGCTTCCAATCTTGAGATAATATTAATTAATTTCGGGTCAGCTTGTTGGTGTGTGCTTAGTTGTTCTAGAACTGATTGTAGACCGGCACTGCTGCTGAGAATATGGTACACCTTCAGAATACTCTCCTTCTCTCCCTCGAACGTTTGCTTGTCAATGTCAACTCTAGACAATACGTCCGCGACGACATTCTTCCTTCCGGGGATATACTCCCATTTCAGGTCGTACTCTTGCAGCAATAGTATCCACCGCGTTAATCTTCCATGGCTCAGCTTACATCTCTTAAGGAACGAGATAGATTTATGGTCTGTCCGGACGGTAACGGGATAACCAAGAATATATGTACGGAACTTTCCGCACGCGAACACGACACTCAATAACTCCTTCTCTGTCACATGATAGTTTTTCTCACTCTGGTTCAGAGCTCTGCTGGTAAAACAGATTACAAGATGCTCGCCCTCCTCATCCTCTTGATATAAAGTAGTGCCAAGGCTGATGTCACTGGCATCGCAATTAAGAAAGAAAGGCTTGTTAAAATCTGGGTGACGGAGTATAATATGCTTAAGAAATTTTTGTTTTATGAGAGTCAATATGTTTTGTTGTTCATTACCCCAGATCCATTTATTTTTAGATGACAGTTGCGGCTGGAATCTGGCAGTCAGTTCGGAGTACTTTTCCTGGAACTTGCGGTAGTAGTTACAGAGTCCCAGGAACGACTGTAACTGCCTTCGATTCTTTGGTGTAGGAAAGTTCTGAATTGCTTCGACTTTTTCAGCCGACGGTGAGATTCCCTTATCATTTAATATGAAGCCCAGGAATTGTATCTCTTTAGCAATAAAATGAGACTTTGCTAACTTCAGAGTAATATTGTTTGCGGCTAGCTTCTGTAAGACATGTTCCACACGGTAGCAGTGTTCCTCCCAAGTTTCTGAGGACACTAGCAAGTCATCGACATATACGGTGGTGAATTTTAGTGCTTCTTGGCCAAGTATCTGATCCATGCAGTGCACAAAGACTGCGACTGAGTTTACCAGTCCGAAGGGCAACCTCTTAAACTGGTAGTTCCGCCCTTCGAATATAAAGGCCAGATACTGGCGACTCTGTGGATGTAATTCCACCTGCCAGTATCCGCACACCGTATCCCAGGTAGTGAAGTATTTGGTGCCGTGGAATCGTTTTAATATCTCCTCAATCTCACCGGGCGAAGTCCTGTCATTTATGATCATCTTATTTATCTCGCGCGCATCTAAACATAAACGGACTTGTCCGTTTTTCTTAGGAATAGCCACGATAGGACTTGTGTAAGGGGAATGGCTACTCTCTATAATGTCACGGTTAATCATTTGCTCTATTTCGGCTCTTACTGCCTGCTTTCGTGATTGCGCAATGGGGTAAGACTTCCGGTTAAAGTCTACAGTGTCTCGGAATTGTAGAGTACACTGGAAATTCTTCACTTTACCGGGCTCATCAGAAAAGACTGATTTGTATTTATTGTATATATCGATTAATTTGTTCGCTTGGTTTGTGGTTAACCCTTCTCCAGTTGTACCGCTCCGGAAATCCCTGATCTCCTGGATTTTTTGCGACCATAAATCTTCATTGGAGGTGTCGTCTATTCTCTGTTCAATTATGGATGTTGGTTGGATGTAATTGATTTTTCGGATTTGCTGATGGATACTATCGGGAACGACTTGGTCACTACCCACCAAGTTCGCCGTCCAAGTATGTCCGTTTGAATATAGTGATAATGTTTCAGTTCTTAGGTCAATGATGGCGGAATTTCTCCTAAGCACATCACACCCGACCAGTATATTAAATGGCAGACCGCTCGCCACCAAGAATTCCATGTCTATCGCTATACCACAGCTCATCACACTGGCGGAGACTTGTCTACGTATAGTTTTGTTTTGTCGGCCGGTTGCTCCCAACAAAACAATATTATTCAATGGCAATGTTGGTAAAGTTCTCCCGCACTCTTGCTGTATCCTCTCCAGTTCCGTCGTATTTATTATTGATACGTTTGACCCAGTATCGATCATTAACTTGGCTGGGATGCCTTCTACCTTGGCGTCAACATGTATGATTTCATTATTGAAGTTATTGGTGGGACTCCTGTTATCCTCTTCCAATAACTCCTGTCGGATGTCCTTCAGGTAGTTGCACCCGATGATGGTAATACGATTGTGATTATTTACTATATTGCATTCATTCTCATTATCATACCCAGTAGTCAGAAGCAGTAATGGGTTCTGGTTATTTCTTACTGCCTGTGCCCGTTTAAAGGCTCGGCATCATTATTTCTTTGAGCCATATTATTGGATGCCTCATTCGGGATGCTCAGGGTGGTTACTTGCCGATCTGTTCTATGGTCTTCTGGTCGTTCATGGTGCGACCTCTGTTCAGTGTTGTCCAAACTATTACTCCTACGCGTCGGATAGTACCTCGGTTGGTCCCGTTCTAGGCTCCTCCGCCTTTCTTCGTATCTTCGGTAACTGTTCCCTCTATGGTGGTTGAAACCTCGCTGTCTTCCATCTGTGGCCCGTATGAAGTTCACTCTTGGGCGAGGAAACCTATTATTACTAAAATTACTATTATTGGGACCCACACGATTAGCATTATTATGGTAGGGACTATTACCATAATTGGGGCTTCTCTGACTATTTACGTTACCAGGGTTGGGATTGTGGTTACCCTGATAACTATTAGAGGGTCGATTTGGGTTTTGCTGGTTGGGACCCGTTCTATTACTGTCATTGTAATTGGTATTATTTCCAGTATTTCCATTATTATAATTATTATTTCGCGGGTATGTCCGAACTCCTTGGTACCCATTATTTACGTGGTTCGCACCTTGGTTATTATTCTGGTACGTCCTTGGTTCGGGCCCATCACTTCTCCTACGACTCTGCCTGTAGTAATCTTCGTTCTCATAATTCTCCAGGAGTTCGGTCATTGCCTGGATGGTTTTTATCTGGCTGCCCCTCCTAGCGCGAATCACTTCCTCATCATAATGATAAGACAGCTTGTTAATTAAGCATTCCTCCGGTATGGCTGGTTCTAAGTGCTTGGCCATACACACTTTGCCGAGGAAATACGCTGTCATTGAGCTGCCGACTTGTGGTTGGTAGCGGCCGTGGCAGATATTATCTCTGATGAGATTCTGTGTGGTCTCTGACCAGTATTTGGCTTTGAACATGCTCTTGAACTGCTCATAGTTATTGATGTCGCTCCGGTTTGCCATCCACCAATGGTCATTCACCTCCCGAAACGACTCATCAAGGATCTCTCTATTCTGGACCCATCGGTTCCCTCGGTGTTTCTCGATGTACTCCTCTATTCGTGCCAAGAACTCCATTGGCTTCCGTTTGTATTGTCGGAAATTCAGCCATTCTCGGTTCTCTGACATGGGGAAACTGTGATATCCCGATGGTCTGGTTCGGATTGACTCTATCTCCTCCTGGCTCTGACGCATCTGTCCAGTTATGTTTACCATGGGGGCTTCCACGCCGTCGCATTTTTCTATTACTTGGGTTCTTACTTTATTTACTTCCTCCAGAGCAAATTTCTTGGTCTCCTCTAATTTTGTCTTCTGCTGTTCTTGGACCTGAGTAATTTCCTTTGTTATTACCTCACGGACTTCCAGCACTTCGTTTTCTGTTAGCCGACATCTTTCGTCTACTTCTCGAATCTGCTGGTTAACAACCACAACTTCCTGTTCTAATTTCTTTACTATTGATTTCTTGGTCTCTGATATCTTTTTATTTAATTCCTCTTTGGCTAACTCAATCCTCTCGTCTAACTTATTCATGTTCTCTTGGTTCGCTTCTCTTAATTCTTCTCTCAGCAGTAAATTGTCCTCTCTCAATTCTTCCCTTAATTGTTGGTTGTCATTTTCTATTTTCCTACTGGTTTCTTCCATTTTCTCTTCTAAATTCTTATTATTTTCTTCCATTTTCCTTTCCATTTTCCTACACAAGGATTGGTTGTCCTTTTTCAGGTCTTCCATCTTCTTATTCAAGGATTGATTGTTTTCCTCTATCTTCTCTTCTAAATTCTTACTGGTTTCTTCAATCTTCTTATTAGTATTTTCTATCTTATGACCCAATTCTTCCTTAGTGGATAGGTTGTCTTCCCTCAAATCTTCCTTTAATTCCTGATTCATTTTCTTACTGGTTTCTTCCATACCCTTGTTATTGGAATCCATTTTTTTATTCAAGTCTTCACTCAATTTCTTATTATCTTCTTTCGTGGATTTGATTTCCTTACTCAACTGTAAGAACAGTTCCATGATCTTATCCATTTTGCTTTCTTCAGTAGTCATAGATTTTTCTACTTCCTTGTCTGGGACATTGGCTTCCCCTGTTTGCGTTGTTACTTCAGGTTGTTCCTCGGGTGGTACGGGTTGTTTCGGTTCCATTCGGATTAGTAACACTTCCGGATCCTCCACAGGTGTTGCCTCCTTATCCCCCATGTCAACCTCTTTTTCGGCCTCTGCCGCCCTCTTTTTCGATGTAGCTCGTCTCTGCATCTTTCTGCTGTCTATCAATCAATCGCTGCCAAGCTTAGATTATTAAGCCCTCTAAGTTGGACGCCACTTTGTAACTAGACCCTGTATGTCGGTCTTTACAAAAGAAAAAAAATAAAATGGAAATTTCAATAATAACAAAATTTCCAAATAATAAAATTATTTTGTTTATGTTTAAGAGGTATGTATACTAGATAAATCTGTTTTTTAAAGGGTTCTGTGAAAATTTTAATAACAGGTAAGTATTTATGGACCGTCGAGCACATCTTGAAGATTTGCACCAAGTCTGGAGTTAAATAGATTAACTCCAGGTAATAATCGATTGGTGACTTTCCTTACTGGTCCAATATCTTGTTCAAAATAGAGTATATTCCTTTCACTTAATACCTTCAGCCTTATAAATACCCTTAAATTACCCTGTGAAATAAATACAGATACAAAATAATAGAAATATAAAGATTTATTGACAATTTTAGATAAATAATCGATATTTTATCGATGGAGAGCAATTATCGACTCTGTCTCAGGAATTATCGATTGTCATACAGAACAAAATTTTATGTTATATTATATTAAAGACAGGTTCTTTGAGCGATTAAGAATTAATAGTCAGAGAAGGGTGACGAGAAAGTATAACATTAACAGTTAACACATATAAATACAATAATTACTATTCAATAGTATTTAAATAATTCAGGTTATGATATAAGAATAAATGTTTTGTCGAACCAATGAAGACTGATGTGACGTCAGTCTCTACGATGTAGTGGGCAGGTTTCGTTTTCAAGATGGCCGCTCCTTGGGTTGGTCTCGGCAATTGTATATTCGTCGAGTCAGAAAATTACTATAAAATTACCTTCATCAAGGTCTAAAATGTCCCCGCACTGGTGTAATAAGTCTGTTAATCTATTTAGTGTATGCTGGTGAAGTGTTCTGTGTAAACTTGCGTTAGTTAGTTTATTTTCTATTTGTGCAACTATTACGGTTAAGTTTTCAAGTTGCGGTTAGGTTGGTAGAGTAAATCAGTTGTAATATAATGTTTTACCGTTTACTGTCACTCGTATAGTGAAGTTAGAGGTTTGTTTTCACTATTGTCGTGAATGTTTTTATAGTATTGGCTTCAAAAAGTGTTTAATTTGTCTAACTCTCGTTCACTGATTTCAAAGGCTAAAACGTTAGCTTCATGTTCAACTCGGTTTAAAGAACGTTTTTGTCACACACCTATTCAGCTTGATATTCAACAAAAGACTAATTAACTTGGTCATAAATCTTGCCCAGTTAATCCTTGAAAAAGTATTGTTAACATTTTTCGATTTCATACACATTAGAAAATATTACATTATATATGGAATTTTTCTATTTTATTCCTTACTTTTATGAATTATTAATCTTATTATTAGTTTAATCATCTTATTCCCTTTAAATTGATGTATTATAGTCCATATCTGTAGACATTTTGTGGAAATTAACAAATTTTGTTCATACTTTGGAAATATAGGCTCAAAATTGGATTTCCGTTTTTATACAAAATACCTTCCATTTTAAATATTATTAATACTATTATAATAAATTCTAATTAGTCATATTTCTCTTCCTTTCCTTAAATACATATAAATTACACCTTTGAACTGGTTTTTTGTGTTAATTTGTAGATTTGATATTGCTCTCTAAAATTAATTAATTTATATATTTTGACAATTTACAAAGTTTTAAGGTATATTTCCTTATTGTCATTTTAATCCATAGGATCATTCCTAGTAGTAGTTAATTGTGTTATCTTATATAAATCTGGGTAGTTTACAGGATTTATTAGTGAATTATACTATTTTATATTGGTTCTCTGATTTCACCAAATGGCCTAGATTTTAGAATTTTATATTTCTTTCTTTCTCAATAAATTAAACTTGATTCCTCCTCTGACTTTACATAACTACAATTATATGAAAATAACATGATCTATAACTTATTGTTTTGTGTAGTAGTTAATTAACACTACAGTTATTAAAATAATTAATTATGAACATTGTTTATTAATCTGCACAATTTAACATATTGCAGATACAGCTTAAACATATCTCTTTTGACTATTTTCAATCTAACATAGCATACCTTTTAGTACATTATTACTGGTATGTAGGTTATTATTTATCAAACATAATTCTTTTTAAAACACATAACATAAATCTTATTTTCTAATAAACCTTACAAATACATTTATTTAATACATTGATTTTAGGACTGTGAAATAATAGTCTATTTAAACATGTTACACTTATTCATACTATATTAGTACCATTCCTTTTTGGTTTAAATCATTATTATTGTGATTCCCCACATCAGCAAACATTAATTCCCATACTCTATTTATTATCATCCTTTTTTTACAAAGGTCTTTTAAATAAGGATTTACATCAAAATAATAAAATACTGGAAACCTTCCATTTTATTATTTTATCATGCTGGTTATTATTAGACTTTAAAGTTGTGATATAGCATACTACTAAGTTATAGTATCACCAACTTTAAGTTTATTGCATTTTTTTAAAAAAAAACACTTATACAAATTCACTTTCACTGTTGGTTCTGATATTCTGAGTCTTATTATCTCAGACCAGACCTTTAGTCATCATGGACCGTTAAGACTAGTTTATTTTCTTTATTACACAATAGCTTTAGCCGGTGCACTTCTTATAACGCTATACAACACTTTAGTTTTCTCAATAATTACATTTTTATAAGATTTTGGGGATGTTATACTTTCTTTGACATAGTTTTTGTGGGTTTGGGATTGATAGTAGTTTATATAATAATAGGTTTTACTACGGTGTTTCTTTCATACTATGTCTTCCTCTCCTCCTGTCTTCCTTCTTGTCCTTCTTCCTATCTTCCTTCTGGTATTCATTCTTGTCCCTCTTCTAGTTTTCATTCTTGTCCCTCGTCTAGTCTTCACTCTTCTGTTCTTCTTTCCTCATTCTTGGGAACCAAGGTACTTGGTGTTATCACGACTGAGGTTTAGCTTGGAGTATTGAATTTCTTCACTGAACTGACTTTATTCTTCTATTTGTTTTTAGAGTATTTTGGTATTCACCACTCTTTGATTGAGTCTCTTTTTTCGGGATATTGTCTTATGTAACTGGTTTACTGCTCTGAGCTTCCTGGGTAACGTACTGGTATTATTTATGAGTTGATGAGTTGCTTCAATACTTTCTTTGGTTTCTTTTAACAGTGGTTTTTATATATTATGTAGTGAGGATTTTTATCTTATTGTGTTTCATTCCTCTGATTTATTTAAATGTCATTTAATATTATTACAACATTTTTTGATGTAATTAAATTTTTATCATTTCATATGATTTACAATGTAGTGGATTTTCTGTCACGCTACAATATACAAGATATTAAGATATATATTTTAGCATGACAGATTATCCACATTGTTCTAATTTAAAAAATAATCATATATAAAATAAAAATAAAATGACATCAATGAAAACTATTATAAAAAATAGTCAAGGACCACAGTGTAGTGAAATAATAGTTCGGAGAGATAAAATAAATTAAAACCAACCATGCAATATATAAGAAATTATAGAAAAATAATGATAGGCCAATGTATAAAGTAATTATACTCAGGTAGTATAGGAGCAGGTCAGGAAATGCCCAGGATAGACAAACATCCATAATGAAAGAACAACTGTTAGAAAAACAACCACATGTAATAAAATTAGAAACCCCCAAAAAAGATGAAAATAAATAAGAAAGGTACAATGCAATAAAATAAGAGTAAATGTAAAATATGTTTAAGTAAAGGTTCTAGATATACATGTAAAAACGTACCAGTGCAATTTAATTTTATAATGAAAAGCGAATCCTGATGATTTCATATAAGTAATATTCTTTATCATACAATACCAGACAAAATGACAAAAAATAATATAAAAGTATGTAATAAATAGTGGAGTGATCAAGGGTACATCCCTAAAATAAAACAAAAACAGCAAGGACTTCATGAAAATTAATTTTAAGGAATAATTTAAATGATGAAAAAACAGATGTGTTTTGTTTATATTAACAGTTTATTGAACTCAAGGCTTGAATGTCTGAGATTGAGTATAATTTTTTGTTATAAAATATTTTTTATGTTTTAATAATCAATAATAAACCTTACTGTAGTTAGATGAGGGTAATTTAGTTAAGATTGTATAAGAATAATATGTCAGAAAGGGTATTAGCAAGCTGTAATAATAATAAACATTGTATGTGAACACAGGTAAAATCTAGGCCAAATGGTAAATCTCAACAACCTTATAATTAGTAAATGAGTTAAGGAAATTAATTAAATTAATGAAAATTATATAATGTAAATCAATCACTGTGTATTAAAACTGTAACAATACTTTGTAAAGGTACTGAAGAAATGTATAAAATATTTTAGAAAAAATGCAAGTGTAATAACACTGGAATCTAAGGGGAAGATCTAAATTAAAAATAATAGGTAAATTAGTTAACCTAATCATAAAATTACAAAGAATTAAAGAAAATAACCATTTTAATTCAATCAGTGATCTTATTCATTGATAGTTATAACATAATAGAAATTGTAAACCATTTAACCATTTAATGTGACAGGAAGTACAGTTAAAGCCTACATTCAAATATACAGTAAATATGATTTTTTTGAGTTAAAAATACTATAAAGTATATCATGTTTAATATCAAATAACGCAGAATAAAATAAAGAAATTGATTATGTAATTAGTATTTAATAAAATTAAGTAATAAGCAAAATGTAATTAATCATATAACGTAAAGATCAATTATTTAGGCGGAAATGCCATCTGGCTAAAACTATGTCGAATTAATATTAAATCAGCCAAGACCTATTGTTTGAAGAAGGAAGGGAGTTAGTTGATTGTTACACATTGAGACATACACTTCGAACGAGCTCAGACAAACAAATTCATTTAAAAAAGAGAGAAGATATTTTTGAATATAACCAAACCTATAAAAAATAAAACAGAGAAGTGTAAAAATATGATTAATAAACACTGAGAGAACCTGGAATCAACCGAATTAACTTACTTATGAAGATTTGAAGTCATCATCCAGATAATAGAACTGCATAAAGTGAATTCACGATTTTATTGACACAAAATTGGACATTAAAAAACCTCACAACCATTGGAACAAAACCACATTGAAAACACTGATTGCCGTGCTAGACAACTGACCACTACTCCCGAATAATTACACTGTGATGAAGAGTAATTAACCACTACTACTTGGAAGAGGAATACACCAATAACCAACATTTATTTGGAAGAATTCTGCAGTGAAGACGCTCCGTTTACATTCAGCACGGAGGCGGCCATTTTGGACTATTCCCAGAATCCTTTGTGGTGGCAGCAGAACAGCTTCACAAGATCTTAATGATCCTCTGTAAATAAGATTCTTGATCTTATAAGACTAGAAAACTGAATAGAGATAAGATCAAAGAATAACAGTGGACCAGTGCAAGTTATTTTGTTATGAAAATAGACTAAAGATGTTCCTATGTAAGCGCCACTCTTTATCTCACAACATTAAATAAAATGACAAAAAATAAAATAAGAGCAGGCAATAAATAGTGAAGTGACCAAGGGTACATCCCTAAAATAAAACAAAAACAGCCAAGACTACACAAAAATTAATTTTAAGGAATAATTTAAATAATGAAAAAACAGATGTGTTTTGTTTATATTAATAGTTCATTGAACTCAAGGCCTAAGTGTTTGAGATAGGATATAATTTTTGTTGTTGTTGTAAAATATTTATTATGTTTAATGATGTTAATTAATAATAAACCTTACTGTAGTTAGATGAGGGTAATTTAGTTAAGATTGTATAAGAATAATATGTCAGAAAGGGTATTAGCAGCTGTAATAATAATAAACGTTGTATGTGAACACAGGTAAAATCTAGGCCAAATGGTAAATCTCAACAACCTTATAATTAGTAAATGAGTAAAGGAAATTAATTAAATTAATGAAAATTATATAATGTAAATCAATCACTGTGTATTAAAACTGTAACAATACTTTGTAAAGGTATTGAAGAAATGTATAAAATATTATTAGAAAAGATGCAAGTGTAATAACACTGGAATCTAAAGCAAAAGCCTAAATTAAGGATAATGTTTAAATTAGTTAACCAAATCATAAAACTACAGAGAATTAAAGAAATCAACCTATAATAAGACAATCAATGATCTTGTTCAATGTTAATTAGATACTAACAGAAATTGTAAACCATTTAATGTGACAGGAAGTACAGTTAAAGCCTACATCCAAATATACTGTAAATATGACTTTTTGAGGTAAAAAATACTATAAAGTATATCATGTTTGATATTAAATAACGCAGAATTAAATAAGGAAATTGGATATGTAATTAGTATTTAATAAAATTAAATAATAGTAAAAATGTAATTAATCATATAATGTAAAAGTCAATTATTTAGGCTGAAATGCCATCTGGTTAAAACGATGTAGATTTAATATTAAATCGGCCAGGACCTATTGTATGGAGAAGAAAGAGGGTTAGTTGATTGTTACACGTTGAGACGTACACTTCGAAATTATATCAGACAAATGAATTCATTAAAAAAGAGAGAAGATAATTTTCGTATATAACTAAACCTATAAAAAATAACCCCGAGAAATTGAAAAATACGATTAATCAACACCGAGTTAACCTGGAATCAACCAAATTAATCTATTTATGAAGATTTGAAGTCGTCATCCATTAACCAACATTTATTTGAAATAATTCTGCAGTGAAGACGCCTCGTATACATTCAGCACGGGGGCGGCCATTTTGGACTACTCCCAGAATCCTTTGCGGTGACGGCAGAACAGCATCATGAGTCTGGTTCGAGAAATCTAATTTATTAACATTTATATTTAAAATAATATTTCTATTTTTTATAATTAAGAAGTTTTTTCTGTAAGTGTTGTACTTTTCAGCTTTGCCCTTTCTCTGACTATTATAATAACAGCTCAAAGAACCTGTAATTTAACATTAATAATTTATATACCGAAATCAATCGCCCTGAGATATGAGTTTATGATTTGTCGATTAACTAATCGATTCAAAATCGATTAGTCACTATAACGTTAATAAATTCCTTGAATATTATAATTTTGAGTTTCATTTATTGGTAAATATATAGATAGAAGAATTTTAGATAATATTTGACACCTGGACTCCAAGAAAAGAAGAAAATAACATCATTAAGGGGGTACACTCAGTAAATAACGAAAGACTGTTAATCGATTATTACATGATATAATCTAATTAACGCGGAAAAACAATTCTTGTTATTCTAAGATATTAAATTGATTAAATTAATAATGAAAAGAATTAAAAATAAATAAATACATAAGAAATAATTAATAAATAAATAAATAAAAAAAAATTTTTAATTTTTTTTTCAAACAAAATTTTTTTATCATAATTTTTGTAACTCTGAATACCACACAAAACTTTTATTTTTGTTACAAAATATATATAAGATACTAACTTCTGGGTGGGAATTGCTTCTGAGGGGAATGAGACTAGCTTGAAGGTTGAAGTTTTTTAATTTTTTTTCCAGGACAAATGAGAAATTCAGGATTATTGCCTTATAATTTTGTAAACACATTTTATAAATTCTTTGCATCTCAAAGGTTTTGAGTAATCCGACATGAACTATGTTCCAGATACGTACGTTATTTACCAAATGTTGAGTAATTGTCAGTATTAGAAAACTCTATTTTATTCATTTTCAAATATTGTAATTCCTTTAATTTCTACAACTATTTATAAGCCTTATTTTAAAACATGCGACTGCCTTAGAACTAGGTTTACGTTGAGTGATTATGGAATTTCGACTTCCAGCGCTTCCTCGGACGTCCCACTCCTCTCCGTCCCTCGTTCCAGGATATAGTTGTTTGGTGATGTGGCAGTCATCCATTCGGCAAAGATGTTCCCAACAATTCAGCCGATACTGGGGAATTCTGTCGAGTACACTCATAATTTTCAGTTGCTACCGTATATCTGTGTTTCTTCTATGATCATGGAGAGTATACCCTGCCACGTGCCTGAGAAATATCATTTCAGCCGCTTGGATACGACTAGCCTGGCCTTTCTTTAAAGTCGAATTCTCAGACCCATAAAGAAGAGGGGCATCACAGTGTAGAATTTTAGGCGTGTTTCTTTACTTGCTGACTTAAAGAGTTCGTCTGATGGTCCCGCACATAAGGTTGAAATTATGCAACTTATTCACAACGTCGTTGCGTGCATTATAAGACACACTGTAGCCCAGTGGCCGCGACTGGATGATCGAAGCTGCTCTCCCCCATCACGCGGCCGCTTGTAAGCGAGGTAGGGTGAAATATGTGTACTAGCCGTTTGGTTTACCCCCACTTAGCCTACCGCAGTACCCGGCCATGCTTCTCCCACCTTACACAATGCTCGATCATCGAATCGTGGCCAGACAGTATTCAAAATTGCTGACTTGTTCCAGGACAGTGCCGTCTATAACAATTTTTGCCCGTACGGGATCAGTTCCACGAAAAGCCATGACCTTGGTCTGAAGTTTGATATTATTTATAATCCAGAATCTTCGCAGAATGTAACATAACTAGCTGTTATACCCGCAGCTTCGCCCGCTTCACTTACACGTTGTTGGTCACGCGCTCCTCAGGTGTTTCCGCGGCCCTAACCTTCTTCGTTGTTGTTCAAGCCGGGACTGACGTTGGTCGGGTTTCTCAGCTGCTCGTAATAACCTTGCTCGATTAGCATTTGGATGAACCTGTTCAATGCTTTGTCGTTTTGTCGTAGGCATTCCGTAAAGTAAGGTGATAAAGTACTCGTACTTCAAAGGAGGGTTGATTTAAAAGGACGTGAAGAATAAGGAAAACAAACGGGATTGTAAAGTTATTTGAAATTGAAGTTTAAAAGGAGTGTTGAGATTGTATATATAATTAAAATAAAGGTTAATGGTCAGCAATGGGAAATATGTTGGTTTTTTTTACTGATCAGAGACGTCACTGGTTGTAAGCTTTCAACGTCTTTTATATTGAAGACCTCTTTCTATCAGGTTGACGAAGAAACTTACGTCATAAAACGGCACACAGTCGCGCCCATTTATGACAGTTGTTACGTATGGGCTGTGCATTCTCCCACCCGTTATGTATTAGGAGGAAAGCGTAGTTATATAAACGAGACCTTGGCCTCATTGCGATAAACACATACACAAACACACATGACCGTTAACATACGAGTACTCAGTGCAGTGTGGTGTGTAACATTTTTTTCAATATCAAGGTTTGTAGATCTGTACAGTGTAAATTCACAATGGCAAAGGTTTTGAGGTTAAACGCTTTGTTATTGCAATCGTTTAAGAGAACGATTAAACGGTATGCATAAACAGTTTACAATATTACTTACGACGGCGCGGCGGCGGCGGTGGTACCGATTGTTGTAAACATGGGTTACTGTCGGTACTCTTTGATCGTCGTTATTGTTACGTCTGGAAGCATTGAATTGTTGCCAACTTTACAAATCTATGTTTCCCTAGTATTAGAATTGTTGGGTGTTTTCCATTGTAGAACAACACTGTCTGTTTTTCCCGATAACCGGTGGTGATACCGATTTTTATAAACATGGGTTACTGTCGGTCGTTATTGTTACGTCTGGAAGCATTGAATTGTTGCCAACTTTACAAAACTATGTTTCCCTAGTATTAGAATTGTTGGATGTTTTCCATTGTAGAACAACGCTGTCTGTTTTTTCCGATAACCTTGCAATCGGTGGAAATGTTTGTGCAATTGAAGTATGGCTGTATAAACCCGTCTATCATTGTCGGTTGGTGGTCTTAGGAGGAAGTGATGGTTGCACAAAGATCGTGTGGTTTGGAGGTATTTTAATAATAATATTACTTTTCAGTAATTGTTGTTGGCAGTGGCGGATTATCCATAACGCTAGGGTATGCTGCAGCACCGGGCACCAGGACCTCAGCTGTCAAAGGGGGCAACTTCCAGCCCTAAATCGCAAAAAGATTTAAACCAGGATATCACTTGCCCTAAATCACAACTTTTTAAAGATAATAAATGTGAAAAAAACAAATGTCCTCAATCCGAAATAATAAAATGATGCGTGCACACTTTTCGACGATCTTCTAATATAATTGAAGCATTTTGGCCCACGAGTAAAATTGCAAGAAAGAGGTTTTTTATCATATCGTTCGAATGAAGACGATAGATTCCATGATACTACAGTTTGACCGCTCAAAGTATTAAACTGGATTATTGATTGTAAAATGATTGATGTATTTCCGAATATATAATTTAGCTTATCGTCTGCTTTTGACAATTCCAATAGCTAACTATGAATCTGAAAGATCATTTTTATGTATAACGCATTAAAGATATCTTGAGTTCAACTATGAGAGATGAGAGATTGATTATCATCGTTAGCAAGGTTGAATACTGAAAGCGAGATATTTGAATCGCTTGATTTAGAAGAAATTATACAAGACTTCGTTAAGACAAAATCAAGAAAAAAGTGAATCGAATAGTATTTTCTAAGCTTAAGTACTACTATGCCGATGTAATAACTATTTAGCTAAATGTTTGTTGCAATTTGAGAGTTTTTTAAAATAATTGTTAACCTTAAAAAGTGTGTATCATTTATCAGTTTAAATAATGGATACAAGGTTGAACTTTGAATCCAGGGGGGGGTACAAGTTTGATGGCAGAATAGGGCACCACGTGCTTCTCATCCGCCCCTGCTAGTACTAGAATAGTTGGATGTTTTCCATGGTAGAACAACACTCTGTTTTTCCGATGACCTTGCAATCGGTGGAAACAGTGGCGGATTATCCATAACGCTAGGGTATACTGAAGCACCGGGCACCAGGGTCTCAGCTTTCAGAGGAGGCACCATCCAGCCCTAAATCAAACACTTTTTAAAGATAATAAATGTGAAAAAAACAAATTTCCTCAATCCGAAATCATAAAAAGATGTGTGCACAATTTTTGACGAGTTCGCCGTTATGTTTTTTTATGTTCGAAAGAACATGATAGATCCCATGATACTATAGTTTGTCCGCTCAAAGTATTAAACTTGAGTATTGCTTTAAAATGATTGATGTATTTCCGAATACATACTTTGCTTATCGTCTGCTTTTGAATAGCTAATCTGAAAGATCATTTTCTGTATTAAATCGAGTTACAGACATGTTGAGTTCAATTATGGGAGATGAGAGATTATCTTCGTTAGTAAGGTTGAATATTGAAAGCGAGATATTTGAATCGCTTGATTTAGAAGAAATTATACAAAACTTCGTTAAGGCAAAATCAAGAAATAAATGGATTGATTCTAAGCTTAAGTACTACTATGCTCATTATAATCATTATTTGTCTAAATATTTGTTGTAATTTGAGAGTTTAATAAAAGAATTGTTAACCTTCGAAATTATGTATGCCATTTATCGGTGTAAATAATGGATAAAAAGGTTGAATTTTGAATCGCGGGGGGGGGCACTAGGCTGATGGCAGCATAGGGCACCACGTGTTTCTAATCCGCCCCTGTTAGTATTATAATAGTTGGATTTTTCCATTGTAGAACAACACTGTCTGACTTTACAATCGGTGGAAACGTTTGTGTAACTAAAGTACTGAATGGTATAAACCCGTCTACAAGTGGTGGTTGGTGATCTTAGGAGGAAGTGGAGGTTGCACAAAGATCTTGTGGTTTGGAGGTGAAATTAGGCACATAGGTATTTAATAATATTACTTTTTAGTAATTGTTGTACTAAGAGACTACGACTTACTTTAACCATTAATAAGTTATATTGTTAGCTGCTAACATACGTTTCATTAATAATATATGAATAACTAAATTATTAAATTTTAACATTATTAAAATTAGCTGAGACGCGTAGCAGTGAACATATTGTTACGACGTCACACAACAATCTACGTGTTTATCGAACGTTCCAGAGAGATCCAGAATGTAAGCGTGTGGCGTACGTGCTTGTAGACGCATTTACGAGCGAGTTCTCGATGCCGCCTATAAATACTGGTACTCAACGACGTTCAGTTTAGTACAGCTGCGATATATTTCCAGAGCGGTTCGAGTTATTACTGTGTATGTTCAAGTAGTTATTAGAGAAGTGTTGCGTTTTATAGTCGAACGGTATAATTGTAATACAATTGAGTTTTAATATTAGTGGACATTTTTTTGCGTGTGAACAATTTCCATTTGATTTGTTGTAGAGACCGTGTTGTTAATTACGAACTGTTTTACTGTAACAATTAAAGGTGTGATTAGTGACTTAATTGGTGTCTTGTACTTATTTTGTTTCGAGTAGACCGTCGTAACAATATTGTGTGAGGCTGTGATTTTGGTTCTGGGCCGCCACGGCTTCTTTTTTTCATGGGATTGTGGGAACAGGGATGTTGCATTGTGTGGTTGACTATGGAAAGGATGGTTGGTCAAACCCCGCAAGATGGAGGTCATCGAGCAAAGCTCGGGGGCGCTTGTGTCTTCGTGGAGGTGGGCTTTCGTCTGTACTAAGGCGGCGGAGATGAGGACAGAGAGAAGCAGAGCCACGAGTAAATGTGAGCGCAAGGAAGCGGACAAACTCATCGAGAGAAGGAACCTTCAACCCTCGCCTGATAGCGTCATTGTGGACTTACGAGGGAGACTGGAGATGTTACAGAGGGTTCGAGATTGGAACGCTTCCAAGTGGGCAATAACGTAGAGCGAAAGCAGGGAACAGAATGTGTGCGATGCCTATGTTAGAGTGGTTCTAAGGAAGAGCAGATAAATAGAGAGTTTAGTACGCACAGTTCAGAACAGGCACTGAACCTCGATTAGATCCTCCTCCTCCTATGGCCCTACAGCCCCAACCCTGGTCTCCACAAATCTCCGCCTCCAAACCACTCTATCCACTGCAAATCTCCTCCAGTTTCTTATCCCCATGTCCCTCGCGTCCTCTGCAACGCCATCTTCCCACCTCTTCCTCGGTCTGCCTCTAGGTCTCCTTCCCCCATAGTGGTCCGTCTTTGAATCTCCGGCTTCTCTGATCCAGTCTTTGCTAGGTTCACTCCGAGATATGTGAAATTGTCCACCACTTCAATTGTGTCCTCCTCTATCATCAATGTTGTTATGAACCTGGTCCCTTCTTGTTTGGATAAGCATTTTTGTTTTATCCATATTTATGGCTAGCCCATCTTCCTTGGCTTTGTCTTTAAGCTCTATAAATATTTATTTAGCAGCCGTGATCCGTCTTGACATGATGTTAATGTCATCTGCATATGCGGCTATCTGTACAGTTTTATTTGTTATCAGATTGGAGCTATTTATTGATAAGCCTCTAATTACATATTCCAATGCAATATTAAATAGTGTTGGGGCTAACCCATCTCCTTGCTTTAGTCCTCGTGTAATATTTATGGATTCAGTTAGTTGGCTATCCACCTATCCACCTTTAGTTGGGCTTCTTCAGTCTGCTGCATGGAACCTCGATTAGATAACAAGGGAAATAACTTGGCTTTGACGCCGCGAGCGCCCTGCTGACATTGGGAGACGTGGGCTGCGAAGCTAAGGCGCCGGTCAAGAGTGACGGCCAAAGAGTGCTTGTTTCCATCATTCGATCAGACTCCCGTTTAGGGTGAGGATTTGGCATCGGGGAGTAAGCTTACGGGAGAAGGCAATCGCATCGGGTTTCTCTGTATTGACTGCCACCCGCCATTTCTTTAGTCAGTACGGAAGAAAGGCGAGCTGACGTTGTATCGCTCTAGTTGTATAACCGAGGTTAGCCGAGCTATACAGTGGTATATGGCGTCATCTGCATAGATCTAAAGAGTGACTCCAGGCTGTGCAAGCAGGTCGTTCGTGTACACAAGGTACAGAACGGGGCCGAGAACAAAACCTTGAGGAAAGTCGAACGGATGAGTACAACCCATCGGCCCATGCCCTAAAGAAACGATCGAAGAGATACAACCACAGAAGATGAAGACGTACCAAAGAGGCAGGGAATGGGGACAGGGCCAGTTTCCAGAGAAGGCCTTACTCACGTGGAGCAATACTGCTCCAATGGAATGAGACTAAAGCTACGGTTTCTATGAATCCGCAATACGTGGTAGGTAATGTGAAAACGGGGGCTTCACGCTTCCGCTATTGCGCACAGAGTGAGTTAACAGCCTAGTAAGTGAGAAATGGGTATTGCAATAGTAATGTTAGTGGATGAAGAGGAAGCATTATTTTATCAACTTTGGTAATGATCCCCTCCCGATGTCTATCTAAAAGGAAAGAAAACGGCTGTTTCAAAATTATAATTTTAAGGGATCTGATGGAGAATGAAACCAAGTTTAGAACATTTCTTAGAGTCTCATTGAACTTTTCTAGGAAATTTTAAACGATATTAAAGATCATATAACGACTCTTTTTATCTTACAACAAAATCAAGAAACCAATATCACCACTGCAGAAGCTGTATTTATCATTCAGATAAGAGATGTTTCAAATTGAAAGTATTTTTTTTTTTTTTAAATGAATAATTTTTGTTTTATTAGACTAATGATAGTAGAATTTTGAAAATGTTTAAACAAAATTAACACTTCTAAAGAATCTTTAAACAGCGAAATTTCATGATTCCATGATTTGTTGTGGAACAAAACTGGTGCGTGTCACGCATCCGTGTTGAGCTTGCGTTTTCTGGCGGCAATCACTGAAGGGCGTTCTTAAAAATCGCTCCCGTGTCGATAGCCGTGGCAGACTTCAGCGAGATGACGTCATCACGCTTCACACGCATTACTTTTTCACGTCCCCGATTCATTGAAACCAAGGCGGATCAATTCTGTCTGATTATCAGAGTGTCAAGTTACCGCAAACGGGAACCGGGCGGCGCATGTACGACAGATCCCGTGCGCAGCCGTATTAATGCAAATTTCACAATCATTGTGCGAGTGCATGTCCACAACACAACTAACCTTCACCGCCGAGTGATCATATGGTCACATGCATAGCAGCGGGTTGCATCAGTCTCTGTATATATGTAATTTACACGCTACGCGGGTCAAACGGAACGCATTCAATTAAACAGCGCCATGTGTATGTTGCGTAAACGGTTTTGCTGCCCGTATCATGCGGAGTTGACGGACATGCAGTTTTCTCGATCAATATTAATAAACAAAATAACAGTGAATAAACGAGATGTGCTAATCGTGTGTTTATTCTACAACTAAGCTCGCTGAGCTGCAAAACTCGCCAACTGTTATGAACGAAATGCATTTATTAACTTATTAGACAAATTTCAATATTAGATGACTTTTAGTTATCAGAAAGATCACAAAATTCCCAGTCACTTTATTAAACATTCGAAATTTCCAAACTACTGAAAGGGTTTTTTAGTTAATTTTGTAACCTTCTTCTTCTGCTCCTCTTCAAGGATTAGGTTATATAGCCTAAACCTGTTCCGGCATCCATCTCATCCTCGGACGACCCACGTCTCTTCTAGCAATGGGTTTATAGTTCATGTCGGCAATCGATCCTCTGTCATCCTTTGCAGATGATCCCACCATAGACTCCTGTAAATTGAAATAATTTCATTTATGTTCTTTACTTCGAGTTCTGCTCTGACATCTTCATTCTTTATTCTGTCTTGCAATGGGCCTATATAATTTAAAGTATTTCGAAGAAACTGCATTTCGGCACTCTGAATCTTGCCGCTTTCCTTTTTTGTCATGACCCACGCCTCACTTTCATAAATCAACGTGGGTATTGCAATTGTCTTATAAAATGTAATCCTTGTGCTGTGTCTTGTTTTATTTCTAAGATTTCTACGAATCGCACCATAAATATTCGTAAATTTATTTATCTTCTCTCCTATATCACATTCAGATTCATAGCTTACTGCACAGCCGAGATATTTAAAACTACTCACTTGTTCTAAAGTGCTGTTGCTTATAACTATCTTAGTCCTCACTGGATATTTACCTTTAAAGACCATGGTTTTGGTCTTTCTTACTGAAATTATATGTGAGTACTCTCTTGCCACTTCTTGTAATTGAAACACAGCTCTTTGTAAATCTTCCTCATTTTCTTGAATAAGAACTATGTCATCCGCATATAGCAGGGAACCCATACAAATTTATTTGTTAAGCTGTATTCCCGAAGTCACTCTGGATTTCCATGCTCTCAACACGTCGTCAATGTATATATTAAACAAGGTTGGGGAAACACAGCATCCCTGTCTAACTCCCTTATTTATTATTGTTCTTTTATTATTTTCTGTTATTCTTGTGTGTTTTTTAACATAAGAAATTTTCTTAACAAAAACTACTCTTCGTTTCATTTTTTGCATTGTCTTCTTTAAGGCTGATGAAAAATTCCGAAAATTATATTTTAACTTTTAGGGTTGAAAATTCTTGTTTCCTTTACATTTAAAATGAAAATTTCGACTACTTCCAAATATTTTCTCACATATGATATAACGTGTGTATTTCTTGTGAATATCACCAACTAACCTACTTCATGGAGTAAGCATGTCTTAGTACTTAAGGGGAAGTACACGAGAATAAAATTAAGAAAAACCGGAATGGTGTACCCGTGTTGTTTCCTGGTGTACAGAACATGCCACAAACAGAAACTGGTCGGATATGAAAGAATTAGCACTCATTACAGTCGCTTTTATGTCGTCTGTCAACCTTCTGAAGGAGGAAGATAGATATACCTATTGTAATCAGGGGCGATTCGTCCATAAGGTTCATGGTTCAATGAACAATTCTAAATAATTTAAATATGTTTAAGGATTTGTTGAGATAATAGAGTCATATATTTATATAACAAGATTTGCGAGATTAATCTTGTTGACTGAACAGTAAATGGCTTCGCGTAATAGGCGAATCGCTCGCTACTATTGCTTGGAGGTGCAAAGCAGCTCTCAGCTCCTCCTAGACTGTGTAGACAGCTTTGGAGGGAAAAATCAGTATACCCAAGATTACAATGAACTGTCGCTAAAGCTCGTGTTTAGCGACAGACACGAATAGTTTCGACGAGGGCCGAACCGCACTGACCTGGAATTTTAACATTTTCACAATACCGCTATTCGCCATTATTATGATTTTTACCACACGAAGTAAAAATTACCAAGTGAAGTAATTGTATTCCAAAAAATAAAGTGTGTTTAATGTAGTCGTTA
This sequence comes from Magicicada septendecula, assembly GCA_034769895.1. Taxonomy (NCBI): domain Eukaryota; kingdom Metazoa; phylum Arthropoda; class Insecta; order Hemiptera; family Cicadidae; genus Magicicada; species Magicicada septendecula. Next base: position 39,058,713 of record CM068367.1, read on the forward strand.
AATAATTATATTAACGTTAAGCTGATCGAAGCGTGTATAACCTTCAAAGTGTTTGCTGGTATTTTTGTGTGTTAAGTGTTCACGTATTTCTTATTTTGTGTTCAGTTCATTGAGTTGGTAAAATGAATAGTGTTCAATCTATTTTAAAAACAAATTTCTCTCAGTCAGTCTGTCTGCCTGTCTGTCTCTCTCTCTCTCTCTCTCTCTCTCTCTCTCTCTCTCTCTCTCTCTCTCTCTCTCTCTCTCTCTCTCTCTCTCTCTCTCTCTCTCTCTTAAAGATAAATAAATACAAAATTATGGAACTAGGTAGGCCGCTTCCCGTTTTAAATATTAAACAGAAATGTTTAACTATTCTTTTATTTTAACTATATATTTTTAGAATAATTTAAAAATAGCATAAACACAACTTAATATTACGCCTATTAAAAGTTGTCAATAGTTGTGTCTTCATGTTGCGACCCACCCCGTGTGTTATTTGGAATGGGATAATTGCTCTTATCTTAGTAGAAACATTCAGACATTGAACCCCCAACTGTCAGAACCACGAGCTACTGATCTAATACTATTGTTACGACTGTCTCCCTATGGTACAGTGGAAAAAAAATACAAGACACCAATGAAATCACTAAAATCCAGCTTTAATTATCACAATTAACAGTTTGTAATCAACAAGTTATTGAACAAGATTATACTCGTACAATTATTCAAGTTAACCTGTCCACACAAATAATAATGTCAACTATAAAGAATTCCGCACTATAATCACTTTTCATTAACACACCACTTGAGACGCACTGTCTAAATCGCCTAACAACTGAAAACTAAGCGGCAGGTATGGACTATTTACAGTCTGCAGGGTTCCATAGTATGCGTCTTCAACAAACACTTGAAAACTCTAGAGGATACTTCAGCGCGACCTTGGCAGAAACACACACCGACAGGGCTAGTGGAGAAGCTTCTAGAACGACACCATCGAACCCACGAGACGTTCCGCATTACGTAACACTGCCTCGCATGTTAAGTGTCACGTACACACTGAAACATTACAGCTGCGGGGATAGCCGAGAAACAAGTACAACATTCTGTAATAACACCATTCTATCTCATGGGCAGCTGTCCATTCACGAAATACGTATTTATCTCACCGCTCGACGAGATAACGTACGTACTTATCTCACCGCTCCACAGTGATACTGTTTATTGCAAGAATAATATTGACTGAATTAAACAAAACCTAGGTCGTTAAAATATGTTTCTATAAACATTTGTCAAACTCAGTGATGCAATTTTTTAACGTGAACGGCTGACGAACCCCTTGTTTACTTGCCAACCAGGAAATTTAGTAGTTTGTGATTAGAACATCCCAGACAGGTGGTATACACTTCGGCTTCTACGTTCACCTACAGAATCTTCAGTAGAAGCGTAGTGTAGTAAACTTTCAGTGCTTTTCCCTTGCAGTTAATGTCGCTGATTTCCCAACATATAAAAAATTTTAGAGCTTCCCACTGGAGTCACACGTCAGTACTTTTCCGTTGTAGTCTAATTCAGTGGTTCCCCAATGTAAGAGACCCGTCAGTAATTCCCCATTGATTGAAGACTACCTCAGTGGTTTCCCAGAGTAGTGGGCGACTGTCAGTAATTCCCCATTATAGACTACTTCATGGGTTCTCCATTGTAGGTCATTGTCAGCAATTTACCCATTGTAGTCTAGTTCAGTAGTTCGCCAGTGTAGTAAACAATCGTCATTAATTCCTCTTTGTAGTCTAATTCAGTGGTTCCCCAATTTAGGAGACCCGTTAGTAATTCCCCATTGTAGTCTAATTCAGTGGTTCCCCAATGTAGGAGACCCGTCAGTAATTCCCCATTGATTGAAGACTACCTCAGTGGTTTCCCAGAGTAGTGGGCGACTGTCAGTAATTCCCCATTATAGACTACTTCATAGGTTCTCCATTGTAGGTCATTGTCAGTAATTTACCCATTGTAGTCTAGTTCAGTAGTTCGCCAGTGTAGTAAACAATCGTCATTAATTCCCCATTGTAGTCTAATTCAGTGGTTCCCCAATTTAGGAGACCCGTTAGTAATTCCCCATTGTAGTCTAACTCAGTGGTTCCCCAATGTAGGAGACCCGTCAGTAATTCCCCATTGTAGTCTGATTCAGTGGTTCCCCAATGTAGGAGACCCGTCAGTAATTCCCCATTGTAGTCGAACTCAGTGGTTCCCCAATGTAGGAGACCCGTCAGTAATTCCCCATTGTAGTCTAATTCAGTGGTTCCCCAATTTAGGAGACCCGTTAGTAATTCCCCATTGTAGTCTAACTCAGTGGTTCCCCAATGTAGGAGACCCGTCAGTAATTCCCCATTGTAGTCTAATTCAGTGGTTCCCCAATTTAGGAGACCCGTTAGTAATTCCCCATTGTAGTCTAACTCAGTGGTTCCCCAATGTAGGAGACCCGTCAGTAATTCCCCATTGATTGAAGACTACCTCAGTGGGTTCCCAGAGTAGTGGGCGACTGTCAGTAATTCCCCATTATACTGTACTTCATGGGTTCTCCAATGTAGGTCATTGTCAGTAATTTACCCATTGTAGTCTAGTTTATTGTTCCCCAGTGTAGTAAACAATCGTCATTAATTCCCCATTGTAGACTACCTCAGTGGTTCCCCAGAGTATAAGTAGACAACCTACAGTAATTCCCCATTGCCGACTGGTCTCTGAGTGCAGTAGATAACAGTCTATAATTCCTCATTATAGACTACTTCAGTGGTTTCCCAGAATAGTGAGCAACTGTAGTAATTCCCGACTGTAGACTACTTCAGTGGTTCCCAGTGTAGCAGACAGCTTACAGTCATTCCCGATTGAAAACTATTTCAGTGGTTCCCCCTTGTGGACCACCTTCAGAATTTCCCATTGTTGACTAATTCGGTGGTTCACCATCTGGAAAATCATCAGAAACTGCTCATTGTAGAGACAACTTTAGTAGTTCCCCACTGTAGACAACCGTCAGTAATTCCACATTGTACACTAGCTCAGTGCTCCCCGACAATTAGTTTGACAGTAGTGAAACCGCAACCTTATATCTATCGTCTGTTGTTTTATTAGTTTCACAGTGTTTGCCATATCGTGGAAATGAATTCAGTGTCATTATTTCTTAGATTCGTAAGTTTTAGATTAGGACCGAATGTACTCATCAAGTGCATCATGTTCTGGGACGAGATAAAACTACCTTTTTCGTGTCAGGATTACTGTTTGTTCTGTTACATATTCATGTTATAAAGAAAAGTACACCCACGAACACTCGCCAACATGTTAACAGACAATTTACTACACAAATTTGAACACATGGAGCATTTATTGGCACGAAACGACGTTCGTGTTTGGCATCTGCTGTCGTGACAAAACACAAAACACAGGTTTTTTGGCAATGCGTTTGTCCCCTGTGTGTGTGATTTGTTACATCCGGGCTGACGTCTGTCGATCTATAAGGCTGTGCGGCTGCTGCAATCGTTGTACCCGGATACACACACACACACGCACACCCGCTGCTTCAACGGTTTGACAGTTATAGAGTGCATGCATTGTATTGCATGTTATTTGACAGTTTTGAAGAATGCGTTAAGTGTTAACAATACTCCACGTGTTTGAACTTTGGCATGGGTACAAAAACAAATAATGCACTCTCAAACATCTTTTAAAAGATTCCGAAATGTCTCAAGTGCTAAATTAACTAATAATCTAAAAACATTTTATTTTATTGTTCTTCTTAGACAATAAAGATGAAGTCAGACAATGAAAGAGACAATTCACCCCTCTGATTTATTGCCAAAATTTTCTCTAAATTAATGAGTGACATTGTCAAGCAAAGATAGTAATGTGTTACAAACGATGTCTGTACAGCCAATCATATTTGCGACAGTAAGAAGCAAAGGTGCCCCCCCCCCCAGGCCATGGTGCAATTCACCCCTCCAAGTATTCCGAAATCCCCCAAAATTTGATTTCGTGGATAGGGGGATCACAATAAGAGGGTATGGAATAACCCCCAGTTAACGGTGGATCTTGGGGCTTTATCCAAAAAGTTTTGAAAAACTAAAGCCATTTAAGCAATTATTAGAATCAAAAAACTAATTAAAAACTACAAAAATTGTCTTGAACCCCTCCCCAAATTCCAGTGGTGCGACTTGCACCATTGCACTATGCTGTGGGCACCCCTGCTAAGAAGGGAGAATACTCAAAGAAGTACTACCCGCAAGACACTAAGGTAACATAAGGTGTACTTAGGGTTGCCAGATCAAAAATCAGAAAAGCCGGACACAGCTGTTAATTTAGCCGGACATTTTACCCAAAAAGCGGGATAGCTTTTTTTTACATTAAAAAGCATAATTTATTATGTTCGTTTGATATTAGGTGCTTGCGTATACATAGTCCGTACAGGAGTCTAAAAGCTGTACTCCTGCATAATGGGAACAGTATACTTCAGTACCAGTTGGCCATTCAGTTCACTTGAGAGAAAGCTACGAGAATTTAGAACTGGTTCTAGAAAAGATTAAATACAAGGCTCACGGCTGGATGGTGTGTGGAGATTTAAAAGTACAGTAAACCCTCGATTTAACGGACCTCGGTTTAACGGACTTCGGATTTAACGGACAGAATTTGAAAAAAAACTGAAACATCAAAGCATGATAATGTTTTTAGGCTTTTGAAACGTATAATGTGCATAAACTGCAGACTCTCCTGTTCTGGTGATATTGCTTGGCTATCGCAGCATTCTTTCGTTTCTTTTTTTCTTGTTTTGAAACACGCAAATTTTCTCATCTTCAATTGTATTTGATGAGAACGGAGTATTCATCAAGAATTCATTTAATTCTTCACGATCCCTGTCTTTGCGTTGTCGTTGACGCAGGCGTCGCACACGTTCAGTGGAAGACATCACGACGACTAACACTGAACAATATACACTGATATGCATCTTATTTCACTGTGAAATATTCGTCCATCGGCTAATACAGCAAGCATTACAGCGGCACGTAATTTTTCATTTCCCGTAATCTTTACTGTTACAGATTTGGTTCCCTTTTGGTCCACCGTAAATATACGTAAATAAAAAATACGGGCGTTTCATCGGCATTTCCCACGTGTTCAAGTGAATAATTTTGCTTCTTGCGTAAATGAATGACAAACCGCTGATACTGTAGGAGTTTTTCTTCGTAGTCACTCGGTAGTTTTAGCGCGAGTGATGTACGTCATTTAAGCGCAAATCCATTTCGCCGCATCATTCGTCTTATACACCCGAAGCTGGCTTTGAAACCGGAGACTTTTAATTCTTTTGCGATTTCTAAAGCTTTTAATTTTAAAACATGTCTAGTGACAGGTAGTCCTTGCCTTCTTAAAAGCCGTACGTATTCACAGACTCTGGACTCTACTGCTACAAAACGCCCACCTTGAGGTCCCGCGAATGCTAATCGCGCAGTATTTGCATTTAAAAGTCGTTCCTTCGGTTTTCTCCATCGTCGAATACAGGATTCATCAATATCAAATTTCCTTGCGGCTTCGCGATTGCATGTTTTTTCTACATTTTGTATCAATATTAATTTATAATTCGCATCGTACGGGTTACGTTTAATTTGATTTGACTGCGTGCACTTTAATCTCCACAATATCACTCATACCGCAAACGCACTACAAAAACGCCGAATGAAAACAAAGTACAGATAAGCGATGTTGTCGCTGTTACAATAGAAAACCACACTGGCAGTTTACCCGTTATTTAGAAACATGTTACTCACACCCCCTCTACTCATCCTTTGTCTTGTTGCCTACAGAAGGGTGTGAGCACGCACTTACACTTTATCTTCCTATTCTTTCTTCAGTTTGCTGTTAAAACATTCGGTTGTAGTCATAAATCATAACACCAGAGTTAACTACAGCCAGGCAAACTGCTGTTGCTTAGGCAGTAAACAACTCATAGATACCAAAAGCGTTCGTCCCGCCAGAAGTCAGGTATAACTTCGAATTTCGTTATCGCGCGAATCCAAGCCGCAGGCCAAATTAGCAACCATGTTTTTACGAGAAAAAGTGCGGCTTGTATTCGGAACAATACGGTATTTGCATGATATTAATAGTATTAAAATTTCAAGTGTTATAGGCCTATTTGATTTAAATATATCCTCAAAAAACAAAATTTGCGATTTAACGGACTTTCGATTTTACGGACACCCCTTAGCCCCAATTAGTCCGTTAAATCGAGGGTTTACTTTATTAACCATGCTTCTAGGTCAGCAGGGTGGTCACTAAGCACCCATGTTTCCTGTGTGAGTGGGACAGCCTAGCGACAAATCAGCACTACGAGAAGAAAAACCTCCAAGGAATTATCTTGAACCTGGAAGCAAGAATATTCTATGCAAAAGTCTTGTCGACTCGAAGAAAATACTTCTAGCTCCACTCCATGTAAAACTGAAGCTTATGAAAAGCTTGTAAAAGCTTTACCTAAAGAAGGAAACTGTTTTAAGCACCTGTTGACCAAGTTCCCCACTTGTCAGAAGCAAAACTAAAAGAAGGAGTCTTTGTTGGGCCAGATACACGAAGACTAATAAAAGATGGAAACTTCGTACTTACAATGACAGAGGTTGAAAAACATGCGTGGATTAATTTTAAAAAAATGTCATTAAAACTTCCTAGGAAACAATAAGGACCCTGACTGCGTTAGTAGGCTATAGCTGAAAGCACGTTACAAAATTCAAAGCTTTGGGATGCTCAATGAGCATCAAAATTCAATTTTTTATATGCTCACTTAGACTATTTTCTCCGAAAATCTTGGTGCGGTTAGCGAGGAACAGGGTGAACGTTTCCATCAGGATATTAAGGAAATGGAGAGACGACATCAGAGTCAGTGGAATATTAATATGATGGGAGACTACTGCTAGTATAGATGCTACACCGTGAAAATGTAGATTTCTCCTACAAGGGGAAAAGCAACAGCTTCATGTGCAAAAGATAAAGGCATATTGCGACTTCCAACTAACGTAAAGATGTAATAAATTTTAAGATATATATTATTGTAAAAAAAAAAACAGATCTAATTAAGAACATAGTTTACAAAAATGATATTTTTGAAGTACTTTCACTAATATAGCTTCACTAATTAAACGCGTTCCACTAAAAATGACAATGCCGATGCAAAAAAAAAAAAAAAAAACAGTACGTGATAGAGAAAAACTGAAGTCATTTTTGATTTCAGCAGTAAAGAAAACTATAAAATCAGATACAATTTCGAACAATTTAAGTTTTTTGAACTTAAAATTTTCAGGCCTGTGTTGTTTGAGTAATAATAAAAGCATTGTCTGTACAAGATCTGGCAGAAAAGTAATAGACTACAGGAAAAGTTAATTGATCATGTTGAAGGTATAATATGTAACGAACAACTGTCTACACAAGTTCTGAAATGGGAAGGAAAGGAATGATTGTAGAGCGACTAAGAGAAGATAGATACCCGTGTTTATACGATATAGAAGAATAGAAATAAAAATTGAACCTTAAACCAGAAAAGTTAAGAAAGTTCACAATTACCAATAATAATTCAATCGCATTAATCGTCATTCAATATTCATAGTGCATTATTCGTCAAATACCTATCTTGCGTCCGTTACTTTGTGGATTGTTAATTTCCCAGTAAGTGTGAAAGAATTAATTAAAATAGGTCGTGGTATTAGTACCGTATCTTAGTTTTCTAATTATAATCCACTGCTTCCTGTTATTCACCGTTTGATATATGCACGCCAAAGAATTTATAACCGTGAATTATGCGAATGAATCAAGTGAGCTGTGGAATGCGTCACACACACATAGCGAGCCTTGTTAACTGTTGTGTAATCAATAGACGCGTGTGTTTTTTGAAACAGTATGCAATTATTTTCTTTCTTATCAAGAGAAACTACAACTCATCTTTGTTTTTTATTATTTCTTGTTTATTTTACGTTATACACCGTTCTGAGTCATACATTTAAATAGAATTCTCGTAATATTTACTTGGCTTTTCAACGAACAGTTTTTAGATAAAATAATCACAGATGTGAAATTAGTCATAAAACAATTATGCATTCCACGTACATATTTGACGTATTATTCATAGCTTGTAAATTTTTCTTTGACATTTACAAGGAACGTATATTTATGTTATATTCTAGTCAATAATCGATCGTAAAATTAAGTAATCCTTAATTACCCGTTAATTGCGGTGTTATCGCATGATTGGTTTTCAAACATTCCATGGTCTTGATAACCAGTGTCAAATTAATAGTTCTGACCAGTGGCGTAACTGGAGGGTATCAGGGGGAAAATCCCCCTCCCAGAGCTATAAAAACTTCCATCGAAATTCTGTGATCACTAACGTAGTTACCGTTAGTTAGCCTACGCTAGAAATAGATAACGTAGATATATTTCTAGATAACGTAGATCTATTAAACCAGTTGCGTGTGCTAAAATAATACTGTAACGAGGAGTATCGAACAGCCTAGAACACCCCCCCCCCCGGCATGTGTGACAGCTGTTGCCTCAGTCAAAGCCACTCGCAAGTAGGTTTCGTTGTATTCAAGAACACTTGAGGTACGCATTAAGTGGCGTGAAGTGAGGACGGAAAATTTCTAGAAAGCGTGCGCTGCCTATAAAAAGCCGTAGCAGCCGGCTTGTCAGTCAGTTGTGTTGAGCAATTTTCCGTAGCGCGGATCGAGTGCTTGTAGCAGTATTCGAGCGAAGTGTTGTTGTGTTATAGGCTAATTAGTGCGGAATTCTTTATAGTTGACATTATTATTGCGTGTGGACAAATTTTACTTGGATTGTTGTAAGAGACTAACTTGTTTTTTACAAATTATTAATCGTAATAATTAGAACTGTTTGTTAGTGACTTCATTGGTGTCTTTATTTTGTTATCCACTGTACCATACGACGTAAGACTGTACCATACGACGATCAGAGGAAGACTTTCGTAACAATACGTTCACTTCTACCGTCCAGAAACGTGTCATTGGAAAGTACGAAGAAATTTACAAAGAGTTTCATTTGGAGGATGTGACCATGGCTCGGTCATATTAAGACTATCGTGGCTGGAAAGAGTACCTAACGATGAGGTTCTGGAGCGAGTGAGTGAAAAAAGGACGCTGATTGAATCCACTGTGGAAAGGAGAAGGGTTCCTTCTAAAAGGGGAAGGTACGTTCTGGTTCCTGACGCACATTGACGGGTTCGGACACCTGTGTTGGTATTATTTGTAATACGAGAAAGGTAAGGGCCGTTTACCACAGGGCTTGTTTACGAAAATGTGTACTCCCTGTTGGGAAGGTATAAAGGAATTGTCTCGTTTTTATCATTGCACAAATTTCCGATCCGATGATGAGCTGTGAAGCTTGAAAGCGCTAATCGGGCATTTTCTACATAGTGGTGTGTGCAACAGAGTAATTTCTGTTCAGAACTTCATTTTTGTAGTGAGATCAAAGTATATACCCTATGTGGGTTAAATTGCGTGTGTTCGTTAGGTAATATATATATATATATATATATATATATATTAATGCAACTCATCAACAAAGCCATGCACATGATAACAGGTAAACAAAAACCTCTGTAAAGTTTGTTCACTCTTAGAGTGGAGCCTGATGTAAACAAAACCATGTGCTTGTACTTGAACTGGATTGGTTAGGTGAGTGGTCACATCACTAAATCCACCACTAGAAATAAAGTAGTTCCCAATTGATTATAATTTATTTATTTAAAACATATCAACAACAACTTTTTTCTTAATACAATTGCCATTGATACAACTAAAATTTTATAATTCTTTGGACCTGTTAAGAAAGTTTTAACTTTGAACTTTGTACTGTGCATACCTCTGTGTTGTTTAACTTTTTTTTTTACAGACTCCACTCTAAGTGAACAAAATTTACAAGACTGTTGTGCGCGTGTGCGAATTGAATGAAAGCTCTGTTAGCCTCGCAACGAGGTTTTTATCCACTGCGCATCTGTCAGCGACTGTTCAAAATCTATCGTCAGGTCAAGGGCACGTCATAAAATTTCAGTTGTTGATCTGTTTACATATGGTAACGAGATCTTATCGGACAACCTAGAACGTCCTTCACCAGCCGAGCAGGTCTGTGTTTCAGTCAAGGCCGCTCGCTAGTACGTTCCAGAGTTCTCTGGAGAACACTTCAAATACGCATTAGCCACCACACCACATTGAGTATGGAAAATTTCTAGAAGACCTGCGCTACCTATAAAAAGACAGCAACCAGCTTGTCAGTTAGTTGTTATAAGCGAATTTCCTTAGTGTGAACGAGTGGAGATTTACACAAGTTCGGCGAAGTGGTATTGTGTTATAGTTAGTGTGGAATTCTAATAGTTGACATTATTATTGTGTGTGGATAAATTTAACTTGAATTATTATCGTAAGAGTATCATCTTGTTGAATAACTTGTTGATTACAAACTGTTATTTGTGATTAATTAAAGCTGGTGATTAGCGATTTCATTGGTGTCTATATTTATTTCCACTGTACCATACCACGATTAGAGAGACACATCTTCGTATATTGTTGAAACAATATATATGTTTGCGATTTTCATCAACATTTAAAGTCGTTTTTAGCATCCTAGCATCCAGCTTTAACTTTACGGTCTTTCCAATCATTATGCTTCAGATTTTCTGTGCCATTGCTCTCCTTATGCCTTCCACCCAAGTCTGGCACGGCCTCGTGTACCCTTTCCGTCGTGTTGTCAACAAAGTTATGCAACAGCTTTAGGTACAAGTTGTGTATCGAACAATTTTTGTTGCACAACAAAGTTCCCAACATTTTCCTTGCGTTTTCACATGCATACGTTGTACCCAACACTGTTGCACAATTTTGATGCCGACAGCGTTGGAGACAAAACTTGGATGGATGGAAACGAGGCTTTATTATGTAAAAGAAATCAATCACTTCACCACGTTGCATTATTTACATTAATAAACTGACATTAATTATGAAAACCTATAATAACGAATATTATAATAACCCCTTTACTCCTTCTCTTTATTTAGTATATATAATATTTGTTTTGTTGTGATTGAAATTTCTGTATTAAGTGTGTAATTCTAATTTTCTCATTCAAGCCTAGTCCGCGTTGAAGAGAAGAGAGGGAATCCTTATCTGTTTCTAGTTCTCTTTAATTCAACAGCGGTCCGCGAGGTAGCACTGTGGTGTGGTTCACAGACAGCTGAAAATTGTAGGTTAGTTATCCACGTACAATAATTCCTACGTTACACTCTCTACTTATATTACAACTTGTTCCTACTGCATTAAATATTATATAAATGAGAAGATATCGTTAAATTCTGAAATGATTCTTTATTAAGATTTTTTATTTCTTGACAACAAAGTTCTTCCTTTACGGAGATACAAAAGTCGATCGTATTAGAACTAATCGATTATCGATCGGATTCAGGGTTATATATTATTTTAATTATTATGGTATTTCTTTAAACACAGGGAGTGAAGGTTCTTTCAACTATTAGTAAGCTCAGAAAATGCATAAATAGCATTACAAGGTATTACAATATAGTACTAATTTCTCATTAAATATTATTTAAAATAAGTGGAGTTTTACCGTCCGCTGGACATCGTTACTTGGTAAGGCCGTGTACAGCTAACCTCGTCGCAGTGTTTGGTCAATAACGGAATACAGATGAATTAATCCTCGTCAGTCTTCACTCCAAGTTCGAAATAAAAGTGGATGTTTTGGTCCTGGGATGATGCAGAAATGCCGCTCCTTTTGTTCACCAATGTCCGATTCTTGTGGGTACGGGTTTCAATGTATTTCGTGTCCAACTACCCTTTTTCTATTGAATTGTGGAAGATGACGTTCAAGTATAATTTGGTGTTTTGTTCTCGTTCTTTATAATACTGGATTATATAACTCTATCCAGGTAGTTATTTCTCTGCATAGGTTTATTAATTAAGTTAATGATTACTCATTATATTGAGTTTTATTGATAGAATTCTTTCTTTAGATTTTCGTCACTTTTGATGTATAGGTTTATTATTATTCGTTTATATAAGACTGTCGAATGTCAGCGAGCCATATTATGGTGATTTATTACTTAATTTTGTTCACAATTGTATTGGTTTAATTTAATTTGATCAATTCTTTTCTGAGTGCATCAAAACTAATCCGTCTTCGTTCATGGATAATATTTCAATAATCGAATCAACAAATTTTATATCTCTCGTCGTCCTTGACAACCATCCTGTCTTCTCTTATTGGACATTATATATAATACTATAACCATTATCATACAATGTTCTTACACTCATTAAAATAATCCTTTACTAAATTTACATTATATTCTATTATACTTTTACATATTGTTTGTTACTAAATTTTATACATTTTGCTGTCGTTTCCTCTTAATCTACTTACTCTAATAAGTATTATTTTTCTGTTACCAAAATATTACCTTTCGGTATCATTGACTATTGCATTTTGAGATTTTATTTAAATTGAATTTATTTATCTGCTATCAGCACTTATTATTAACTTCTCCTAACTCATTATATTCTATTAGTATTTTTTACAAATTCGTTACCTAACCTTTCTGACCTGACTTACTATACAATGTTACTGGTTTTAGGCCTATCATTACATTTTTATCTACTTCTGATTTTAATTTGTTACTACCTGCATTATTAGAGAATCCTTGATTTATTTATTATATGATTACACTAAACCCTTTTGTATCTCATTAACAATTATAGCCTTTCTGGCCAAGTTTACAATTATAATCTGCATACTAACTAAGTACATGTATACAAACATTTAACTATATAAAGTTTAACAACAGCTCTATAATGATATATTGATAATACAAAACATGAAATTAATATCAGTTAATTGATATTCTTTTAAAAGAATTACTCCACTTGCTACACACAAAAAAACAACATAACTATCATGATAATAATACAACATGATACAACGTAATAACAGGTACATTTTTATGAAATAAATCATGTAATAATTAATCATTCTCCTCTCATTTAAATCATCAATTATTATAAAACTGTCTAAGTTAGGTTTTTACATTCGTGTACCGTTTTACACCTTCTCACTGAACACTGAAGTTGGTATTATAAACATTCTCAAATTTTTCTTTCTACCTTGTATTCTTATTGTGGGATGATTCATTTATTTATTAATGGGTTATTTTCTGACCTTTTACTAGTATGGATAATAATTATTTTTATTTTTATTTTAAAACTTATAAACTTATTTATGCAACGTAGGGGACCATATTTTCGTTACGTTACAATATGTGTCTTAACGGTTATCCACTTCCTCACACCTCCGTCAATGTGTTCGAAAGTCCGAAGCCGTAGTAAGAGATCTGAATAAAGGATATCAATTTCGAAATGTCCGAAAGAGCGAAATGTGCGATAGTCGAAAGTTCAAAAGGAGAGGATCTCCTGTATAATATTTTATTAGGCACCAGAAGAACGGAAAATGGTCAAGAAACCATGGACCGAACGAGCGAAAGAGAGACAGATCTTGAGAAAAAGAGAGAGCAGATAGAAATAGAGTGAGTGAGTTTGTAAACCATCGTGTAGAAATCGAAAGCGCGACCAAAGTCTGGTTCACATTTATGTCATGTAGAGAGTGAATTCAAATCAGATGTTATGAGAACGCATGTACTGCAACGGCCGCCGTACGTAAGTAATATATTATGTTACCACTGTCACGGGGGGTTGTTGCGTAACTGTGTGTGACTGTGACAGTGGTCCAAGCTTGTGTTAACGTTATTTGTCTCCGTCTTGTACGCTATCTACATCGCCCGTATTAACAGGTACACTTGTAGGCTAGTAGTAGCAACCTGCCTGCATGTGTGGGTTGTTGACTTTTCGAAACACGGCCATATAAATAATACTTTTCACGAGTCTCTCACACTATCACTCTCACCCCATTTATATTTCTCTCTCTCTCTCTCTCTCTCTCTCTCTCTCTCTCTTCTCTCTCTCTCTCTCTCTCTCTCTCTCTCTTACCTCCCTTCTATCTTTTCCTCTCTATTTCTTACTTATCTTTCTCTCTATGACTCTCCTCTTAGCCCGTGGTGCAAAAAAAAACGGTCGTAACCTACTTAATCTACAAAGCTACTTAATCGAGTTTAATGTTAATAATAGTATACCTTATATTTCTTACGTTACGAAACCAAAGTTTTGCCCGTTTTCTATGATTTTTTCTCGCCTTTACCACTATTTAGTATTGACAAATCCCGGTCGTTCGCAACGCCTACTAATCTTCTTCCTTGTCAGAACACATATGTTAAAACAAGATGTGGTTCTATGTGATTCAAAAACAAGTGATTCAAGCCATTAAAAGTCGTACAACTCAGTAAGATAGGAATGTTGCAGAATTATATGTGATCTCCAAACGAGAGTAAAATATCGGTATGGAGAACCATACAAGACTTCCATGTTCTAAAGATTTATATTTAAAATCATTTCGAAATGAAATATTTCCATAGAAACTACTTCTATCTACTTACTGCTTTAGGGTTTAACCACAGTTCTGTGGTCACTAACGTATACCGCCTCACGTTATCGCACTCGATTTTCATTGATGAAGGAAGGTCGATGGCACTGCCGAAAACGTCTGGTTTTGCAGAAAAAATTGGACTAACGGCCAAACAGCCCGGAAGGAATTTTAACAACAAACTACTTCTTTGTTGGTGATACGTAGTACACATAAAAAATTATCTCCGACCCCGTTCAACTAGCCTCTTCACTTATAGATATTTCATCTACGTTTCTACAGTGGATTATTATGATCTTCTTATCAGGATACTTTATTTATCAAAATAAGTCCTTTACTCTTGTTAAAACATAAAACGTTGCAGGTAAACTACCCTTTCCCCCGTAACCGATCTTCACCAAAATCATATGCCTTTGAGTCCTCTACAACTCAGCCACATGTGTAAAAATTATTTGAATTCTGTTTGAATGGCGGCAGTTATCGTTCGTCATAGAAAAAATTACCCTTGCAAAAACATAAAATGTTGCAGGTAAACTACCCCTTTCCCTTAACCGATCTTCACTAAAATCAACAGACCTTGAGTCCGTTACAATTCAGGAATGTATGCAACCATTATTTGATTCTGTTTGAATGTGGGGCAAGTTATCATTCGTCATAGAAAAAATTACTTTGTTAAAACATAAAACGTGTGCAGGTAAACAACCCCATTTCTCTTAACCGATCTTCACCAAAATCAAAAGATCTTGAGATCTCAACAATTCAGGGATGCATACAAAAATTATTTGATCCTGTTTGACTTTACTGCAGTTATTGTTCGTCATAGAAAAAATTACCCCTTGTTAAAAACATAAAACGTTGCAGGTAAACTACCCCTTTTTCGTAACCGATCTTCACCAAAATCAAAAGACCTTGTGTTCTCTACAATTCAGGGATGTATGCAAAACATTATTTGATTCTGTTTGAATTTGCGGCTGTTATCGTTTGCCATATAAAAAATTCTACACACAGGCACACAGGCAGGTAGATAGACAGATACACATACAGACACTTTTCGAAAAATGACTTTTCTTCATGTTTTGAGGGTAGTATAATCAGAATCAGCCGTTATCTCGAACACGATTTTTTTCGCCATGACCATACTTCCATTTCCTTATGGAACATGGAAGTAAAAATCAATCTTCAGTGGATGCCGTCTCATTTTAAATATTGCGATACGAAACTGCTGTTCATCTAACAAAGAAATCCAGTGGCGTAACTCTTTTCACTGGGCCCCCGCAGGATACTTTGCGGGGCCACCTATAACCTTTATATAATTTACGCCATTGTTCCCTCTTGAATTTCCACAGGGAGCATCAAGAAATCTAGATCCGCTATTATCTCTCTCTCTCTCTCTCTCTCTCTCTCTCTCTCTCTCTCTCTCTCTCTCTCTCTCTCTCTCTCTCTCTCTCTCTCTCCTCTCTCTCTCTCTCTCACACACACACACACACACACACACACACACAGAGTCCAGTCTCTGTTGTGTCTTCTTGTACTACCACTTTGTCAGCTCATGTTTTATGTGCAATGCGCCCGCATTTTAAAAAATTGAATTACATAAAGTAATTCAAATGCACATAAATTTCTGCACGACTGTAAAAAGACACGTCTTTATTTCACATTTAATTAGGTGTATTCAGGCGTGCAGTGAGTAGATTAATACGTCTTGGCATTGATATACATCGGCGGTTGGAAAGAGACGTAACCAGCTGTTATGAAATACGTATTACACACAGCCTTTACAACTTCATTACCGTGACGACGTGAACAAGGAGAAGAAGAAGTAGTAGTAGTAGTAGTAGTAGTAGTAGGTAGTAGTAGTAGTAGAAGAACTACAATAATTGACGCTTTAAAAGTAAGGAGCAGCAGCGGAATAAAACTATCAAAGAAGGCTAAGAAGAAGAAGAAGAAGAAAAAAGTAGAAACAAGTTAGTACATGTTATTTAGATAGCAGTGTGCGGCATGCCGTGACGCTTCATTAACATAATAACATTATTGTAATAGACGCTGTAACAATAGCCGGTGGCAGTGAAACGATTCCCAACTCGCCGACTCCGCTTATCGATACGCACCGTTTCTAATCGATTATATGTATCGAGTGTTTGCTTTGTGAAGACTCTATAGCAGCTTAATAAACACACAAGCGAGAGCGCACAAAACGCTCAAAGCACGGTTAGTGTTTATGATTACGATATAGTCATTACAGCGAGAGCCATACTGTATCGAAACGTCTTCACAATCAAGCAGGCAGCCAGAGGTCGGTAAATCGCAGGACAATTTTGGGTTATATTACTTCAAATCGTCACTTAAATCGGTATGGAGAACCATACACGACTTCCATGTTCTAAGATTATATTTAAAATCATTTTCGAAATAAAATATTTCCATAGAAACTACTTCTTGCTTCAGCCTTAACCACAGTACTGTGGTCACTAACGTATACCACCTTACGTTAGCGCACTCGATTTTCATTGATGACGGCAGTCGATGGCACTGCCGAAACGTCTGGTTTTGCAGAAACCAGATTTCGATCGAATAAATTTATAACATCAATACAAAAAGTTACCCCCTCCCTCTTCAACTACCCTTTTCATTTTTAGATATTTTATCTACCTTTCTACAGTGGATTATTATGACTCAAGCCCATATTATTATAAAATATATTATTATTATTATTATTAATATAATCATAATTATTATTAGGATTATTATTATTATTATGACCTTTTTAGGATACTTTATTTATCAAAATTAAGTACTCTACTCTTGTTTAAACATAAAACATTGCAGGTAAACTACCCCTTCCCCTTAACTATTCTACACCAAAACCAATAGGCCTTGATTTCTCTACAACTCAGATACACATGCAAAAATGTATTGATTCTGTTTAAATTTACGGCAGTTATCGTTCGTCATAGAAAAAATTACTCTCGTTAAAACATAAAACGTTGCAGGTAAACGACCCCTTTCCCTTAACCGATCTTCACCAAAATCAACAGACCTTGAGTCTTCTACAATTCAGTGATGTATGCAAAACATTATTTGATTCTGTTTCAATTTGTGCAGTTATCGTTCGCCATAGAAAAATTCTACACACAGACACTTTTCGAAAAATGACTTTCCTTCATGTTTTGAGGGTAGTACAACTAGAATCAGCCCTTATCTCGAAAACAATTTTTTTTGCCATCACCATACTTCCATTCCCTTACGGAACGTGGAAGTGAAATACTCTGGTTAAAACATAAAACGTTGCAGTTAAACTACTCCTTTCCCTTAACCGATCTTCACCAAAATCAATAGGCCTTGAGTCCTCTACAATTCAAGCAAGTATACAAACAATTATTTGATTCTGTTTGAATTTGCGGCAGTTATCGTTTACCATAGAAGAAATTCTATACACAGACAGATAGACACACAGACATTTTTCGAAAAATCACTTTTCTTCATGTTTTGAGGGTAGTTCAATGAGAATCAGCCCTTATCTCGAACACGATTGTTTTCGCCATCACCATACTTCCATTTCCTTATGGAACATGGAAGTAAAAATTCCTTACTTGACGCCGGAGTGTAAATATTCGTGTTTGGCTCCGAAGTGACCAGTTCAGTAACGCTAAAGGGAAGAATTATTCTTAATATAAACAAACACTTTTACGATATTAACTGAAGTCTCGTTGGGTACTTGGTGAACATATTACTTAAAAAGATTTAAATGGCTACAAACACTTTGCACTTTCACAATTTATTCTTAAACTCTGAAAATTATTTCAGCCACAGAGGAATGTGGCCTATGAGAATAGCCTAATCGGCTGCTTCCGTCTAATATCCTCGTTCCTTCGCCGATCCAAGAGAGAGAAAACCCTTGCGCCCTCTTAGAAATTTCACTTTGGCTGCCTGAATCCTCTGCACGTCCCATTTACCAAGAGTCCATGTCTCACTAGCATACAGGAATGTGGAGACGGCCACAGATTTATAAAGTTTCATTCGTGTATCCATCCTTCCGTGTTTTGTGTTTCAGGTACTTACGAATCGTTCCACAGATGCATCTAACAACGGAATAGAAACAGTGACAGCTTTGAAGCATTAAGAATCCGGATTGAATTAGGGAAAAGTTAACTCATAAAAACGAAAAGAGTATTCTGCGACCGACCCCTAAGCTCTGAACTAAAAAAATTTGGTTTATGAATTTGGTTTGGAATTAATGAATTTACCTTTCAAAATTCTTCTTCTTCTTCTTCTTCTTCTTCTTCTTCTTCTTCTTCCCTTCTTCTTCTCTTCTTCTTCTTCTTCTTCTCTTCTTCGTCTTCTTCTTCTTCTTCTTCTTCTTCTTCTTCTTCTTCTTCTGATATCCAACCCAGTATGGGTCCCCCATTCCGTCCTCTCAGTACACAACCTTCTCCAGCTGAAGACAACGTAGGACTATCTTTCACTTACACGTAAGCTATGTTTTTGTTGTTTCTTGTGTCTTAAAAGGAATTAGGATTAGTAAAGCGGGATCTCGTTCGCGAATTTAATGGGTGACAACGAACGAATTAGGAAAGGACGTTGAGCGTTGGTTCGTCAGTCGCGACCGCTGACGCGATGATACGAACGAACGAGCAAACGAAGTGAACGAAGGCGACTCTCACGTTCGTCGTCGCGAACGATGGCGTACGAACGAATGATGTGAAAATTACAACATTATTATTCCCCATTCGATGTACGTCGCTGCCCTGCCCCTCTGCTTTTGTTTCAAAATCGTTAGTTTGTCATAAATACAGTATACTCTCACTAATCCGGCAGATATCAGACCAGGCTAGTGTTGGATTAATGGATGATTATTAGAAAAAATGCATTTAAATGACAAAAAGTAGTGTATATTGTACATAATGGTAAAACATAAAAAGAACTTAAACCTGATTAAAACAACGGATTAAAAATATAGTAAATTATCTTCTATTGTTTCTTAAAATTATTCAAATTAGTTTTATGTTTATAATTTAGTCAAACGAAGTATAAAATGAAACTCGTAGAGTAATGTGGCTACAGTACTATTCCATTGGAACGAAAAAGCTGTCAATTTTCTTCTGTTTCGGTTCGAATGCGTCAACATCACATTGACAGATTTTCACTAAACAGACGAATTCCGAAACGCTTTTAAAAATTTTCCAACCAAAGTTTACTAGCCTGAAAATAACCTTTTTCATAATTTCGCTGTTGAAGAATTTTGCATTTCCCTTAAGAATTTCTCCCAAAATAAGCGTATGTCGATTACGCTCTTGACGGAATCAACTGTATAGACTATCTTCAACTTGAGGGACCGCGCCCGTTTTTAATGCTTTTCTTATTTAACGTTTCTTATTTTCATTGTTTTTGAAAAAACTTTGAATGTTTTCGCTGTTCTTTCTATGTCGTGTATTGTAGGAGGACCAACACCAAATTCATTAGCGAGGTTAACTAATTTATCACATTTTTCAAATCTTTTTAAAATCTCGTTTTCTGATGCAACTAACATCTATGGTGGTCAGCGATCACAACTTCTGTCATGCCCCGTGTTTCCGCGGGTGATTCGCACGATTGTCGAAAATATTTTGACGGTCAGGCAGGGGGAAATTTGAGAAGCACTGGTTTACAGTATGGTATAGTTTGGACATTTACCGCGTTTCGTCGTCATTTGCACAATGGAATTTATTAAAATTACTTTCTAAAAGTATCTCAATAAGAATATTTCGATTTTACCTTACAAAAAATGAACGATGGCGGATGAAGTGATCGTGATCTAGGGGGATGGATTCCGACACGGACCGATCCTAAAGAAACGGTTCACCCAAATGAAAGATTTTGCTGATCTCTAGATTGGTGTTGACATATTTCGGAAAAGAGCCAGAGAGAGAGAGAGAGAGAGAGAGAGAGAGAGAGAGAGAGAGAGAGAGAGAGAGGACAGAAGTGTGGATTATGGTCAAAGATCTAAATACCTAAATAAATATCTAAATACCTAAATATCTAAATACCAAAGGTTTACAGATCTTTGATTATGGTGGGCATCAGCTTTCTAGGAAAGTGTTTAATGTGTTATTATTTTTATCACTGATTCAGTATTACTGCGTTAGGAATGTTTGGAGTTGAACTGCAGCGATGAATGAACCGAACCGTTGTTTCCACACACGCGCGCGCACGCACTACAATACCGTCGCTTGTCTTGTGTTATCGTTAGCGATTTGGCGTTCGTGAAACGAGTGCATCATGTCTGTTTCAGATTTATAGATGTTACTTATAATTAGGCTTTATTTGAATATGCGACGTACCTAATATGGCTTTGATATAATCGTAACCTTGTGTGAGTGTGGTGGCATCATTGAAATTTTCTGCTACTCATAACAGAGTCCAACGTTTCTCTGCATCGTATTCGAGCGGCTCGGTCGTATGGATGAATACATTTAGCTCTTGTAAACCTTGCTTACAACTATAACTAAACCTCTTTATGTGTATTATCAGGGTGGGGCATCCGTTCCAGGACACGCCCCCGTTTTCATACGAGAGATAATATGGTATTGAATTTTGACCAAGTCTGAAATTTTATAAATTCTTTAAATAATCTTCAAAGGGTTTGAACATTTTTCAAATTCTACTACCGTTAGTTTTCCAATTCTCTTCTTTACACCAATCGCGTTTTTCTTAACCGTAGTCCGTTCATAAGTTCAATCACCTATCGGCCTTTTTTCTTTTTAAGTTACTTTGAAAGAACCGTCACTTCGTGGTATTAAAAACAAATAACAGCTAACTTGATCTTACCGTCCACAATTAAGTAGCCGTGAACCCATTCTCGATCAGATATACTCGACGAAAACCCACAGTCTTACCTGCTACCCCACAGCTTCAAGGACATGGAGACGAAGCTAAAAGAGCTGGAAGTCGAGGCTGGATCAATGGAAAAAAAAAAAAATGAAATAGATAACTTGAACATCACAGAGCTCTCAGGGTCGGGGATCAGTTTATTGAGAAAATTGGCAAGTTCTGTTACTGTGGGAGCGTCATTACCCCAGTTGGAGATTTAACAGAAGACATCGACAACCGCAGCAACAAAGGAAAGAAACCTTTCCGACTGGTGATCCGAAGCTGAGGTCCAAGGGATTACAGATGAAATCAGGCTGTAAATATTCGAAAGTAACTTAAAGTAATGTAAAGTAAGTAAATGTAACGTAATGCTCTGCTCTACAGTTCTGGGCCTTGGAAAATGGCTAAGCAATTGAGTCACCCACAAGCTACAGACATTTATTAATTTAAAACGTTTCAAAGGGAGATTGTACGACGCGTTTATGGCCTGGTTAAGGA
Source organism: Magicicada septendecula (assembly GCA_034769895.1). Classification (NCBI taxonomy): domain Eukaryota; kingdom Metazoa; phylum Arthropoda; class Insecta; order Hemiptera; family Cicadidae; genus Magicicada; species Magicicada septendecula. Next base: position 39,080,595 of record CM068367.1, read on the forward strand.
AGGTGATGGATGAATGGAGAATAATAAATAATCAGGAGATAGATAGAGAACGTTGTAAGATTCGTAAAATCTTAACGAATATAATGATAAGTCCAGGGCCCGCCGCTAGGGTGCAATTTTACCCTTGCCACCCTCCTGTCATAACCCTTGTTGGAGGACTCCCCCGTTTCTTAGCCTCTTCCTCACTCACTTTCTTCAAATTCAAATTGTTTTGAGGTTGAAGCAGGAACGTTTACATCAACATTCTCATCAGTTTTTGGACGCTTAGATTCAGTTTCACTAGTATCAGCTAAATATTTTTCTAACGCACCACTTCACTTCTGTTGTTCAATTTTCGCCTTTCTTTTTTGTTTATATTGAAATCCCCGACAAACCGTTTCGTTTTTATGTTGACATTTTGATGATATTACGAATATAAACCGTATATACAAATACGACACGTCTCAGAATTACTACACCGCCAGACCGTGAACAAAAACAAGACCGTACTTGGAAACGTCTTAAACATAACTAATAAATTGCTGTTACTGCTTATAAACTACTGTTGTTTTGAATACAAGTTGACAGTCCGAAAGGCGTTGTTTTTTCTAAAATTTTTACTTTCATTTTTGGCCTGCGCTGCCCCCTAAGTTGAACAATTTTCATAGCAACCGCTACATTCAGATTTGGGTTAAAATTTGTTATCTCTTTTTTGGACCCTGATGTTCTTAAAAATTTTAAATATCCAAAACTATACACTATATTTCGGTTTTTGTTAAATTCTTTTTAATTTATAGCCCATTCGGATTTTTGGCACTTTATCAAAATTGTTGCCTACTTTTTAAGCCCTGGAACCACAAAGTTTTGAAATACTTAAAAAATGAATTCTATATTCACATTTAGATTAAACTTTCCTTTAATTTTACACCTCACATGAATTTTTACAATTTACCTCGCATTTTTTTCCTTAGCTCACGTATTTTCTGGGGATCGATCTTAAAACCAATAGTGTCTCTAGGGTTATAAAACTATGGACACGCATGCCAGATTTTACGATAATCGGTTGGTGCTTTCAAAAGTTGTCGTGAGACATACCCCAAACAGACAGACAGACAAATTCCAAACGGCCGAGTTAAAGCTGACGTTTTGCTCGTTCAATTAATTATGTACAGTATTAAGAGAAGTTAGTTACTTGAATTACCTTGGGAATGAACTCCACACGGTTATCATATAGCCGTACACCATGACATAACATGACAATAGAACGTATCATGGTAAGTTTTTCCCCAGTTGTTATTTGTAACCAGATGTGTGATTTCATATTTCCCAGTTACATCATACAGCGTTTCATGCGTGTGCGTTATTGGACACTCTTTCGTTTTTCTTCTTCTCATTACCGTATATAGTAGTAGCAGCGAGGATAGCAAAGAAATATGCCTGCACGCTGCATATTTGTGTTATCTCTTTGGGCGCTGTCATCATTATCGCCAGCGGGTATCAGAATCATGTCTACACGGCTGTCCTTCGCCTGTCTCCGCGTGTAACGCGAAACCGTGTGAGAAACTCGAAATCACAAATGTGGAGGAAGTTTTTGTTTTCTCACTTTATTTAAGAGACTAGGTTATGTAGACTTAAAATAGCAAAAAATTGTTACACTTCATTCGTTACGTTTGTCTGTTTTTCTAAAATATGAATGAAAATATTATTGGTTTATTTTGCTAAGCACTGTTTACAGTTTATCGGAGTGTAATATAAACAAATCTTCAAATCATTTATCACTTCTGATAAGAAAACGTAAATATTAATGTACTTGTAGTTAATAATTTTTGAATTCAAGTATTTATGTTAAGATCTTTTCTTGTTATAGGTCAGCATTGCTTTGGATTGCTCTATGACCTTGTAATCGGTGGAAATGTGTGTGCAACTGAAGTGGAGTAAGTACACTGAAATTAATTTAATTACTTTTAATCTATTTCGTCACTTAAAAAAATAACAGTCATTTATTCTGTGTTAATAACAGCCCGTAACACATATTGTTTTAATTGTTCTATAGAATATATCGATTTTTTGAAAATTTTTGTTGTTAAAATTTACTTTCGAAATGGAAAAATATGATTACCGTACTGTCCTCCGCGGGTTAAAGACCCTTCGAGTTTCTCCGTGAATAAACAACGGCAAACGTTTATGGTTATGCGTGTTTGTGACATTTACGTATCTGAATATGTATGAAACAGCTGTTGTCCGTCTCTGCGCAGCCCATTATATTTCGTCGTCTGGCTTTAATAGGTCACCCTAGCTTTTCAAATGACCTTCAGTGTCCATAGATTGCACGTGTCTTGTCTGGGTATTTAAGCAAACAGACCTCAAAACTGATTAAAATGTTTGGCTTGTTATAGACTATTCCTTTCAAGAAGTCGCCATTGTGAAATCAACAGCGAATATTTGTATAATGAATATTTGTATATTTTCCCAAATGTTCATTATGGTGCCTTTCTGTGGTATGTGTTTTATTAGTGTCATGTTGGTTATGTCTGGGAATTCTTGTCCAGTGTTTATTGCATGTGTGGCCAAATTAGATTTGTATATTTCTGGTTTTTTGTATGCGTTTAGGTGTTCAAAATAACGTTTTTCAGTTGTTTTTTGTTTGTCCTATGTAACATTTATTGCAATCTTGGCATTCAATTTTGTATATACCATTGGTTGTTGTATTATCTTTGTTGTGTGGGTTATCTAGTTTTTGTAGATAATTTTTGTTAGTTTTGTATGCTATTTTAACGTCTGTGTTTTCAAACAGTTTTGTTAGGTTTGTCATTTTATTAAATTACCAGAGGCCAACAGGAAACCACAATAACAACCAGCCAACACCACACAAGTACTTCACCAGACTCAAAATCACGAAGGCTGAGGATGGGAACACAATGGTTTCCGAAACATGTTCCTAATAAGGAAAAAAATATCTTAAGGTAAATTTATTATAAATATTAAATATATTATACACATCAAGAAACGGACTGTAGCAAAAAGTGTTTGAATATATATATATATATATATATATATATATATATAATATTTAATATTAATAAATAAATTACCTCAAGATATTTTTTTCCTTATTAGGAACATGTTTCGAGAACCATTGTGTTCTCATCCTCAGCCTTCGTGATTTTGCGTCTGGTGAAGTACTTCTGTGTTGGCTTGTCGTTATTGTGGTTTCTTGTTGGTCTCTGGTACTTTAAAGTGGTATTATTGTGTGTGATTGTGGTGTATGTATTAGTATTTAGTGTATTTTCGATGTTGAGGGCTTTGAAAATTGTGTCATGTTTTGTATTGATTTGTATTTGTTGATATATATATATATATATTTATTTATTACAACGGTATAAAATTGCAAATTTAATATAATTTAAATTTGTGGAGCCCCACGATCTTGGAGCGCCATTTTTTACAACGATACAACGTTATTAAATGTAAGCGTGTCGTGCCACACGTTGACGGGCAACAAATTTATAACAATACAAATAACGTGTATGTGTAATTGGGGTTCAGGTGTAATTATAATAAGAGTATTAGATTTATGAGTATTTAAAAATTCATACTTATTGTTTACTCAATCTTATAAATAATAAACATCATTAATAATCTTCGGTCACGATATTACTCATTATTAAATGATTATCTCTTATACTATACGGTGTTACACACATTTAAACCCTCTTACATCTAGACATGTTAATAATCTTAACCTAGACATGTTAATAATTTGATTTACTAATAAAAAAAATAAAATTAAAATGTAATTTGAATTGAATTCTTTTAATTCAGATCTGACCTCAACTCGCTCAGTCTATACCAATGTTTACAATTAAATTTAAATTTATATTAATTACTTTTAGACAGGCATTTGTTTTATATTCAAATTTAAATTATTGTTTTCTATAATGCAAATATCAAATCAATTTAACTATTTACTTTGATAAACAAAATCTACTCTCTCAACTTTAAATTCTTTTTTTTTTCTTTATATGCGATCGCTCATTCTTACGACTAAACATTTATCTACATTTCTAAAATATTATTTCTACCTATAATTTTTTCTTTGTTTTAATTTATCGTCTTTTGATATAGTCTTTATGAGCGCTTTTTTAAAATCATTTATAAATGCATTATGCATGTCACCTCGAGTTCTGATGATCTTACGACTTATTGACGGGGTCCAGCGTTGTGCAGAGTTGGTTTTCCATACCGCAGTGTGTGGTCCTGGATATGTCTAGAGTCCAGCGTCGTTCTCCAGCAGTGTGTGGTCCGCCTCAGAGAATTGCTATCTGCTGCAAGGTGGATCTTAAACGTCGGTCAGGCGTCCAAAAAACATCGTCTAACGTCCAGCATCCCTCGCCGCTCTTGTAGCTTCTCCGTAGATACTCTTTGTAGACTTAAACGGTCCCGGTACTTTACGCTTTCCGAAATATTGTCAACCTAATTGTTGAACGTCTTATTAGTTCGTTAATGAGACTTGAAAAAAAATAAATAAAACTGTTCTGCCGACGGACAGCATGTCCGACTGCAACTGTGTCTTGAAATGAAGAGAAGGGTTTTCGGTCGAACACTTAATTTATACCCTCTCGAGATTCGCGCCAGTTGGCTCCAAAATTGTCCTGTCGATACCTGCAGATCACATGCTTGCCCCCACTCCCGAACCTTTTCATATATTTGCAATTTTCGTCATTTTCTCACTGGGGATAAATATAAAATTTACACACACTTTGGTGCCTTTTGTTTGTTTATAAACTAATTAGTTTTTACACAGTGGAATTAAATAATTATTTTATTAATTACTTGGGGAGGGTAGCTGAGATTCCTGTCTGTACATGCATCACTAGCACACACAAGATACACGCGTAACACACATACAATTGAGCAAGTGTTCTTTGCTTGTCGAAACAGGTTAATTTCTCCCCTAATATAACAATGAAATATTTTTACAATCTCAGACCTGTCCATTTACCCTTAACTTATAATAATTCTACAAATTTTATATTTATTCAAATCAATGCCTAATACAGCATATGGCTGTATCGTTGCAATATATATTACAACGTTATTTTTAGACACTTACTTTTACACATATGCTCTTACTCATTTGTGCGCACTTACCCACGTCTCGAAGGTATACTCTTCTTCTGCAGTATTTACCTTGATGTTCCCCGGCTGGGTCGCAGGCTTTGGTCGTTGATTGAGTGTGGATAAGCACGTGAATATCGTTATATAAGTCTAATACAAGTAAAGAGTACAGAGGATTTAGTAGTGGTTGTGAAATTAGTACGACTGTGTTAATAAAATCATATTCATTTGATTTATTATTTAAAAATTCAAATTATCATATTATTAATTGTTTTGTGTGGGTTAAGTACTATTTGAACCCTTATATTCGATCCGAATATAATGTAATTATAACGTGTTTAAATCTTATTTCTTATATTCTAATACATATTATACACAAACATAAAACATATATGACCTGAAATATTTATACAGACATATAATACATAACACATATAATTATTATAAAACGTGATTAACACGTATAAAATTTAATATTCATCTTGTCTTTGCAAGTGTGGTTTTTAATATATACCACTTAATAAAAACTTTTAATTAATTAAACATTTATTAAACTACTAATAGAGAACATTTATTACTTTAATTGATTCTATTATTTAATGTCTCAATTAATTAATAATCTTCAAATTACGTAACTCTCATACTTGAATTTAATTATCTAATCAAATACAAAAATATAATAAAAATATGGTTCTTCCTTGACCATTTATTTATGAGATTACTACAGTTATATTCTCTATTATCAATTATACTTTGAATATTTATTTATTCATTATGAAAATTTAAAAATATACTACTTTCTTTGTAAACTTGTATATGAAATCTAGAGCTTTCTTTCGATAGACCTCAGGGTCATTTAATATTAATATTAAATGTCTGACTTCACCTGCAGTTTTCTGCAACCATTTAACTTTGTCGTTACCGTCATCTGGACTCTCGAGTTTGTTGATCCTCTTCGGTATCACCTTCTCTGTCTCTGCGTCGTTGAAATTCCTCGCTCCGTCTCCTGGATGCTGAGTTCTGACGTGGACCTCTGGTCGTGATGATGTACGGCTGGATGTAGTTGCATGTGGCTGTCCCTGCGTCCTCTCGTCTTCTGCTCTGGTTCCTCTCCTCTTCTTATCTTGTCCCTCGTGGATGTCTCGAAGTTCTATGTTACTCCTTGAAGTTCATCGACGATACGACTTCTCGTAGATTACGATTTTATAGTTTTTTAAAACAATCGTGTTACACTATTACTTGCACCGACGTACTGCCGGCTCCATCGCACTTCCGTTATGTAATACTGTTAAAAAACATTACTTGACTTGTAAAATTCGCGGTTGCGAGATGCGTGGATCTTACGAAGTTTATCTGAGTCCTGAGTGAGAAAGAGTGTGTCGCTCGCTGGGGTTTTATACTGCTGCCGTCGTCCCATGCCTGTTGGAAACTGTTCTGACAACATTGAACAGGTCGGCGCGTC
>CM068367.1:39092153-39264653 GCA_034769895.1 Magicicada septendecula
GCACTAGAATAATAAATTTATAAATTTACAAAATTTATAATTTTCTAAATTTTTTATATTTTTTAAATAAAAACCTTTTTTATTTCGGTCAGTTTTTAAACATTTTTATAATTCTAGTAGACAAATGTTATTACTAGTAGAATAACTGTACAAATTTTAACTTCCTATGTTATAAAGGTAATTATACAATTCTCGAAGATAAATAATAAACACAATTGAGAATAAATTCATATCATACCATTTCTTACATTTATTACTCTGAATTTTATATTTTGTTTCAGCGTTTATCACTCCAGAAACAAAAATAATTGATTAAATTGACTCCAGATAAATACGAAACCAACCTGCGAAGTTAGTGCACAGGTAAAGAGGAGTTTTACCGCAACTGATTACAGCAATATATATCAAAACTAACATTGTGAGTACAAAAAACTGAACTTAAAAACCGGCAAAACAGTATAAAATAAGTTTTCTTAATAAACGTATATTTCATATACTAATGCGACGATGTAGTCAAAAGGTTCATATTTATCTGGGGAGCCAGTGAAATTGTGTTTGTTTCTGGAGGAAACAAAGGTTAAAACAAAAACTACAATTCAGGGTAATAAATGGAGTACAACGATATGGTTAAATTAATTCTATATTATGTTTTAATATTTAACTGTGACCACAATCAATATTCATTTTAATATTCAATTCAACAGCTATGCACACAGGAAAACCTCGATTTGGATAAAAATACGTGGATTTCATTATACACGTAAGTGTGGAGTGTGGGTTGACGAGAGAGTAGACAATAGCGGCGGACGAACAGTAACGAAGTTGCCCGAGTGGCTTCACGCTGTCAGTCTGCAGACTCAAGTGAGACTAGATCCTTTTTTCCGTGTGTGCGCAGCGGAACAGATTTAAGTGACATTTTATGGATAAAAACAGATTTAAGTGAGACGTTTAAGTTGCAAAACTAAATATCTGTTCAATAAAGCCATAGGAGACTGGTATTGTAAAACAAATCACGTTTTACTGAAAATATTAATTTGTGATTTATTATTAGAAATCCTTATTTTTTTTTTTAGTTTAAAACTACCTAATCAATATATCGTTTCGGTAAAAGGTAATATTTTGTAATAGTTTTGAGTTAGAAAGCCCCGGCCTTTACTCGATTAGGTAAGAAATTTTATTGTAAAAGAGAAAAGGTCTTGTCAGAAAAAGGGGGGGATTTTTTTATAAAATTGGGGCGAAGCGTCATACGGGTTGGGGGGGGGGGTCGGCACCCCTGCTCATCTGAATAGGTGCTAGGTGGAAGGTTGCCTAAGAAAGTCTGGCAATACAAGCTTACTGAACGACGAAGTAGGCGTATGAGAACACCTAGGAATCGTTGGTGAAGTGGATATATTCCTTTGTGACCGGAACCGGTAATTCGCTTAGTCCCTGAGTGAAGAAGAACTTGCTTGACCTTGAAGGAGGAACTCGTGGTTATAGTTCAGTTGTCGGATACCAAAAGCGGATCACCTCAGACGCACAGTCAATACAGATGTGACTATTTCTTCGATTTTACCAGATTTTACCATTGTCGCTGAAAAAAGTCAAGACGGGCTACCACATAAATACTGAAATATCTGGTCGAAGAAAGACGTTGACCGTATGCTTGAAACCGTTGAAAAGTAATCAAACTAAAAGCGACAATTAAACTTTCTTTGGCTTGTTTTCCCATCAGTTCTGCCAGTGTCGTCTTACTCTATCAGCTGTCTGAAAGTCGATTACTGCTATACGAACGTCATGTTAAGGTAACAGTACTTAATTCTAATTGTCACAAATCGGTATTAAAATTCTTTCACGCCCAAACGAAATGCCTGTTCGCATATTTAGGTCTGCCCAATAATAAGCAGCAACCTCTTTCGGCATGAGAAGGAGGAAATAAAGTAATGTCGTTCGGGTTAAAGTTCAGCGGTCGATTTATTGAATCTGAATATTTTGATTGGTGTTAAATGTCACGGGTTCGTGACAGTAACAGTGTGAAAGAGAAATCAAGCAGCCATTCTCCACTGGCTGTAGTGTGCAGTGGCAGTAATAACAATCTGGCGAGAATCGAACGCACGGCGACGGCAATCTCACGCACGCCAACCCAAATACATACATCGTTTGTTTCTACTTTGGCGTCACAACTAAGCGAATACTGAAGCCATTTGAAACCATTAGAACAAATGCTCTTAAACCGTTTATTCCACCACTTTTTCGATTCTGGGAGTGTTATGTCGCACGCAGTAAACGTTTGTTATTTATGAATAATATTCATACTTTCTCACATATTCTTATTATTTAATATTAACAATAAATAATATTTTGTATTTTGACAGGAATATACTATATATTAGAATGTTTGGACAGTTATGTAAAATAAACTGCCGAAACATTGTAAAAATTATCTTATCAAAATATAAAATATTATTTATTATTAAAATGATCAACAATAATAGGCTAATAATAGTAAAATAAAATAATTAATATAATAGTAAGTTATCAGTAACACATAATGTATTACTTATTCGTTAATAACAGAATTACAAATATCATTGTTGAAAATAATGTTAAGATTGCTATCTTTAATCTTATTATAATCTACAGTTTGTATAAAACACGTAGAGTTAATGAGGTCAGTGGCGTAACTTCGGGAGGACCAGGGGGATGAATTGCCCCCCCCCCCAGGTATTAAAAAAATTTCATTAATGTAATTTCATTAATTCAAATGTCACTCAACGTAAGTCTATTTCTAAATCTTTGCATGTTTTCAAATAAGACTTATAAATAATTATACCGGTATGGTAAGAATCTTGTATGTTTCATCTGACCTGAGGAAAAAGGGGAGTCCAACCTTCAAGCTAACTTCATCCTCCCACCCCACCCAGAAGCAAGTGTCACCTCCATTAGTAACTAGTCTCATCCCCCCTCCCCAGGAGCAGCTCCTACTTATCCCACTGATAACGTTACTTGATGGGAAACAAGAAATAAAGTTATCAATACAGATTACGTAATATCGCGTGTATTTGAGGACCGTGTTCGTTTGGTGACGTGCATTCTGCAGTTCTTCCTTTTCGTTTCTTAAAAGCGCTATGTCATCTGCAAAACGGATGATATTATAGCATTCGCTATTATTATTATTTCATTGTTGCTGGTTTCCGTCAAATATTTCATTCGTACTCAATATACAAATTAAAACAGTGAGGATAATCCACAGTCTTGTCTTATCACGGGGACAATCCACACTTTCCGATATCTTATCACACGTAGCTTATAGACTTATGTGAAGCTCACAACCTCAACATTGCTAACGCCCTCTTCTAGAAAGCATGCAGTTCAGAGTGTGGAAACTCAGTAAACAAAATTAACAAGAAAGCGCGTGGTGACTGTACGATGAGTAAACGGTCTGTGCTAACGGCGATGGAAGATAGGTTGGCAATGCTGCCAGCGTCGCCCAGTTGCATAAATGTGTCCTATACAGTAATGCTCCTCTTCACCTTCTTCCTATTCTTATCCCGTTCTTCCTTCCTCTCCTGTACATTCTCCTCCTCCTCCTCCTTCTTCTTCTTACGGAGTCACATATACTGTTTGATTGCTCCTTAGAATCGACCGACGATAAATTATCTTTAGCGTCTCTGTGGTACGACGGTCACCCTCCAGACCCTAAGGAAGGCAAAATTATCGTACGATGTTTTTTAAACGGACTCACGGAATTCACTGCATTAGAGAATGGACGACAAACTGTCGCCGACAACCGGACCCACGGAATTCACTGCATTAGAGAATGGACGACAAACTGTCGCCGACAACCGGACCCACGGAATTCACTGCATTAGAGAATGGACGACAAACTGTCGCCGACAAACGGACCCACGGAATTCACTGCATTAGAGAATCGACGACAAACTGTCGCCGACAAACGGACCCACGGAATTCACTGCATTAGAGAATGGACGACAAACTGTCGCCGACAACCGGACCCACGGAATTCACTGCATTAGAGAATGGACGACAAACTGTCGCCGACAACCGGACGATATCAAACTCATACGTAAATGAGGCTTCGATATTATCTGTAAATCGCCGTTTCTTTTGAACTACTACAGTCAAAACATTTATAAGTTAGGCATTAATCGCACACAGTCAGTCAGGTGAAAAATGTTTATCGTGTTTACTAGGTGGTGGGGGGTACCTAAATAGTTGTGGAAGGTATAGTCATCGAACAGCGTTCAGCGTTTTAACTACATTGGGAGCGAAATTTCATATTAATTCGACAGGGATCTTGAAAACAAGATCATTCGTCTAAACATAGCTTAGACAGTACCGGTAATGTAAAATAAACTGTCGACACATTGTCAAAATATAGTATTATATCTGTATTGATAACTTTCTTTCTTGTTTCCCTTCTACAAGTAACCTCATCAGGGGCGGAACTAGGACCTGCTCCCGAGTGAGGAGGGGGGAGACGTGTTACTGGGGAGTGATGAGACTATCTTCTGTGGGGGGGGGGGATAGTCTAAACAGCTTAAATGCTAAATGCTACCTTGTTTATGATAAGTATTACCTGTTCAAGAAAGTAACTTACAACTGCAGTGCAGCGTTTTATATTAGCGTTAACTCGTGATCTTTTATCTCTAGTCGACGTGACGATATAAATACCTTCACGTCGTAACGTGACGTAAAGAACTACGAACAAGAAGAAGAAGCTTTCACCATTATCACCGGCAGTTTACGCAGTGTGTATATGTGTGTGTACGTATTTATAGAACGTTCCATTTATATAAATAAATAACGCAAGAACGTTATAAATGTGCGTGCTTGCGACTCGTGATACTGACCTCGATTCCCGTTTTGAGGGGGAATCGAACGCGTGGCGCTAACGTCGCCGATGTTATATTTTAAATTTTAAATATTTGTTTACGTGTCTGCCAGTTCGTCCGTATCTGTTATTTCACAGCTTCCTTGATTATGCGCCCGCCGTTTACATAACCTTCCTTCTCGTCTTACTTTGTTTTTCTTGTTACCTTGTTTCTTCTATAAACAGCAGCAACTATAAATTACTCGAATATTCCTTAAATTAAACAATTTTTTTTATAATTGTGATATTCCTAACACTTTTTCTCTTAGGTAGGCCATCACTGTCCTTGTCAATCAGCAATTTTTTTTTTTTTGAGGGGGAATAATTGATTTTGGGGGATATGAAAAGTTGCAATCATTTTTTAATGGTCTAAACTATAAATGATAGGAATGAGTGAAGATAAAAATACAGTGTGTTATTATCAGTACAATAAGTTTATTGACATACAAGAATAAAATCGTATCTGTGTTTGTCAGTTCATTGTTCTTCTTTTAATAATATTCATTTATAGTTTAAAAAAAACACACTACTAATTTGATGGATCAAACAATAACTAAAATGGAGGTAAGGTGCAGTTATAATTTAAAGTAATTTTACTGTAAAACCAGGAACTTACATAACGTGATATAAATTTTTTATCATATTCAGAATCACAAAACCATTCTACAATTACAAGACGACGAAAACTTTCGTCTGAGATAACCATTTGGGGGGACGAACCCCCCCCACCATGGTTCAGAGCCTGTTTCAAATCGCACGAAAAAGGAACAAAATAGCTATTTGAATCTTACTTTTCAACTAAATGTAAGCCTAACCCTTATAAGGAATTCCTCTGTTCACTCTGCCTCATGGTACGTCAGGACGGTCTAAGAGCTTCTTCGCAGGGCATAACTACCGGGTGGGTAGACTGGCAAATGTCAGGGCCCAACAAGGTAAAGGGGGTCTATGGATCGGGCAGTCCTTAGCTAGGAAGCCAGACATCAAGGAAGGTTGTAGATAACTTTGCTGAGATCAAAGCCGTTACATTAAACAAATTCAACTGGAAATAAATAGTATTACGGATTTCATTTCCATATCGTTACGCCGGTCTCACGGATCGTCGCACTGTACAGTGGAAAATACTGACACCAATGAAGTCACTAATTACCGTCTTTAATTAGTCATAAATAACAATTTGAAATCAACAAGGTGCTCTCATACAACAATTCAAGTTAAATTTGTCCACACACAATAATAATGTCAACTAATAGAATTTCGTACCAATTATAACACAATAATGTCTTTCCACTAATAAGCAACAATCACTTGATCCGCACTCTGCAATTCCACCGGGTGTAACTAACTTCTAAGCCGGCCGCTGTTGCTTATATAGGTCTCGTAAATGTTCCAGAATAATTTTCCATACTCCCGGCCGCGTGCCAACCTAATTTACATAATTACAAGAGTACTCGAACAGTCTGAAAGGTATCTGAATACACGGCCTTGACAGAGACACTGAACCTTCTCGGCTGGCCGAGAAGCGTGTAGATCTTATACGTAGATCGTAGTTGCCGAATTTTCGAGAGCGTTACGTCATTGTCTTAGCACTGTAAATGTGGTTTCCATTTGTTATTTATTTTTAATCTTCATCACATACAGTGTAGATTACTGCAGAGGTGAGCGATAGGCCTCGCACACCATTATATTTCATTATCTCGGCGCTAGCCAGGGTACTTCATTTCTGACACGGTTTTGCCATGCAACAGGCCAGTAGATTCAGTGGGTATGGAAATTATTCGAATATCGTAAACCATATAAGGACAACAATCTACAAGACTCGAAGGGGGGACCACCTTGAAACTTTGCCCTGCGCCTATAGTTACGCCACTGCTCCTTCGAACCTCAAGCAACGGTCAGAGAAATTTGCGTATCACACGATCGAATATGTACTTATCTAGTACTAGTTTACACACACACTCACACACACACCTCGTTAATTAAAAATAACACCATTATGTCAACAAAACCTTAAAATTTAAGGTATATTAAAATATATTCAAATCTTCCTGGGATTTGGGGTCTTTTTTCGGAATTCATACAAGTTTATGTATTATACGAGAAATCAGTAATATGGATGCAATCGGAAAACTTTGAGATAGGCTACATTAAACAGTTGAGATGGAGCGGGTAAAACATTAAATTTATACACGTCGATGATGAAATGATTGTGCCGCTTGTGTGCATTGCACACCTTACATGCCCGCTTATGGCGGCCCTGGCAGTATTGAATACTGAAATCTCGTTTCTACTTTGAACACTGAAACATACGAGTTAGACTTTCCAAGTTGAACTATACTACTCGATGTCTCCTGCATCGTAGCTTCCACTTCACTGCTTTTTCTCCATGTTTTTTTCCATGTAGTTGGTGGCTCAGACATCCACTTCTTCATTCCATCTCCCCATGAAAGTTTTATTTTTCCTCTCTTTCTTTTCCCTAATGGTTTCCAGTTTTTTCATGACATGAATTTGTTCTTTCATTCATGAAAAAAACAGTTCTTTTGCTGTTTAGAAATTTGTTTACGCCTTCACATTTCTCCATTCGTTAATTTTCTTCTTTATTTATTGTTTTCTTCAATATTTCTTATTTAATCTGTTTCCTCTTCACATTCTTCCTTTTCGTATCCCGTTCTTACCTCCTCCGCTCTTTCTCTACCTCTTCTTTTTCTTGTTTTTCTTCTTCTCCTCCTCCTCCTTCTACTTCTTTTTTCTTCCTCTTCTCCTTCTTGTTTTTGTCCTCCTCCTCCTCCTCCTCCTCCTCCTCCTCCCCCCTTCTTCTTCTTCTTCTTATTCTTCTTCAGGAAATTACACACTGTACATACTATTAGATCATCGATTCCACGGTTTTTCTTAACCTATTGTGAGTAACAGACCGTTAAATGTCTCGATTGTTTTTTTTTTAGCTTGAGTGGAAATAACATTTTGACCTTCGTTGTTTTATTGATGTCAGTAGTTGCAAATTGTTGCGACAGAAGAATGCAACAAACAATGTGCGGTCACACAAAGCTCATAAATACAGAAGGCAGGAGAGGACGGTCACGAACAATTACAGGTGTTACTGGCTACAGTCTGTGTTTACTAATGGCTGTAATTGTTGTACAGTGCTGTGTCGTATTGAGGTTGCGTAGCCTCCACAACTGTCAGTGAGCTTTAAGAACCTCCAGTGTATGGAGATTTAAATGGTCGTAGTCATATATGAATCAATTGTACAAGCTTTTTTTGTTTCTATAAAAAATTGAAATCTGTTTCCAGACCGAACGTAATAGGTCTACATAATTAAGTACCATAGTGTGACATAGTTAGTAGCAGCTACCAACGCTCGCCGGCGGTTGAAAAAGTTAGTACTTTTATAATGAGTGATTTATTAAAGTGGTCGGATAATGAAATAATTACATTCCTTAATATCTATAGAACATACAATTGTCTGTGGGACATTACGTCCGTAGAGTATTTGAAACGCGACGCGAAAAAACTTCTTTCACTCGGGTGTTAGATAAACTGGAACTTCCCGGATTACCAGCAAAGAAAGATACTTTAAAATAGAAGGTGAAAATACTTCGTGACGCTTATCGTACTGAACTGAATAAAATTATAAAATATAAAAAGACTGGTGGAGAGAGTTAGAAAATTTAAGTATCTACGGGAAATAATTCAAGAGAATGGTTTAGAAAAATCTGCTATAGAAGAAAGGATTCATGAAATGGAAAGAGCATATGGTATAACTAAAGATATTTACATTAAAAAGTGCATATCTAAAAATACGAATATAAGGCATTACAGTACAGTAATGAAGCCAGAATGCCTATATGCAAGTGAGTGTCTAGCATTGAATTATAATTTAGACAAACTAGAAATATTGAAAGACGAATTATTAGGAAAATATTAGGCCCACGAAAAACTTCAGAAGCTTGGAAAATAAGAAGTAATGGTGAAATATATCAAAGTATAGAAAATATAACAGACACAATGAGACAAAGAAGACTATTATTTTTTTGACATTTATATAGAATGGACGAGAATAGGTTAACAAAGGAGATCTTCAAATATCTGTGGGGGAAGAAGTCAACATCAAGTTGGATTAAAGAAGTCCAAAAGGATTTAGAAAAAAATAATAGAGACGCAGAAGAAGCAATTGAAAGAGAAGTTTTTCGGGCAAAAGTGTTAAAAATGGAACGAGTCCAAGGTAGGAGAGAGAAAAACGCAGGTTCAAAGTGGTCTGAAGAAAGGAAGAAGAGACACAGTGAAAAGATGAAAGAATGTTGGAGAAAAAGAAAAGACCAAAGAATAAAAAATTGAAATTGGCATGTGGTTCTTAGATGGCCGATAGAACAAAAATTGTATTAGTGGTTATAACCGCAAACAGAAATTACCTGTTGCACAACACAATATAATGAATTTTCGATTAGCGCTTTCGAGCCTTAATGAGCATGCATATTTCCGATCTGATGATCCTCCAAAGACTAATCGAAAAGAAGACAAAAAAAGGAAAAAAAAATAAAAAAGAGTGGTGGTGCCGGGACGGAAGATATATACAAACGAAAGTTAGTTTGGTGACACTAAATCTAGCAATTCCTAAAAGTTGGTACGATCGGGGATCCTCAGTTATTAGCTCTCTTATTAGTGTTGTTGAAGCACCCAGTTTATCCCTTCTACCTGTCCATTCCCAAGCACACATGCGTTTCTTTTTGTTCCTTATGTAACTCAGCAACTCCTTACAAAACTCTGTAACATTAGTCAGCAACAGGCGTCTTAAAGTCTCACGTCACACAACCACAGATGTCATTTTGCATAATGCTTTTAACGTCAAACCAATCTACGCAACCGTGTACTTTGTTGTACAAGCCACAAGTGGCGCAGCGTCAGAGGAGACTAGGTAGACAGTGTCTCCCCAAATAATTTATTCATAAAATAATTAAATTTTATTTATGAATTAAGTTGAGTAAGTAACTCAGAAATAATACACAACTAATTTAAGAAGTTAAATATCACGCGACATAACGTGAGGTTGAGCCATGAAACCTTGCTCTGCGACGCAATTGTACCGTAAGTGTCAGGGTAGATATAACTTGAAATGTCTTTTTAACAATGTTGGTGGTGAGGAGGTGAGGGCTTCAGTAGACGCCAACGGGAGAGGTCCTGCGCACGCAGCATAAAAATGCATCCCGTACATCACATCAGAAGACACGTCTCCCCCACACTAAAGAGCACAGAATTCTCTCCTGGTCACCTGTGTTTGTTTCAATGTGCTCGCGTAGTGAATATTTGTTTTAGTTGAGTTTACAAATTATTAACAGTACGATAGCTGTTACTTGATATTTAGGCCAAATTATATAACGAAATGCGTGTGTTTCAGACAGTCACTTTGCTATTATCTGATAGAGGTCGCATTAATTCTAATTACCATAGTTTTACTGGTTCATTAAGAACGTCAACAATCTTAGTAAGAGGTTGTTTTTGGTTGGTATTTTTATGTCTACCAAAATTATTTTGTCACGCTTCGCCATTGCTAGCCACTACTAAATAGCAGCTACCTAAAAAGATTAGTGAAGTAGCATAGGGTGACACAGGTTTTACTAAATGCCATACCTACTGGTGTACTTCGAATGCTGGATTTTTACGAGCAGCTAAAACAAAAACTGACCTTTCAAAAACGTTTAGTTTAGATTCCATTATTATTTTCAGCGCCAATAAACACATTGGCCAGTATATCACCGACCGCCTACGCCAGCCGCCGCCCGCCGCCGCCCGCCGCTTAACATTTTATTCGGAGGAAATAGCAAACGAAAACGCACCACCACCGGTCGTAAATAAATCATTGTTAACATTGCTGACCCATATTGAAACTATTTTAGCGTTTGACTCAGTCAGTGTACGCTACAACGCCGCCGCTGTTATGTGAAATGGTATTGCTCGCGATAGAGAAATAGGTCAGGAACATCGAAACACAGGAGGTAATGATTTATAATACGAGAATCAGTAGAATAGTTCTCGGAAAGACATCTATAGCTCAGCCGTGGAACTAAAATTTCTCGTGTGTTTTGTAAGACTCATATTACGTGCAAAAGTCTGTTCATTTCCAAATCTGTCTGTTGATTTATTAATTTTTTTACCAGTTGTTTGTACGTGTGTTTTGCAAAATGGACAAACAAATCAAACATCGGACTGTTAAAAAAAAAATGTCTAACGTCAGTAGAAATTCGCAACGAAATAGCGTATATGTTACGAAATGCTGCGCCGTCATTTGAAATGGTGTGTAAGTGGCCATGTGACTTTAAATGTGGTGATACAAGCGTTGAAGATGATACCCGACACGATTCGATCCTGAAGAAACGGTCCAACCAAATGAACGATTTTTCCCGTCTCTAAATTGCGTTGCCTCCCTTCTCTCCTCTCTAAACACTTTACGTTATACTTGTAAGTGGGAAGGGGTAAATATTTTCCGGGTCCGGCGCAGTCCACCGCTCTAGAAAAGCTGTCAGACTTCTACAACTGGAAGTTATGGTTAGATGAGAAACAGCGCTGCGTACGCGCACAGCGTAGGGATCCGTCAAAGTATTCTCTCACTGGCAAACAGTTCTGCGACGATCCGAGCTAGTTCGTTGAGCCAACAGAAATTTTTAGTATCGAAAAATTCCGATTAGTTCTGTGTCGACCGTTCCGTTCCGATCCGGTTCAGTGTGCGGGCAAATTTATATGATGAACAAACAACTAGGAATTCCAGTGACGTTACTGACGAGTATTCACATAACTGACTGGATTCTTAAAATGTGGAGATCTTAGTCTACGGTCACACTTGGCGTTTCTGTCGCCGCGTTCGATACGCCGGCTAACGCAGCGACAGAAACGCAGGCCTGAAGGGGTGTCACACTTGGCGACTAACGCGCACTGTTTCAGTGATCGAGATGTCTTCTTTGAGTGAAGCTGATGTGTTACTCGCAGTTGCTGTGAGAAGTTATTTAAAAAAGAAGAAAAAGAGATTTGGTGTACACCCGATCAACGCTATACGTTTGACGTGCGGCCAGTTTTATACGTTTTAGATAGTCTGACTCTAACATTTTCAGACTATCTGTCTTGTATACAAAATTAATGAACAAAACACTTAATTTACCTGACAGTAAACCATTACCTAACTTTGGAAACAATACTCCAGTTCCACACGTTATTGTGGCTGACGAAGCCTTTGCCATGAGCCATCATGTTATCAGACCATATGCTAGACAGAACCTTGATAACAAGAAACGAGTTTTTAACTATAGGCTGTCAAGAGCTCGTCGTTTTGTGGAATGTGCTTTTGGCATACTTGCCAACAAGTGGAGAGTGTTTCACACGTCTATTTTTTTTATCCACATTTTGTTAAAGAAATTGTTTTGGCTGCCTGTGTGTTGCACAATTTTGTTCGAGTAAGAGATGGTTTCCGATTTGACGATACTCTAACTTGTCCCATGGGAAATATACCAGTGGTCGGTACGGGAGAATCATCTTTGAGTTCTAAAAGAAACAGGGATATATTTGCTGACTATTTCACTGCACCAGCAGGAAGTGTTCCATGGCAGTATGATATGATTTATCATTGTACAAATATTTTTACTGCCATAGACTTTCATATTTCAAAAAGAAAGTGTATTTTGTTTAGTAGTGATGAATTTATAGTATTTACATAAATGAATGTAACAATAATGAATTTATTGTAATAAACACATTTTTAGTTATCCCCTAGTATAATTCAAAAAATTAAATGTTCTAAATAACTTAAATATTAAATAGTAATTTAAAAATAACTTAAAGTGCCATGTCCCAAAGTGGCGGACGAACACTTATCTCGTTAATAAACAATTCAGTGTCAAAAATTTTTTTTTACTAAATAATAATAATAACAGTAATAACAATAATAACAAGTAACAAAAATAATTAATTTAATTCAGTAATCAATACAACTTAGAGCAACCATCAACGAAGAATGAATGCGGAATACCAAGCGAGTTCTCGTGGGGGGGGGGGGGGGAAGCAGCGACACGAACGCCAAGTATGTCCCGCTCCATAAGTTAACATGGTGAGCGTATCTGTCGCCGCGTAGGAAAAACGCTCTGTCCTGCGTTCGGAACGCTGTCGCAAACGTCGTACGCCTAGTGTGACCGGCTCCATTTTATTACATGCTTTACACTTCTTGATTCTAACGCGGCGTATCGAACGCGGCGACAGAAACGCTAAGTGTGACCGTAGACTTAATAACGAGGGGTGTATAGAAGTGAAGTGCATCGTTTTTCCATGCCGACTGCTACACTGATATACACACTCACGTGAACGATCAAACGTACAAATGACATTAACGATATGAATACAGTAAACTACTCACATTAGTAAAGATAGCGTTATCGGTGAACAACCGGTTTACACACTGACTTATTACTGCTGTAACAATACAGTGCTATTGTTAGTTAACAATAAAACCGGCGCGCGATATCAACAATCGCTGTTACCATTGTCCAGGTCATTGTTGTCGACAATGTTTACATATTCCGCTTTTATACAGTAAACAGCTCATTATTTATCGTGCGAGCCGTTGTTTACGAACAGAAAACGGCTTCTAGTTTTACGCTACCGTCAATAAAGTTCTGCTTCTTCACTGCTACCTCGTTTGCGGCGATTGGTGGCGATTAACACTATTCTTAATAATACAATTGGTATTTCATACAATACAATGAAGCTGTGGTATTTCATAATACAATGAGATCTCTCTCGGCGATCACCTCCTTTAGGGCCCTTTTATGCATCCGATTTATACCATACGATAAAATATCCTACGATAAGTTCTGCATCCGATTTCTGTCGTGCGTAAAAAATATCGGAAGTGGATGTGAACAAACTCTTTCAGCGCTGCCATCATCAGTACTGAAGATGGATCCGAGCGTGTTGTATGTTGCTAACCGGCCGGTTCATTTTGAAGAGAAGGAAAAGAAGATAGGATTGTCATCCAATTAACTGTGCACGACATGTAGACGGTGCTTTTCGTAATCTTTACGGAAAATCTGTTCAATCCATTGTTTCTTCTTCAAATTTCTGCTTTTTATAATCTTCTGAAATAGGATGCCATAGTGCTCTCCTGTCTTGGCTTTCATCAGTGGGTCTCTATGATTAATGCTTTCCATATTTACAAAACAAATTAAGGAACTCCAAACCACGACGTGAATACCACCGAAGAACAGACGAACCAAGGGCGTATCCTATCGCCTACTGTTGTTCAACATACACACAGACCACCTGTTGAGGGAATGGAAGCACAAGGCTGGTCCTGTCTTAATTGTTGGTCAGGATGAGTTTTCTGCCGACGATCCAATGATAATTAAAGATAACGAGACAATGTCAAGCGCACAACAAGGAGAAATAATTAGATATATATTTTTATTTACATATTTCTAGTTCCATAAAAATTTATATATTTTACATTTTAGGCCCAACATGTGAAAACGGGATGTGGCGACGGAGGAAAAATATAAAACTGTATGCAGCATATGATAATGTCAGGGATGTATAAGCATAAACTGTATGCAGCATATGATAATGTCAGGGATGTATAAGCATAAACTGTATGCAGCATATGATAATGTCAGGGATGTATAAGCATAAACTGTATGCAGCATATGATAATGTCAGGGATGTATAAGCATAAACTGTATGCAGCATATGATAATGTCAGGGATGTATAAGCATAAACTGTATGCAGCATATGATAATGTCAGGGATGTATAAGCATAAACTGTATGCAGCATATGATAATGTCAGGGATGTATAAGCATAAACTGTATGCAGCATATGATAATGTCAGGGATGTATAAGCATAAACTGCATGCAGCATATGATAATGTCAGGGATGTATAAGCATAAACTGCATGCAGCATATGATAATGTCAGGGATGTATAAGCATAAACTGCATGCAGCATATGATAATGTCAGGGATGTATAAGCATAAACTGCATGCAGCATATGATAATGTCAGGGATGTATAAGCATAAACTGCATGCAGCATATGATAATGTCAGGGATGTATAAGCATAAACTGCATGCAGCATATGATAATGTCAGGGATGTATAAGCATAAACTGTATTACTTTTTTGACATATATTACTTTTCTTTATTATCTAATACAAGTGTTACACAAAGAGTGCTGTAATATGTTTGCCCTTCATAATGTTACTCTTCAGTAAATTCGCACTCATTTTGTAGATCACGGTAATAGCTTAATTGGTTATTACCTTCAAACCCATTCTTATAAAAAATAAAGTATGACATACTTAATAGCTATAGAATGGGATGGAATGAACCATAATAAGTTCTATTTAATAAAAGAAGAAAGATCGTTTTTTTATAATAATATTATACTAAAATTTTACAGATACAAAATTACTATTAAATGGACTGTGAATATATTAAAAAATCAAATAAAAATCAAATACAGTGACCGCCGCTTAATGTGATCACACTTACTGGTACCGATTTATTCCTATGCAGTTTAATGCATATAATATTCTTACCACTTTTTAGAATCAGCCACTTAATAGAATCAAAGTCATTGGCGACTACCGTATATGTGTAGAAAATACATTTTTAAATATTTTTAACATTATAAAATATCACACATAAAATAAAGTTACAGTGCTATGCTTGTGTAAACAGGTACTTGGTTAGTTTTGGTTACCAACCTACTAAAAATTCACTATTTGTAAATACGACCATTTTTTACCAAGTAAGATTCTCGGGGGGGGGGAATTGCCCCTGTTGCCCCCTCTCTGGATCCGCCTCTGATGGGGATAGATGACAGCGGTTGAGCAGCTC
This sequence comes from Magicicada septendecula, assembly GCA_034769895.1. NCBI lineage: Eukaryota > Metazoa > Arthropoda > Insecta > Hemiptera > Cicadidae > Magicicada > Magicicada septendecula. Next base: position 39,107,895 of record CM068367.1, read on the forward strand.
AAGTGCAGCTGCATGCGTCTGTTGTCCCAATGAAGAAGACGAAAAGGAGAAGGAGAAGGAGAAAAAAGAGGCAGAGGAAACGAAGAAGAAGAAGAAGAAGAAGAAGAAGAAGAAGAAGAAGAAGAAGAAGAAGAAGAAGAAGAAGAAGAAGAATAGGATAGTGATTTCAGAATAAAGCACGGAAAAGATACAAAAAAAAATTGTTGGGTAACTGCAAAAAATTGAAAGCACAAATGTGAAATCAAAATATGAATGAAAAAACCGAGAACGGTCTAGGACTCAGAGGAGAGACAGTGTCCTGAATGATATCAAGCAACTGAGGATAATCATCTGCCTTACTCAGGTCTGATATAGGTGGAGGACAGTAGTTGAACAGGCCAAGGGCAGCTAAAGTAGGCCTACGCGCTCCAGCTTTGCTACCGAGACGCCTGAGGAGCGGGGGGGGGGTCTACTGAATGATAATGTGTGCTTGTCTTGGTGGGGTATTAGTGGTTCTGACAACGTTGTTCAGACGCTCAGAAGACGCATTTAGTTCGTATTCGATTGAGCGTTCGTACATTATATGACAGTGTAATTTATTTAATATTTTGTTAAAGTGTGTTTTCTTATTTACACCAAGAAATACCGTGTGAGAGACAGTCAAGTTACACCGAAACTGTGTTTAACGTATTTAAACGTGTAGAATAGTATTACAGTGATGATTGCAGTGGAATGGCATATGCCACCAAATTCCTTGCTCGGCAGCGACAGCGCGTCACCTGCGCCAATGAAGGAGAAGAAAAATTTACATATTTCGATCACAATTTCAACTGGAGCCTAAACCGGTTGCCTACTCCAGTGTATTGTGGTTGATGTTAACTGCACATAGAAGTCTCGTACCACTATGTGTAGTATATCGTTGTAAGTACTACCGGATTACCGGATGCTGTAGTGCAATTGGCATAAATGAATACATATTTGTTTATTTTTATATTTTTATTTCTGTGAGAAAGAAATTTTACTGAATTATACACGTTTTGGTGTCCGCGCGTGTACGTGTATACGTACGTATGTACGTGAATGTGTGTGAGAGAGAGAGCGAGAGAGAGAGAGAGAGAGAGAGAGAGAGCATCTGATCATGCAAACCGAGCTGACCCTGTGGTGATAAGGTGATAAGCTCGTTTGTTTTAGATAATTGGAAGAGAAATTTATTTACTCTGAACGGTTGCATATTTTCAGCACTGATAACGTTTTTTTTTTCTTTTTGCTGCTAAACGTTTACACTGAGTGACCTCGAAACGTCGAAGGTCCGATCCATCAATCAACAGAAACTAAATCATGTAACCATTGATATATATATTTACCTCGGTCTTGTAGTGTTATTTGATAAAATTTTTATTTCGACACCATATATGATTCAGCAGATACCAGGAATGAATTTTTTTTTGTACAAATAGAGTCACTATCGGGAAATGGTAATGTATGTAACCGGATTATGGTGATTGTCTTGCGTTCAATCGCGATTACAGACATATTTTCCTACGGTTAGGCAAGAATAGTATGTCTTGTCCCACCCTACAATGTAACTATTCTAAATATTTTTATATTTTTCTTTAGACCTAAGTTTTGATTCTATTAATTAAAAACAATGTCGCTATAGAACTACTTAATTTAATTAAATAGGCCTACAAATGTAATTCGTGATACCAAAATGTTAAACACACACACACACACACACACACACACACACACACACACACACACACACACACACACACACACACACACACACACACACACACACACACACACACACACACACACACACACACACACACACACACACACACACACACACACACACACACACACACACACACACACACACACACACACACACACACACACACACACACACACACACACACACACACATCGGGAGTGATACAAATGGAAAGGTGGGACGGTGTCTGGGATCTGCTACACCTAAGAATACCATGTGATGACTGTGATTATGATAACGATTTCCTATGGAACATGGAAGTGCAAATGAGAATGGATGCAATACAGTGACGTAACTAGGAACTGCTTTCGAGGGGGGGGAATGAGACTGGCTTGGAGGTTGGACCCTCCTCCTCACTTTCCTCAGACTAAATAAGAAAATCAGGACACTTCCCATCTAATTTTATAAGTACATTTTTAAAAATTCTTTGCTTCTTAAAATTTTTGAGTAAACCAGCATGAAGCATGGGGGTTGAAAACATTTGGAAAAGCGCACATTTCAAATGAGTCTTTCTGAAGATATTTTGAAAACCCCGGTTTTATCACTCCCTTCGGGCTATAATATAAGGATGGTGACACACGAATGATTTAAGCAATAGTTTGTGTTAAGCAATATTTTCAATTAACTCCAGGAATAAAATCTTATTTTTCCGAATTAAAGTCAAGAAACTGCTAGTTTCTTCATGTAAAGATAATTAGATATACTATTAGAGATATTACACTAAAGGAGTCATAATATGGACAGCCACGAATATGTAAAGGTAGATTAACAGGCTCTACCTTTGTTTTCTGGCGCTTGCGCAATTGTTTCTTTTAAGGCTGTAAATTACCTTCGTTATTTACTAAATACTGGGTAACTGTCACCGTTATTGAAACTCGGTGTTTAGTTTATTAATTTACAAATATAATTATTCCTATAATTTAGGCCTATATAATTATTTATAAGTCTTACCTCGTGCATGCAGCGACTTTTAGAAATAGATCTACGTTAATTGACTGTGGAATTTTGCTGCAATATTTAATAGCTCTAGGTGGGATGATTGATCCCCTGATTCCCCCCTCACGGACTTACACCACTGAGGAGGTGTGACCTCAGAGTAATTTTTAAAGAAGAACGTGGATCAAGCAGCTGCGTTTAAGTAAGATAAATACGCTTTACATGGAAATAATTTATGACCAGCATTAAATGAGTGAAAACAACAGTCTGCATAGCATTTATCATTAAACCTTCGTCGTCATATTTCCGAGAAAACAAACCTTGTACAACTCGTACAAACAAACTGCTACTTTTGTGACGTCGTACTGGTGGTAATCATCATTCATAACTATCAAGTGAATGAGAAAACACAACATATTTGTCAATTTAGTCACCGACGCTCCGTCTGATTTAGCGGGTAGCCTGACGTTCGACACCCACTCGTAGCTTTCATAAAACACGAACTAATTCCACGCAAAGCACGTCGTATTATTGTATTATACGTGCTTGCAGTTGTAAAACATAATCTCTTTGCCAAACGCGATTCTTTCATTTCACATGATGAGTCAGTACTCGGTTTTGTTCCCAGCAGCTGAGCGAGCGAACGTAACAATTTAAAAATGGAATACATTAGCGGTGATGACAGACGAAAAGGAAAATACCAACAAAAATAGACGGTACAAATGATAATGATGATGATGTTACAGAGAAGAAGAAGGAGTCGTTACGTCATTGCTACCACTCCCAACGTCACGCATACCATGTCTCCGATGATCTCATCTCTGCAGTATGCGAGCGAGACCGTATCAGTTGCAGTCGATCGATTAATGGCCTTAACGAAAACAGCGCTTTCTATTGTTTGTTTTAATAGTCCGTCTATAATCGTATAAAAAAAAACCAAAGAAAATAATTAAACATAATTAAATCAAGAGAGCTGCTGGCGCTGCCTCCTCGATAGCAATTATTATTATTATGACGGCGACGTCAAAATATAACAATTTCTTAACACAATGTCTGCAAGTAGGTTATGCGCGACCTCTTCGCAGTGTTGCACTTGCTGTTTTGTTTTCAAGGCTAAGATCGTAACAGTAATTATTATCATCTTCTTGATCTTCACTATGAATTTTTTACCACTCTGTTGTACGGTTGGCGTCATTTTTATTGTAAAATCTCGATAGTTGAATGTTTGTTTTATTTTTTTTATACAAATACTTCAGACAGAGTCAAAATTTAATTAAAAAATACCCCAGACGTGAAAGTATTATAAAAGTAATTTGACTTCTATTATGAAATTATGTAACTCTGAAAGTTACAGGTTAATTCGAATTTTTCGCGCGAAGAACTCATCAAAAAGACATGCGTATGACCAATCTAATGAATTGCGTTACAACCACTTGTACTCTATATAGGCTACCCTACAGGATAACCCAGTGCTCCTGGGAGAGAAGGGTTAGACTAGTTTCGGGCGGTAATGAGACCATCTTTGGTGTGGGGGGGGGGGCGGATGAGACTAGCTTGAAGGTTGGACTACCTATTTTCCTCGGGACAAATGAGATTTTCATGATTCTTCCATATAATTGTACAATTATTTTCAACAGGGGTCCACACTGGTGGATATGGGTTTAGGACTGGTCTCGAGCCCCAGAAATTTTAGTCGCATAAAAATCTTCTTCTTCTTCTTCTTCTTCTTCTTCTTCTTCTTCTTCTTCTTCTTCTTCTTCTTCTTCTTCTTCTTCTTCTTCTTCAGCGGCGCGACAACCCATTACTGAATCAAGGCCTCTTTTAACAGCCTCCGCCAGTTGTCCCGGTCAAGTGCAGACAACTGACTGCCTGAGAAACTGATAGGTTTCTGCACATAAAAGTTTCATAGATGGGATATGTAAATTCTCCGATCCAACCCCCAACCTGTAGGACCAGGAACTTTGATATCGGGGTGCTCTTCCCCTAGAGAGTTGCTTCCACCTCAGCTGACGAGCTCTCTCTGCCCGGTCACAGTAGGCTAACTGACTCACCCCATGTGTGCAGCCGTTGGGTTACTACAGCTTCCTCCGCCTCCACACTAGATGCACACCCTGCTGCCGATGTGCACCATCCTGCCAGACCAGGGCCCAGGATACCCCCAGACTCTCCTGACAGAACCCCCATCTCTCGTTTGCTTACTGATCCACTCCGCCGAAGGGATTGGTTACCACAACCTTGGAGTTGTGGCGTATCAGGGTCCACCGACGTGTAGGTGAGAGAGGAGTTGGGATGGAGAGGCTGGTGCATTTCTCTTATATGAAAGCATATGTTCGCGTCACACCCCCTTTGGACCCTAGTCGCATAAAAATAGTTAAGATAAATACATAAAAAATATTACATAATTTAAAATTCTGAAAAATATACTTTCAAAGTCAGCTCAGATAATGATTAATTGTTTCTCGTCCTAGTTCAGTTTTTGTGCTTGAAAATAAAATTTTGCGTTCTCTAACACACACACACACACACACACACACACACACACACACACACACACACACACACACACACACACACACACACACACACACACACACACACACACACACACACACACACACACACACACACACACACACACACAGAGAGAGAGAGAGAGAGAGAGAGAGAGAGAGAGAGAGAGAGAGAGAGAGAGAGAGAGAGAGAGAGAGAGAGAGAGAGAGAACATGTATGAATGTTTTTTGGGTTTTTGTTACACATAAGTAACGGAATTTCGACATCATTAAATCTTATTAAGCCATGCTTGTTTCCACACATATATTTATATATTTTTTGTCTTTTGAAGTAATTCTAGTGTTTCAGGTTTCTAGCAGTACTGTATGTTAATTATTATCAAAGAACAAATTCAAATAAAAAAACAAGATGGTTTATTTAAAATTATGAATTAATTAAAATAAAGAAAATACAGACATTCAACTTTAATATTCATGTTTAATATGGTAACCGAATCACTTGTACGAATTAATAAATTATTTACCTTAAATTATCCGCCGTGTGATTTCTTGTGCTTTCTTGAGCACAAGACATTCAACATTTTCAATATTACCATCAAATCAGCTGACTACGTAAACAAAATAATTACAACAATCGATAGTTTAAATAGAAATAAAATCGGTTATTCGCTAATGGAAACAGCTAACGATACAGTGTATAGGCTATTTTCTAAAACGTGCATCAGGTTTTATATATATATTATTGATAAAAATTAAAACTATAGTTACTTCTGTGGCACGATAAATCTCACCCCCGATAAATACTGTATTTATTAATTTATTAATGTATCCGGCTGGCAGCGCCGGAACAAGAATCGTCAGTTTTGTAGTCTGGAACGATCGCTTTGTGAATCGAAATTTGAAAAAAGCTGCAAAAAAATGGAAGTCTGATTGATAAACGTAAATGTTTAACACTATGAGGCTAGGACTTTAAAAATAATACAAGCTGCGTTTTCAAATCTAAACATTAACTAAAGAAAAACTATAAAGCACAATTTAACATCCCATTAAATGGTTAGATTTTGCCATTTGTATTAGGGAGCCGATCCAAAACTGAAAACCGTCCGTGATGGCAAAAGTGGCGTAAGTGGTTTTAAATTAGAAACCGATTGAAATTTAAAATTTGCTGGGTCTGCTGAATAAACTTAATGGAAATTAAATTTCATTGGAACTCGGTCGAGCCTTTCAGTCCTACTTTCTATGTCAGTCAATGAAGTGAGAGCGTGTTATCAATCAAGTGGGCCGTGTTGGTGCTGTTCTAGTCACCAGCGACCAATATAACCTGTTGTTCTTATTGCCGTTACGTAAGAATTCGTACGAAGCAATAACAGTGTTTTATTGTTGTTTACTGTCATACACGCGACGTGATACTACATATTTCGACAGTGTTTCGCATTTCTGCCGTCGGCGGCGCTCTACATAAACAATGCAACGTACATTGCCGCTATACGTTTCACCCAGATCAGTAAAAGCAATTATGACGGAGTGAAAATCAGATATCCTAGGCGGAACAGTGGCGTAACTATGAGCTTATTCCCGGAGAGGGGGGTATTTATATATAAAAAATATAACCATCAAATCAGCTGACTACGTAAACAAGAAAAAACGGTACTGTACCTGTATCAGTTCCTGCAGTCATTTTTCGATATTTTGCGTATGCGGTTATTTGGCTTCGATCTTCAGTGATTATCGCACATAATTTTATGTAGGTGAAAGAATTAACATTGGTGAAACATAATACACCAGTCATAATTGTATCTACTACATCATACAATATTGTACTATATCCTGTCACTAGTCCATGTCAAAAGAGAGTATGAGATTAACTTGAAGGTTGGACTCCCCATTCTCCTCAGGACAAATGAGACATTCAGGGTTCTTTTCGTACGAATACATTTTATAAATTATTTGCGTCTCATAGTTTCTGAGAAAGCCAACGTCAAGTAGCTGTAAGGTTTGAAAAAAATATGGAAAAGCACAAAATATTCTGTCTTGATTAACTGTTATCCAAATTAAAGGTAATAAATCTCACGTCATTAGGAATCACTTTAATTCTAAATTTATATACTTAATAAGTCTTGTGAAAATGAGTCTTTATGAATACATATTTTGGAAAAAACTCTAGTTTTATAAATACATATTTTGGGAAAACCCCTAGTTTTATTACTCGTTTGCACTTCAATATAAGAACGTTGTCCCAAAAATGTTTTAAGCGATTTATAGTTCGTGTTAAAGTAAGTTATTTTATATCTAAATTCCAGCAATGAAATCTTATAATTTTTTTGAATTAAAGTCAAGAAATTGTTAGTTAACCTATGCAAAGATAACCAGTCTAACCGTAGAGATATTAGACTAGAGGAAGTGGCGTACCCTAACTAGGAACTGCTCTTTTGGGGGTTGTCGTGAGACTACTCTCTGGAGGTGGATGAGACTAGTATCTTGAGGGGGGGGGGTGAGACTAGCTTGAAGGCTGCACTTCCCATTTTCCTAAGGACAAACGAGATATTGAAGATTCTTCATAGATAAAGTTTTATAGATCTTATTTTAACATGCAAGTGGCTTAGAAATATGACTAAGTTAAGTGATTATAATATTTGACTCAACTTTCTAATAGCTTCTGGGGGGATTGATCCTCCCTGATCCTCCCCTTAGTTACGCCACACTCCTGACAACAATATTAACCTCTCCTCCCACCGGTAAGCCGTAGGCGGAAGAGTATTTCCTCTCTTGTGTTCCCGCGCGGCTCTTCGCATTCGTCAGTGGGGGCTTTGATCTGTATTCCGGGGCCACTGAAGATGCCCGTCATCGGTATGGACGAAACGTCTGGTGATAAACCAGATAAGCCAACGCGATCATTTTCTAGATGGGGGGGGGAGAAAGGAGACTTGAATTTGTGGCACTGCTGCTGGAACCGATTCAGACAACAGGTGTCGCCTGTCTCAAGCTCAGCAAACAGATGCCGTGTGGCGTCGGTCGCTCTCCGCGAGGCAGAGAGCCTCCGCGCCGGTGACCAATGTAACAACGACAAGCAGCTGACAAAGCGTACTAGGAGGAGACAGTTGGGGATGGAAAGAAGTACAATTTTCAAGGGTGAACTCTGAAGCTATGGACTAAAGTTACTGCGAGGATGGCTTTACGGTGGGTCATCAAGAATCGCCCGAGGGTGTTTGATCCGAATCGGTGGTCGAGATTATATGGTGCTAATAGTCTCCAGGTATGGGAACGATGAGGTCGCAGTTGCAGCAAAGAGAGTTTCAGCTAACGCTCGGACAGAAGCAGGTAAGGTAGGAACTCGAAGGCCTCGTGGGATTACGTCATTTCGTCAACTTCTTTAAAGGCGATCTGGTAGTTGTCTTTCAATGAATTTCTATTCTGAAGTCATCGTAGGCAGTCTGTTGAGATATAACGGATTTGACAGGTAAAACTTGCTCCTCAGTTTCAACCGTTTACTTGAAGTTCCAGGATTTCTGTTCGAGTTTACTCCCTTAGCGACTTACAGACTGTAAGATTAATAACACATCATACTGTTTGGTTTATGTTAAGAGTGGTTTTAAAATTTAGCTTTAATCATATCAAATTACTCACCTTCTCGAACCACCTAACTCACAACTCAAGGGTGAGGAGGCGCATGAAACTCTGCACTACAACAGCAGATAAGCTAAAGACGGTGCTGCATACCTAACACAAGATAAGACTGCAGAAATAAAAACTCTCCTTTTGACAGCAAAATCCGGATATCTTTATTGCGTTAACTATTTTTACTTCCATGTTCCGTAAAGAAAAAAATCAAAATCATGTTCGAGATAAGGGCTGATTCCGATTATACTACCCACAAAACATGAAGAAAAGTCATTTTCCGAAAAGTGTATGTGTCTATGTGTAGAATTTTGTCTATGGCGAACGATAACTGCCGCAAATTCAAACAATCAAATAATTGTTTGCTTATGTGCCTGAGTTATAGAGGACTCAACGCCCATTGATTTTGTGAAGATCGGTTAAGAGGGAGGGGTAGTTTACCTGTAATATTTTGTTTTAACAAAAGTAAAGTATTTAATTTTGATAAACAAAATATCCTGAAAAGATAGTCGTAATAATCCACTGTAGGGAGGTACATGAAATATCTATAATGAAAAGGGTACTTGAAGGGGGAGGGGATAATTTTTTATATGTGTACTTCGTTATCGGCAAAAAGAAGTAGTTCGTTGTTAAAACTTATTACGTCCAATGTTTTCTGCAAAACCAGACGTTACGGCAGTGCCATCGAATGCCATCATCAGTGAAAATCGAGTGCGCTAACGTGAGGTGGTATACGTTAGTGACCACAGTACTGTGGTCAAGGCTGAAGAAAGAAGTAGTTTCTATGGAAATATTTCATTTCGAAAATGATGAACATGGAACATGGAACATGGAAGTCATGTATGGTTCTCCATACCGATATTTTATTATGAAATCACGCGTATTATAGATAATCGCCAACCAATAATTACTGTATAAATAAACTATTGTGCACATTTGCATACACCTGTTTCCCAAGACTAATAATAATTATATACAAGAAAATTTTCCATAAAATAACTGTTATTAATTCAAGTGTAAATATTGTATTGATTTATGCAGTTATTAAACGCATATAAGGCTACTATATTATTTTATACGACAATAATGGTTAACATTAAACGCTTAGAGGCAGTAATAATGACAGTAATGTTACAAGATAATGATAGGTTTCACCGAGCTACTGACTGCATACTGAAAACGCATAATAATGTTTTGTTTTTATTAATATGCATATATATATATATATAAACATAGCCTTGTCTGTCTACCTTAAAAGGTAAGGTATCTAATGTGTAATAGGATTATATTGTAACTCAGGTGCATATACAAATTTACTCTACACTTGGATGCAACGTCATAATCATCTTCGTCACATCACATCATAGGCAAGGTGTTGCCTGTTCCTCCTTCAAAGATCCTCCAGCCATCTCTTCCTGGGTCTACCTACACACCTGTGTCCTATAGGTTTGAATTTCCAGACTCGTTTGGGCTGTATGGAATCTGACATTCTTTCTAAGTGTTCTTTCCACCGTTGTTTGTAATCCTTAAATTTTTAATGACCGTCAATCAATGAATGTTTTAGTGGTTGGTTAATGAGGATCGGTCAATAATACAAATTTTAGCTTGTATTATGACAATGAGTGAGTGACATGTAGAAGAGAGAGAGAGAGAGAGCGAGTGGGGTGATAGTGAGTGATAGATCGATTTCAGGTTAGAGTGAGAGGCTGTGAGAAGGGCTGGCAGGGGGAGAATGTGTGAGAGAGAAGGGTGATTGTGGACACATACATAAATTACATTATTCTATAGTACTCTTGACTATATTTTATAATATGATTACAATTATTATCCAAGTTTACCTGTTAGTAAAATTTACCAGAAACTTTTGTTTGTAACCTTTGTCAACTATCTGATTTAAGTCGTAACGTTTTACAGTATTGTGTAAATTGTATGTTTCTAAATTATGATTGTTTGTTAACGCCAGTAGGGAGTGAAACATGGTAAAAATAACTTTTAATAATTACGTAGTGAACATCCCCTAATCTGTTTTAGTTATAGGTAATATATTACTTTGCTATATGTTGACTGCTGTAGGTATAAACAATTTATGTACCAATCTAACATCCAATTGTTGATTACTGTTTGTTGAATTAATTAAAATAACATTACATTTAGTAATTTAAATTGTAATACTGTATAAATTAAGTTCTCTCATACTATAATTTGCTTGTTGGAAGATGCTGCCTGTTCCGCCTTCAAAGATCCTTCAGCCATCTCTTCCTGGGTCTACCCACACACCTGTTTCCTATAGGTTTGAATTTCCATACTTGTTTGGCATGTATGGAATCTGACATTCTTTCTAAGTGTTTTTTCCATAAGTGTTTTTTATAATCTTTTAGTTTCCATTCAAGTTAGAAACTTGTAATTCTTCTTTTATGACCTCGTTCTTTTTATACGGTCAGGTTTAAACACCCTTTAACTCCTCTTAAGAACGCAGTTTCTTCTTCTTCTTCTTCTTCTTCTTCTTCTTCTTCTTCTTCTTCTTCTTCTTCTTCTTCTTCTTCTTCTTCTTCTTCTTCTTCTTCTTCTTCTTCTCCTTCTCCTTCTTCTTCTTCTTCTTCTTCTTCTTCTTCTTCTTCTTCTTCTTCTTCTTCTTCTTCTCATATCAGGGACTAGACGAATCACCTGTTCCGGTCCCAAAGGAATATGTCCACTTCACCAACTGTCTTCCTATACTTCTTTGTCCAACAGGCCTGTATTGCCCTTGGACAACCTGCCATCCGGGATCCTATTCAGATGAGCAATCAGTCTCTCTTTGTTTTTTGCAATACGATCTTGGATATTAAAAATTTAAACTCTTTACGATTGTCTTCATTCTAAAGTCTATCTCTTCGTGTGCAGTCTTAAACATATCGCAAGAATCTCATTGCGATCCTGTATCCAACTCGGGTGTTCTTTCGCCGGAACCCAAGTTTCTGAATTATACAATATCGCTGGGACAGCCTATACCTTAAAAAATGTTAGTGGAGTCTCTTTGCACTACAGATATTATACTGCCTAAACTGCATGAGAAAAGAAACCGATCTTCATTCTGGGTGTTTCTGCACACGGTAAAAATCAAAATTGTCTAAAAATTAGAGATAAAAAAAGGAAACAGTTGGAAACAGTTTACGTTTTGGAGGAATATAACACACACACACACACACACACACACACACACACACACACACACACACACACACACACACACACACACACACACACACACACACACACACACACACACACACACACACACACACAGAAATTAGTCTTCTTTATGAGAAGACGGTGAATGACGGAGGAAAGAGGAGTGTAAATAGTTTTCTAGCTGCGGTTTTCATTCATATGCCGTAATGTCAAAAGTGAATGTCATTTGGATGGCACCCAAGACGTGTACTGCAGTTCGAAATGAAAGCTTTCGCAACGAAGACAGACAGCATCGGAATATATCATTCTCAGTGCCCTGTCTCGGCGGGCGGCGGCGACATTTATTTGTTACGAGCAAATAAATTTCGTCATTTCGAAATGCACTGCCTTCACTGCCCTACGACGACGTTTAATTGGCCGCGCGTCTGATAATCGGTTACTGTCGGAGTATATTGCTTTCAATGTGATCACATATTAGGCAGTTATATGTGAAAGTTATATTTGTATTAAGGAGTTTTATTTTTCTGCTTTTATTTTTTTTAATTATTAATACTTCATGAAGTAATTTCTCTGTAAATTCTGTTTTTTCAACATAGAATGCATTTGATTTTACATATGCTTTATGTAATTGCAGTTGTTGAACAAGGAGATTGGAGGACACATTGTTAAAATTCTTGGTGTTGACCGAGGGCGGGAAAATTATCTGTGTATGTTCTAAGTGAAGCCCAATATTTTCGTAATTTCACAGTTTCTTTTTACTTCCATGTTCCATAAGGAAATGAAAGTATGGTGATGGCAAAAAAAATCGTGTTTGAGATAAGGGCTGATTCTGATTGTACTACTCTCAAAACATGAAGAAAAGTAATTTTCCGAAGACTGTCTGTGTGTAGAATTGTTTTATGCCGAAAGATAACTGTCGCAAATTCAAACAGAATCAAATAATTGTTTTGCATATGTGCCTGAGTTGTAGAGGACTCAAGGCCTAGAGTATTGATTTTGGTGAAGATCGGTTAAGGGGAAGTTTACTTGCAAAGTTTTATGTTTTAACAAGAGTAATGTACTTAATTTTGATAAATAAAGTATCCTGAAAAGAAGGTCATAATAATCCACCATAGAAAGGTAGATCCACTGAAATATCTATAAATAAAAAGGTTAGTTGAAGGGGGGGGGGTAATTTTCTATAAATTGAAAATGATGGTTAAAGGGGGAGGGGATAATTTGTTATACGTGTACTACATTATCGGCAACAAAGAAATAGTTTGTTGTTAAAATTCCTTCCCGGGATGTTTGGCCGTGTTCCAACGTTTTCTGCAAAATCAGACGTTTCGGCAGTGCCATCGACTGCCATCATCAGTGAAAATCGAGTGCGCTGACGTGAGGTGGTATACGTTAGTGACCACAGTACTATAGTTAAGGCTGAAGAAAGAAGTAGTTTCTATGGAAATATTTCATTTCGAAAATTATTTTAAATATACATCTTAGAACATATAGATATATAGGTACATATAGGAACATATAAGTTCTCCATACAGATATTTTAATTATAAAAGATTATTTATAAATTGTATAATTATATATAATTATAAAACTTTAGATGATAAATTGTATTACGTATTACATATTATTCATTAATTAACTTAGTCCTATTTAATTTGCTTGACTGGAAGGTCGTGCACTATATATTTTGTATATCTCATTCCATGCAGCTATATTAATAATATTATCATTATTTTTAATAACGTTGTAAAAGTATTTTTATACTTTTTCTGTAGACCACTCTGAATTATATTTGACATTGAGGAATGATTTTTTTTCTATATCTATACTTGCTCTTTCTCAACGCCACCCATTCTCTGACCGGCAAATTTAACATCTAAGTTTTCATCCGAGTCATTAATCTGCCCGATAAACGGATACTGTACGCTGGCTGAATGCATATTTTTGTTTTTAAAAATTAAGTAATTAACTAAAATTAAAATTAACGCATTTTTCACTAACACAGGTGAAATAACACGAATACCATAAGCCACGATTCAGTGTGCTGGCATAACCAAAACAGCACTACTTCGTTAGACATGCGTATATAGTACTATTGATATCGAAATCATGCATCGATCATACGTGATTATGATTTTATCATGTGTACAGAGGTTTACTCCGGTCTTTCCATTGATGAATTAAAACAAATAATTTTGAAAACTCAATTAATTAGGGAGTGAAGTTAAATGTTGGAAAAATGTGGTTTTGGCGAACTGCGCCCGGACATGGCCTCAAATCGAGCACAGTCCGAGGCAAACGATGACGTATGGTAGCCCTATATAAAACATATGCATTGTTACATAATACGTCAATCTGAATTATATGGATTACAAAGAGGTTGAAGCATATGCAGACAAATAAGACGGAATCAAGGCCGCGACGCGAGCGGTATCCACGCTTCTGGCCACACCATTGACATTGACGGTGGAAGCCACCCAGTTCTTGGCGTCCTAACGCTTGTTTTTAGAAATAATGAAGTCGTACCGCTCGCAGACATACATACTGTAATTTAACAATTTCACGCTTTTGCCGCAGCCCGTTCTGTCGTAGCCCGCGAGTTCGATGCCTCAAACTGGTTTGTTTCTGAGCGACATTCAACAGCAGCATCGGCAACGACTCTGTTGCAAAACGAACAGTAAACAAAGGCAGATTAAATGCTTTATTCGTTGGTGGTTTTCATTTCCTATTTTCACGAATCTCATATCTCTCAAATCGAAATTGTATTCATAGAGGATAATGTAACCACCGTTTAGCTTCTTCTTCTTCTATAGTGTCTCTCCTGTCTGAGACATTATAACAGAGGGAACCAGTTTTATTGGTTACTTTCAATCAAACCGGCTGCCGATGTTAGTACAATTACTTACCAACAAATCTGAAAATATGTAGAACAGGAATTCGGATTAGGTTACGCAAATTTATTCACTCTCTGGTTATTTAGCTAAAACATCTCTTTATTATATTTTCTTGAATAATAATTTAAATATTATTGTTATTTTGTTTTATTACGTTAAAAAGATAAATTACTCAAAAGTTGTGCATCGAATGCTCTTACGTCTTTTAACATGTTACTCTGGTGAGCAAAATAAAATTTATATATTTATTAACTACATTAAATACCTCGGATCCGGGTTTTAACTTAATAATGCTCTACAATAAGTCAACATTATGCAAGCTATTGGAATATTAGTTTGCTCAAATTTCGAATTACCTTTTTCCTTTAACTATCATCAGATTACTATTTCATTATTGTAATTACAGACACTACTATGTTAACGTTTACATGATTAGAATAAGTCTTTGCAAAAATATACTGCTTTTGTTGCCATTGTTAAAAATATAATGGTTTGGTTTCACCTTGATACAATGTGATCAGCGGCAGGTTCTCTTGTTGTTACTCTTCAGTTGCGTTTCCTAGAAGTTCTACGATGTCGTTCGGGTGTCTCCATTGATTTTGTAGATTCTTAGTTGCGATCATGACGAAAGGATGCTGTTACCTGAAGCTCGTGAGTTTGTCGTTGTTGCTTCACTCCTGATGTACGGTGTTCACTTTTTTTTACATTTAACATTTTGCTTTTAACTGCACTAATGTCACTCTATAATGTTTGGATAGAACATACTTTACAATTTAAACATTACAATTTATACAATTCCTTTTTTAAAGAGATGTGTCGGCTAAGTTGGTTACTTTTAGTTATTTCACCACATTTCAATTACTTGTGGAGTCTGTCACCACGAAAGATTACCTTCAGTTACATCGTTATTAATTTTTTATATTTACACTTTTTCTTCACGACACATGGTAAAGCTGTTACCTTGTCTCTGATTCTCGCTCGACTGGGGTTGGTTTTGGGGTGGTTAGTAGGGAGAGGGAGCTGTTCGCGCGGAGAGAGAAAAGAAGTTCGTACTTTATTATTATTATTAACATACTAATTAACTACTATTAATAATACTCCATGTTCTTTATTGATTTAGGTATTTCTTATTATTATTATTACGTCTTTTTATTTAATTATCATAATTATTAATTTTCGCTTCAATACAGAGTAATTTTCATGTCCGTACTAGATTTTTACAAGTTGATACAGGCATATAAGTACACAGGGAAGGGTTAAATATTTTCTCACATGTCATTTTAAATAAAAAATTATTTGTGCTATTTAAGTTCCTTTTAAATCGTCACATCCTCCTCCACTTAAAGATAAGGACGGGGCGATGGGGTATTAAAATAAAACCTAAGAAATACAATTATATTTGACAGGGCACTTCGTGATGAAATTTCTCTCCACAAGGTTATTTCGATTCATCGATCGATTATCTTACATTCTATACAAAATACTTAAAATTTAATACATATACAACACATAAAACACAAATTACATAATTCTACTTTATTTCAAGTTCTTAAATCTACTACCGGTTTTTTTTTCTTCACTCGTTTGAAGGAGTGGCACTCATGAGTAGTTTTCAGCATATTTGAGATATACTGTTTTACTGTAAGATTCTCTAACTTTCTTACATAAGGGTTTTCGCATATTATAAGCGTGCGAAATATTTATAATATTCAACGCATAGAATCACTTATTATTTTAATTTTTTGTTCTCGCCTCCTCCTCTTATTTCTTATTTCGTCTTTCTCTTAGTCACAAACGTGGATTACAATTTAGTGTATTACCACTATCATATTCATCAATCTTTGGATGAACATGTTATAGATTATTAATAACAATAACGTATAGTAATAACAATAGAATTACCTTTATTTTACAGTGCTAGAGTTTTGTTGTGCGTCAGCTGACTTCTCATTATTTATTTAATTCTCGCAGAATATGAGCTAAGGTTGATCAGGCCACGCTAGTATTCTTACGAGGTGTTTGAGTTTAGACTCAATTACGATATAGGATGTCACAAAGTCTTATTGTATTCCTGTATAAAATATATACGTATAATATGTTTCCTATATTTTATTCTTAATACTTTGGTAGTATTCTTGGTTTACTATCTTTCTCGTAGTCGTGCTTCTTTATTTTCACAAGGAGACAAAATTTTAATCTGTGATACATGACTTCTGCGAACGTAATTATTTGTATGGGGTTTGTACAGAGCTACTGTCACGGGGGTGATGAACTTGTGAATCGTGTAGGGGCCACACCATCGGTAAGATAGTTTGGAAGTGGTCCTATCAACGGCTCTACTCGTAGGGTGAGTTTTATACATGACTAAATCACCTACTTTGTACTTTATTTTCCGATTATTTCGCTCATGATATTTCCGCAATTTTTGTAAATTCGCTCGCAAATTTGCGCGAGCTTCGTTCCATATTTTTCTTATATTATTCCCTTTTATTTCACGGGGCAATAACTCATGAATTTTCCACTTTGTGGTTAATGGATGGTTAGGTTTATATTTGTATAGCAAATCAAATGCTGTTGATTTATGTCCCTCATGATACACTGAGTTGAATGCAAACTGTATCCATGATAGATTTTGATCCCACGCTGTCTGGTCTTTAGCGTGATATGATATTAAGGCGGATTTTAGGTTTCGCAAGTATCTCTCAGCTAGGTTTCCTTGCGGTCGGTACTCTGTAACTGTAATATGATTTATTCCCAATTTAAAACACATGTCATTAAATTCTGTCGATTTAAACTGAGGTCCATTGTCAGATACTAGGTGTACTGGAGTACCGTAATCTTTAAATAGTCTCTCTTGTAGAATCTTTATTGTCGTTGATGCTAAGGCACGTCTCATAGGATACATCCACACGAATTTAGTGAAAGAGTCCACGCAAATTAATATAGAAGATTAGTCCACGCAAATTAGAAGATTTCTTTGTGTTTCCTGACTTAGAACGGGGATAGGGTCCGGAAAAATCGATGTATATCTTTGAAAAAGGTGTTGTGGGGATTTCTGAGATTAATCTTCCGACTTGACTGTTTCTTGCTGGCTTGCTCAGGGCACAGATTTCGCATTGTTTCACGAACTTAGTTATTTCACTGTTCATGTTTTCCCATTGATATTCCTTGCGAATACGATATATCGTTTTCTTTATTCCCATATGAGCTCCAATGGTTGATGAGTGGTAGTATTCCATTAGCATGGGTTTAATAATTTCCGGAGCGATTATTCTCAATGACTTTCCGTTAGCTTTTTTATAACAAAGTACTCTTTTACTCAAGGTATACTTGTCAGAATAATTTCCTTTATCTATTTGTTCTATTATCTTCTGTAATTTAGGATCTTGTTGTTGGTAATGAGCTATATCCTTGAACGCAAGGGGGAATTATGTTATTAGCGTATTTACAGTGGTGGTTTCAATCTTGTCTTCCCCAGGTTTGGCATTGGGTAATTGGAACATGCGGGATAGTGTATCGGCGACTACATTTTGGGTACCACGAATATGTTGTACTTTAAACTTGTAGCAATTTAGTCTTAACACCCATCTTCCTATACGACCTAATTGTTTTGGATGGTTCAACAACCACGATAAAGCTTGGTTGTCGGTCTCTAGTAGAAATTCCTTGTGTTTTAAAAACGGTTTGAACTTTTCGAAGGCGAACACTACAGCTAAACATTCAAGTTCATAGACTGAGAACTTCCTTTCTTGCTCCGTCAATGTACGTGATGCATAGCTGATCGGTAGTCTTGTATTATCTATTTCTTGATATATTACTGCTCCTAATGCTACACTAGAACTGTCGGTCTGTACGACAAATGGTTTATTGAAATCTGCTAACTGCAATACCGGGGGTGATATTATGCTTTCTTTGAGTGTTTCGAATGCGGCTTGGTGACGAGTGGTCCACTCGAATTTAGCTCCTTTTTTTCTTAATGCGTTTAATGGGGCTGCTATATCCGCTAGGTGGGGTATGTACTTATGAAAATAGTTGATCATACCTAAAAATCGAGCTATACCTTTGTGGTCTCTGGGTGGTAAAAATTCTCGGATTGCTCGTGTGCGTTCTGGGTCGATGCTAACCTTACCTTCGGCAGATACTATATGACCTAAGGAAAGAGAATTGTTTTACTGCGAAATTAACTTTACTGGTGTTTACCGTTAGTCCAGCGTTCTTTAATCTTGATAATACCTCACGCAAATGATCAATGTGTTGATCCATCTATTCGCTATATACTACTATGTCGTCAAGATAATGATATACGAATTTAAATTTAACGTCATGGAATATTTTTCCTAACAGTCTGCTACATACCGAACTTCCTTGTGATATTCCGAATGGTACTCTAGTAAATTGGTACAGATTAAATGGGACAGCAAACGCAGTTAGATGTTTTGATTCCTCAGCTAGTGGGATTTGGTGGAAGGCCTGGTTGAGATCCATAATGGTGAAAATTTTCGCTTTGGTAAAATAGTGGAACGCGCTGTGAATGTCAGGCAGGGGAATAGATTCAAATTCTATATTCTTATTCAGCTGTCTATAATCCACGACTAGTCTATGTTTATCCGTTCCTTTCGGTACTAGGAAGGCAGGAGATGAATATGGGGAAGTTGACGGTTCAATGACGTGTTGTTCAATGAGTTTGTTAATTTGGTTTCTCATTATGTCCATCTTGGGCGGTGATAATTTGTATGGATGCAGACGTATTACTTTGTGTTCACTTAAATTTATTTTGTATTCAATGAGATTGGTCAATCCTAACTTAGGTGTGAGTACAGTAGAAAATTCCCTTATTAATTTTTTGATCCTTTGTCGCTCATTCTCTTTTAAATGACTTAAACTAGATTCATGATGCTCCAACTGAATAGTTGAAGTTTCGCAGTTCTTGTTGTTATTTAGCTCGGTGTCAAACTGATATTTTCGCGTGCGATCAAATCTAAAGCAATATTGTTTAGCGTATATGTCGAGAATTAAGCCAGTTTTGCTTATAAAATCGGCGCCTAGTATTAAGTTTTGTCCTAAATCTTCAGCTACGAGTAGTGTAACATACCAAGTAAAATTCTTTATTTTTAACTTCACGGTAATACTGCGTGATATATTTAGATTTTGCTTATTTGCGGTGGCACACTTTATGTTCACACTTTGGGTACGTCTTATAAGATTATGATTCGCTAATACAGTGGCTAGCTGTTGATTGATAATACTACGTGTAGATCCCGAATCGACTAAACCGAGGATATTCGTTGCTCCAAGGTCTATCTGTATGTAGGGTAATGGGCATATACTTGTTTTACATGTGCTAATGGAGTTACACTTGTTAAAAAATCTAGTTACGTAAGGGTCTATACGTTTGTTTATTTTCATTTTGACTTTAGGTTGAATCGTGTTTCTACCTTTCCTTTTTTTCCGCGGAAGACACAGGATTTTGGTTCTTCCTGCTTCACGAGTTTTTTGACTGATCAGTTTTTTGTTGGTACCGTTTTTGTTTACAATATTTGCTAATATGTCCGGACTTTCCACAATTATAACATCGTCTTTCGTCTTTGGCATCGCTCGCATGCTGTCGGGGCTTTAGTAGTGATTTTGGTGTATTGGGGTAGTTCCGGGCTGTAGAGGTTCTTGAAAATCGCTTATCGTGGTAGGTTCGAGTATCAGTTCCACAGGGAGGTAGAAAAGAATCTCTGCGTGGAGTTTGGGACATTAATACGCGTCTGTTTTGATCTGAATACCAGACGTTGGATGAATGTATACAACACATTTCCAGTTCTGTGAAGGTGGTTGGTCTCTTCATGAGTGCTAGGCGAGATCGCTCCTCGGGAGATAGTCCTACTAAAATAGTGTCTACTAGCTGTTGTTCACTCCAGTTCACTTGTAGTAATAAGGCAGATTCCCTTATGTCCGATATATAATGAGCTAATCTTTCGTAAGCTCCTTGTACACGAAGTACAGAATTCCTCTTTAATTCTTCGTAAATACCGGTGGGGATGAAATGTCTTATCAGGGTGGTATGTAGTTCTTCTAGAGGGTGATTATACCTTAGTGACTCCAACACACTATCTTTTAACGGAGATTTACATTTAGGTAGAAGTACTTGTAAAATCTGGTGATCTCTTAGTTGTCGTAGATCTTTGATTTGTAATAGGTGCTTGATAAAATCTAGAAGTTTTGTAATATTCAGGCCATCAGTGGTTGTTATCTCAGATAAAATACGTTCTACAGGATGAGTTATTTTTCCATAGACTTATGGTTGAAATTTAATTGAGAATCCGTTACAGGGTTTTCCGCTGGTGGATTTGTCTGTAGGGTGTGTGGTAAATCGTAATTACGCGTAATCTTACCTAGTTCATTTGGATATGGCGAGGTGGTTACGGGGAGGGTATTTGCTTGTCTAACCGTTAACCGATCTTCAGTGGGTTCTCTACTAAATTCCTGGAGAAATGGATTTCTTCAGCACTTGGTTGTTGATCTTGAGTAGGAGATTGTGTTGGGGAAATATTTAGTTTCGTCATGGCTTCTTCGATCTCTTCTATTCTAAACGATTCGGACTTCCTACGTAATTCGCGCAGTGTGTCTGGTAATTGTCGTAACGCTTCTTCCGCAAATTTTTGCGCGTCCGGTGGTGTAACTTTGTCACCGGGCCAATTCAACAAATTGGTAATGCGGCGAATTAGATGTTCTATTCTCTGCGTGGTTCTTAAAATTACCGCGGGGGATTTTTCGTCTCGCAGGGTTTGTGCGATTGAGATAAGTTCCGTAAATTTACTATAGCATGTTCCCTTTTCACTTTCGAAATCTAATACACTTAAACGATCCGTGTAATCGTTAATACTTTAACAGTGAGGGTTTGTCTGGTTTATTCACGCGTAATATTTTGCGCAGTTCCGCGACCGTTACGTTTATATGTTTAAGACCGCGTAACAAAGCTTCATAGCTCAGTTCGTCCTTCAACAACAAGTCGGGATTAAATTCAGCCATTGTAATTATGATTCTTAAATCTTATGTACTACTTATTTTAAATATGTTATCTATTCTAAACACTCTTACGAAATTTGAATTCCTGTAAACACACATATATAATTACAATCTTATACTAATACATTCAAATATATGTAAATCTAATAAGTATCTGTGGAGATACAGTTATTGAGGAGATATTATCACTTTAATATGGAAAGAAATTTCACACGAAGAGTACAGTATGTTTACATTCACACAACAGATCAGCTGGTTGGGGGAGGCCTATTGTGTGCGTTACGGTGGCTTATTGTTTACCTAGGCAAGGCTTTATAACAAAGAAGGGTGACTTCTGACAATTCGGAACACGTTTTATTTCCTGCACAGGATTGTCTGTTTAGTCAACCAGGGAATGTCATTCAAACAACGTACTTGTATACGAGGGGAGAGGGTACTTTTCTCGAACTGTTTCGTGTCGAGAAACAAACATGAACTAGCCTCTAACTACCGTCAGGTTGAAAATTGAATATTTTTACAAGCGGGGACTTGCTTATTACGTCGATTTCCTAATACTACTATTATTACTTTATTAATAAAACTCTATTTATTTACTCACAAATCCAGAGTGAGTAAATTTACGCATTTTAGCAAGTTATTGTTAATTATTTAGCACAGGGTACACAATTATTTTATAAATTAGCAGGGTGTTGCATTTTATCTGTGACACTCTGTAAACAATTATTATTTATATTTTTTTTTTTTACAAACCAGCAGAGTCGCGCATTTTATAGTGTCTCTCCTGTCTGAGACATTATAACAGAGGGAACCAGTTTTATTGGTTACTTTCAATCAAACCGGCTGCCGATGTTAGTACAATTACTTACCAACAAATCTGAAAATATGTAGAACAGGAATTCGGATTAGGTTACGCAAATTTATTCACTCTCTGGTTATTTAGCTAAAACATCTCTTTATTATATTTTCTTGAATAATAATTTAAATATTATTGTTATTTTGTTTTATTACGTTAAAAAGATAAATTACTCAAAAGTTGTGCATCGAATGCTCTTACGTCTTTTAACATGTTACTCTGGTGAGCAAAATAAAATTTATATATTTATTAACTACATTAAATACCTCGGATCCGGGTTTTAACTTAATAATGCTCTACAATAAGTCAACATTATGCAAGCTATTGGAATATTAGTTTGCTCAAATTTCGAATTACCTTTTTCCTTTAACTATCATCAGATTACTATTTCATTATTGTAATTACAGACACTACTATGTTAACGTTTACATGATTAGAATAAGTCTTTGCAAAAATATACTGCTTTTGTTGCCATTGTTAAAAATATAATGGTTTGGTTTCACCTTGATACAATGTGATCAGCGGCAGGTTCTCTTGTTGTTACTCTTCAGTTGCGTTTCCTAGAAGTTCTACGATGTCGTTCGGGTGTCTCCATTGATTTTGTAGATTCTTAGTTGCGATCATGACGAAAGGATGCTGTTACCTGAAGTTCGTGAGTTTGTCGTTGTTGCTTCACTCCTGATGTACGGTGTTCACTTTTTTTTACATTTAACATTTTGCTTTTAACTGCACTAATGTCACTCTATAATGTTTGGATAGAACATACTTTACAATTTAAACATTACAATTTATACAATTCCTTTTTTAAAGAGATGTGTCGGCTAAGTTGGTTACTTTTAGTTATTTCACCACATTTCAATTACTTGTGGAGTCTGTCACCACGAAAGATTACCTTCAGTTACATCGTTATTAATTTTTTATATTTACACTTTTTCTTCACGACACATGGTAAAGCTGTTATCTTGTCTCTGATTCTCGCTCGACTGGGGTTGGTTTTGGGGCGGTTAGTAGGGAGAGGGAGCTGTTCGCGCGGAGAGAGAAAAGTAGTTCGTACTTTATTATTATTATTAACATACTAATTAACTACTATTAATAATACTCCATGTTCTTTATTGATTTAGGTATTTCTTCTTATTATTATTATTACGTCTTTTTATTTAATTATCATAATTATTAATTTTCGCTTCAATACAGAGTAATTTTCATGTCCGTACTAGATTTTTACAAGTTGATACAGGCATATAAGTACACAGGGAAGGGTTAAATATTTTCTCACATGTCATTTTAAATAAAAAATTATTTTTGCTATTTAAGTTCCTTTTAAATCGTCACACTTCTTCTTCTTCTTCTTCTTCTTCTTCTTCTTCTTCTTCTTCTTCTTCTTCTTCTTCTTCTTCTTCTTCTTCTTCTTCTTCTTCTTCTTCTTCTTCTTCTTCTTCTTTGTCTTTGTCTGTGTCTTTGTCTTTTCCTTCTCATTACTCTTCTTTTTCTTTATCATCACCATGAGCGTAGTGATAATTTCGTACGTCTTAATTTATGATTTAAGGTGCTGAATGATAGATGTTTTGCGATTTGTCTGTCCCTTCAACAATCCTTATGATGCACATAATGAGTTGGTTGAATGGATTTTTCTTTTTCTTCTCTTGCTTCTTATAGCGCTATTGGCCTACGTCAGTCCACGTCACCATCCGTCTCTGATAACTGGTACCTATTGTTGTTCTAGATGTCATCTCAATTTTTGATTTACAAAGTCTGCGTCTTGACCGAATAAAATTACACCTTGTTTTCATACTGCTACTCCCAGCAATCGAATGCGAAAGCTCAAGTAATTAGCCAAATCCACTGGTTGCTCAAACTGATCTAATAGCTTTTAGGTGTAGCAACTGTAAAGCAATTTTGTAAAGAATTTTTTTTTGCGTAAAAGGGAACAGCAGCAAGAGTCAACTGTCAAAAGTGATGTACGTTGTAGCCAACCGGCCGCCGTTAGACAATAACACGTGCGCCACATTAACGACGAAACAGGCTCCGTCAAGGAAGACAATGCCTCAGCGACAGCAGATGTTTGACGTAAGTGAACGGCATGGGTATAAGCTGCAATAACAGAGAGACAAAAGACTACGTCTTCTTGTACCAATTACTGAGAAAACGTATACGAGGCGACGCAAGTATTTGTCAATCCACACGTGGGAGTTTAGCGACTGCACATGGATGAGGCAGATTCCACAAAGGCAATATACAAACGGACGTTATAGGAACAATAGACCACGCATAGAGACACAGCGGGGAACTTGTTTACCAGCAAAAAGTAAGGAGCATGCAGGAGAGCTGCAGAGCAGATGTTCATTCCTGGAAGAGGACCGCCATCAGCGTGTGAACGTTTACGAAGGAAGTCGAGGACAATACGGCGATTCGCCACACCCGAGTTATAAGACACACATGTAGCTGGACGGAAGGACGGAAATTACCAGGGAGGAACCCAAAGAGAACGTAAAAACAATCGGATGACAGGCAGCCGTGAAATTAGGTCCGTCGTCATACGGTGAAGGAGGAGCAAACAGCGAGATTTTAAAGGAGGGGTCTAGATTGACCTACCACGAACGAGAGTTCGGTAAAGGCGGGTTGTTGAGAAGACATCACCATGGAAACGAGGGTGAAGAACGAATGAGGAAGTAGCCAAGAGTACTAGCTCGAGAATCTAGGAGGAGTCTTCGCAGAATTTTAGACGAAAAGCCAATAAGGACGTGGATGGTGGGAAGAGTACAGGAGCTGTGGAGATGGTCGAGATACTCAAGACATAAAAATAAGTATTAGCGAAGAGCAGAGGCCAGTTTTTTTCGAGAGTCTTTCAGAATCGTTCAGAGAGGCCAGTTGTTAAATTTTATTCGTGGAGTTAATAAGAAGTCAGTTATCATTCAGCCAGTTAGTAAGAATCAGTCGTAGAGTCAGTTATTAAGTTCAGTCGAGCAAGTATTAAGTTGATCAGTTAGTCGGAAGTTAGTCAGAAGTTGTAGAGGTATTAGTTATGTATTCAAAAGTGAACAGTTATTCAAAATCAGTTTTTTTGACGATAAACCAGCAAAGAGTTAGTTGATCGGTATTAAAACGATTCATACAAGCAGTTAGACTGTTATGGAGTGAGTCGGAAATTACGTGAAACTGTTAGTACGCTGAAATTAGGTAGTGAAGTAATGGAGTAGTGAATTAATTGTTGAACTTACTCGTGTATTGAGAGAATAGTAAAATCGTGGGATTCGGTTATTAAGACAATGTTGAAGTGACTTTAGTCAGACCTTGTAATAAATTAATACTCACGGATCGAAACGTGTGTGATAACATATTAATAGTATATCACCATACCGTAACGTAGGTGACATGAAATAAATATCGAAATCACGCAATGAATTAATACGCCATTGTAACAAATAAACACTTAAATTCTCGTAATGAAACGAATCATAAGTTGAACGATCGTGTTAATTGAACAAAGTATTAACTATTAATGTACGTGTGCAAAGTGTAAAGGTAAAACCGCAAGCGAAAGGGTCATGAGACAAATAAGCCTAACCCGAATGACCGCAGTAAATGACTTTCGTTAAAGAACATACCCGAAACGAGTGCGAAACAAAATATTGTCGACGCCGGATTGCTGAGTTCAGTGAGAGTGAACAGTGTCGATTCAAAACGGTGTGGAGAGGATTAATCCAGCCATCGGTAATCTGGAACTCGCAGGAGAACTTCGTAGTTAATCGCCGTTTGAATTGGATACGTACTCCAAGTAAACCATCACTATTTATGTATTATTAGATTAAGTAACCACTGTCCTGTCACTAACAAAGAACACACCACTGAGTTAATAAAATGTTTAATTAGTTTCTTTTGAGCAAAACGGAATGAAAATATGAATCCATAAAGTAGAGTACGTTGTAATATGTAGAGAATTAATTAAATACTTAATCGATTAATAGATAAGGTACTAGAGGAGAAATAGACGATTTAGCAACATATTGTATCCTACGGTATTGTGTAGTAATGCTAACTTTAATTTCAGAATTTGAAAGTGATTTCTAAGTATACAAAATAAAGTATTGTTGTTCACGAAGATTTCTGGTGCCCGATTCGTATTATTATTGCTAACCTAATTAATTACAATTTATTTAATTAACGATTAATTAAATTATGCAAATCATATCGTTGTAAATGGCGCTCCAATCAAAGGGCTTGATGAAGTAAAGACATGCGATAAAGGTTTGTATAAGTATCACTTTCTTTTGTAATTGCACAGTTAGTCAATCAATGTCTCCAAGATTACTAATTATATGAATAGTTAATATATGCAATTAATTTGCATAAATAATACGTTGTATATGACATCACAAACTCGGGGTTAGTTACATTTTAATTACGACCTAATTAATTAATAATTAATAAATTTGCATAGTAAGCAAAAGATAAATTTGCACAGCGTTGTCCTCTAAACTTAAAATCTACTTCCCCTGATAATCCATGAGGATGTCAAACTGAGGATGTAAGGCCAAATGTTTTGTAAAAAGGGCAGATCTATTCAAGACGTCTTACGTTGTTTCCATTGAACCGTGAACCGGATTGCAGTATGTAAATAAAAACAGTTAAGACAACTTATTTATAATTTCTATTATTGCCATTATTATGCGATTATCGGGGATTGTTATTATTCTATCACTGTTGTATAGCTGAGGACGGTCACGGACGGGATGTGGCTGACAAAACAATTTTAGGGGTTGAGGAGATAAAATAAAAATGGGTGGAAACTTTCAGTTGCCAGAATGACAGGCGATATTCGTTTCAAAAATAACAATTTCTAAAGTTGATCGACTTCGCCGTTCAGCGGTAAATGAAAATTTTTTTTTTCTTTCCAGAAAGTGATGTTTTAAATTTGTGTGTATTGTTGAACGAAGGATTTGAATTTAAATACAATAAATTTCTCGTCTTATTTCTAATGATATTTTGTAAGGTTATACAAGTTTTGATATGTGTCGTTTGCCTATCCGTTCCCCCCCCCGCAATTTTCTTTTGAAGACTTTTGTGTTTTCTATACTTTTTGTCGTGATTTCCACTTTCCTACTTCCCGATGGACTCTTTCCTTCTATAATTAATTTCCGTAATCAGTCATTTCCCAAGATGTGATCAATTCACCTCTTCGTTTGTTACATTCTCTCTCCGTTCGTCGCCACAGTCACATTTCAAAGCTTTTGAGATCTATCCTATAACACCAAAATCAGAAATTTTGAAATTTTCTTATTTTGAGTAGAGATGTATCTTTAAGCGCCGTAACAGGGAATTGTTGTGTGAAACGCAGAGGTGACTGACAGGCAATAAAATCATATATCAGCCCCAACACGCTCACGGCAAATAGGCTGAGTTCATCGCTCTCCATACTAAGAAACGTTAAACTTTGACAACTACCTCAAATCCGTAGAAAAAAGGGCACAGAAGTAAACGAACTCATTTGAAGAGCAGCTGTAGGTATTAACAATAGACCAGAATACGTATACACGCCAGCTGCATATAGCGAAACAAAAAAAGGTATATGTTATTGAAAGACTCAAACGGTCAGCGACAGGACTTCGACCTTACTGAGAAGAGAGAAAGCTGGGAGTAATGTCCGAACACAAGCAAGAAGTGTTGAAAGGAAGTTTGGTAAGGCCTGTAAGTAACAATAGTTGATGCCATTAGAACAACCAAATGCACGAAAACAATACTTGACGAGAAAGTTAAGGGTTGTTTTGTTTACTCCAAAAAAGTGACAGGCAAGAATTATTGCTACAGTATCTAGCAGCGACAACGACCTCAGTGTAGTGACCTAGGGAAGGAATCTGGTGGGAATCCAAAGGCCTATCAGAGAAGTTCTTTCGGAAAAATAGGTGGTCTCTAAATCTGAAGAGTCGTAAAGTAGAACCAATTGGAAAACAGCGTTAGAAAAATCGGAAGTAAGTGGGAGAAATATGGAATTCGATATAGGGACGCGAGAAAGGCGCGCTCGGGGAGTTTAACTAAAAATTTTGACGGAAACGGGAGTGTAAGTCCGCGACCGAGATTCCCATAGTTATTGGACTTAGAGAAATTCGGTACGATGGTTAGAAAAGTAAGCTCGTACTAGAACAGATTTCGGTAAAGAGAAAAACTGTAATTTTACTAGTGACGTACAAGTGAATTAATACAACACAAATGATAATTAAATAACGCTGTGATTTAGTTGTGCAAATACGCAACAATAACTTCATCATCGAGTAACATTTCGAAACGAACTAAACCCGTAACAACAGTGATTCAAACCATAACGCAGTTAATAAATAATAATTAATAATGGCTGTAGAAGCGAATAACTATAATAACAATTAACGCGAACTAATTTGAGAGAGTGAAGTTTGGTGTTGTGCAGTGTCTTGTGACTCAAAGGAGGCCACGTTACAATCTGCTAATCCAGAGGGAAATATCGCAGACACGCCAGACGATCAACATGACAACCACACAATATGAACTGCTACCAGATTTGGATACATACCACAAGTAAAATTTTCATGCCATAATTAGTATTAGGTCCACTGTCTGTTCACTTAAAGAACTCATAAGATTTAATTAAAGGATTAAGATAAAATTTTATTTAGAACAAAATTAAATCATATTAGGAAATTATGGAAATTAAGTTCATCTATAAGCACCGATTTTAAATGAATCCAGATCAATAATTAACAATGTCGTAATATATAATAATTTAAGAAAATTATTATTAAAAGTTTTGTCTTTGAATAAGAATTACAATATTTAAATTATTAGAGCTATGAATATGAGTAATGAAATAAGATTTATGAAAATGAATATGTTTATATTTTGATTAGAATTTATATAGTTCATATATAAATGATAAAGTATGATAATCAATCATAGCTAATTGTAATAAATTGAAGAACAATTTATAAGAAAATTTGAGCATTTATTTATATTTTACCCTGAGATAAAGAGCATATAAAATATTTTATTATTAAATTGGCGCTCCGGAACTGAGGGGCATATTTTATTATTACATTGACGCACACAACGTCGGGCAAAATTTAGTATTACAATCCTTTCTTTGTTCTTGATCACCCGCGCCTCTGAAACACACATTCCATTTAAACGCTGAGCAAATATTTTTCTTAATTCAATTCTAATTCCTTAGCTGGTCACAAAATTCCTTACTCTACTACAATACTACTTTCCCAAGCCTACTACAATACTCAAAATACTACTTTTCTAAGTCTACTGCAGTTCTTCTTTTAATATCCTCTATTCAGCTTCCATTGTTACTGTCTCAGTCAAAAGTTCAACAGTCGGAAGCCTGTGACGTAATAATGCGTTCTTAAAACTGTGGTACTATTAAGATACGGTCTCTGTGCGCCAATCAGACTGTCCCGTTAGAGAAACGACGTTCTCACTTTCAGGCACGTGGACGTGGCGTTGCCACGAATAGTATTCATCGACTGCAGCTTATCACGTCCACTGAAGTACCGACCCGTCGTGTTGTCGTAATTCTACAGTCTGTGTGGGCAAAAGAATGTCAACAACACGCGACTACACGAGTTGCGATTTAAAAAACCTTAATTACATTTTGATAGCCGACGTTAAAAGCATTAAAACGAAGCAGTATTATACACAATTGCAGCCTACCTCTAAGTTATTCAAAAGATAAGACTACCTGTTCCGATTTTAACTCTTTACCATCAGATTTTTACTATAGTCTTCTTTAGTGATTCCGACGACTTTAATTAAAACATTTATTCGCATTCCAAACTCGTTACCTTTTATAACTATTTACTATATTTACTATAGATCACCACCGCTCTCTGTTACAATTGTTTAAAAATATACCACACATCAAATTACCCAAAATCACGCAATTTCCGCCAATTACTGACCCAGAACAGTGATGTAGCAGTAATAACGTTGCTTCGTCATTCTTAGTGCATCAACCGTACTCGTGAGTAATCAAGGCTGTAGTAATCTGACGTTATAGACAAGCGTAATACGCCCGCGACCTCTGTCTGACTAATATGCTAAATAGTGAATATCGTTTTCCTCCTCTGTTAATCATCGTTTGAAAAAGGTTCCCATAATACGCGTCTAAGGTATCTGCCGCCCTAATTCGTTCCTTTATCACGCGTCATACGATAAGAATAAAAATGATTGCCACGCTGTCTACAACCCTACCCTCTTCTACATTGCGCTGATGACACATTGCGGTAATCGACTTTTTAATTTCAATTCACCGCTGCTAGTTGAATCGGCTGACAAGACCTCGATACGTAATGGGTGCGTGCATGCCTTTGCGTGCATCTACTACTGGCACGCGACGACACAGGTTACAGAGTGGTTTCATTCAGTCACTTACGTCACTCAACGTATCGTAGTTACGTCACCATCTTTGCAGCTCATATTGAGGTTACGCGTTCGATACCCACTAGGTTGTTTATACTTTTTCACTTTACGAGTGGATGGGTCATGGTAACAATACCACTGCGTAGTATTCCAGTCCGTGAGCATACATTGCGTCCGAACCAGAAGAGTATTTGGACACAAGGCTTTAGGATAGAAATGATCTATAACATTTTTTTATAAGTCAAACACTTTTTGCTACAGTCCATTTCTTCATGCATAGGCCTATATAATTTATTTAATATTTATAACTTCTTTATCTCTAGATGATTCTTCCCTCATTTGGAACACGTTTCGGGAATCTTCAGCCTTCCTAATTTATTAGGAAATAGAATATTTAAACAAATGTTCCACAAGATTCAAAATTAGGAAGGCTGAGGATGGGAACAATAGGATTCCCGAAACATGTTCCAAATGAGGGACAAAAGATCTTGAGGTAAAGAAATTATAAATATTAAATAAATGTTTTGTATTTATAGAGCAGTAATATATTTTTATTGTTTTTACTTGCATGTTCCATAAGGAAATGGAAGTATGGTAATGGAAAAAATCGTGTTCGAGATTATTGCAGATTCAGATTGTACTACACTCAAAACATGAAAAAAAGTAATTTTTCGAAAAGTGTGTGTGTGTGTGTATGTGTGTCTATAGATTTTATTCTATGCAAACGATAACACCCGCAAATTCAAACAAAATCAAATAATTTTTTGCATACAGTCCTGATTTGTAGAGTACTCAAGACCTATTGTTTTTGGTGAAGATCGGTTAATGCAAAGGGGTAGTTTACCTGCAACGTTTTTTGTTTTAACAAGGATATTTTCTATGGCAAATGATAACAGCCGCAAATTCAAACAGAATCAAATAATGTTTTGCATACAGCCCTGAATTGTAGAGTTCTCAAGACCTATTGTTTTTGTTGAAGATCGGGTTAGGGAAAGGGGTAATTTACCAGCAACGTTTTATGTTTTAACATGGGTTAATTTTTTCTATGATGAATGATACTGCCGTAAATTCAATCAGAATCAAATAATGTTATGCATAACTCTCTGAGCTATAGAGAACTCAATGTGTCTTGATTTTGGTGAAGATCGGTTAAGGGAAAGGGGTAATTTACCTGCCACATTTTATGTTTTAACAAGAGTAATTGTTTCTATGACGAACGATAACTGCCGCACATTTAAACAGAATCAAATAATTTTGTGTATACCTTCCTCAATTGTAGATAACTCAAGGTCTGTTGAAGATCGGTTGAGGGAAAGGGGTAGTTTACCTTGCAACATTTTATGTTGTAACAAGATAAACGTTTCCCATGAAGAACGATAACTGCCGTAAATTCAAACAGAATCAAACAATTATTTACGTATGCGCTTGAGTTGTAGAGGACTCAAGGCCTATTTACTTTGGTGAAGATCGGTTAAGGGAAAGGAGTAGTTTACCTGCCACTGTTAATGTTTTAACAAGAGTAATTGTTTATATGATGAACGATAACTGCCGCACATTCAAACAGAATCAAATAATGTTTTGCATGTATCCCTGAATTGTAGATGACTCAAGGCCTTTTGATTTTGGTGAAGTTCAGTTAAGAGAGAGGGGTATAGTTTACCTGCAACGTTTTATGTGATAACAAGGTTAACAAGGTTAATTTTTTCTATGACGAACGATAACTACCGTAAATTCAAACATAATCAAATAAGGTTTCGCATACATCCCTAAATTGTAGAGAACTCAAGGTCTGTTGATTTTGGTGACGATCGGTTAAGGGAAAGGGGTAGTTTACTTGCAACATTTCATGTTGTAACAAGAGAAATATTTTCATGACGAACGATAACTGCCGTAAATTCAAACAGAATCAAATAATTTTTTACATATGTGCCTGAGTTGTAGAAGACTCAAGGCCTTTTGATTTTGGTGAAGATCGGTTATGGGAAAAGGGCAGTTTTACCAGAAACATTTTTTGTTGTAACAAGAGTAAAGTACTTAATTTTGATAAATAAAGTATCCTGATAAGAAGATCTTAATAATCCACTGTAGAAACGTAGATGAAATATCTGTAAATGAAGAGGCTAGTTGAACGGGGTGGGGGTAATTTTCTATAAATGAAAATTATAGTTGAAGGGGGAGGGGATAATTTTTATATGTGTACTACGTTATCGGCAACAAAGTAGTAGTTTGTTGTTAAAATTCCTTCCCAGGCTGTTTGGCCGTAGTTCAATGTTTTCTGCAAAACCATACGTTTCGGCAGTGCCGTCGACTGCCATCATCAGTGAAAATCGAGTGCGATAACGTGTGGTGGTATACGTTAGTGACCACAGTACTGTTGGTTAAGGCTGAAGCAATAAGTGGAAAGAAGTAGTTTTCTATGGAAACATTTAATTTCGTAACTGATTTTAAATATAAATCTTAGAACATGGAAGTCATGTATGGTTCTCCATACCGATATTTTTACAATGTTTGGACTATTTTAAATTATTGTCATCATTAGTATGGCGTACAACATATTTACTTCTGATGTTGACAGTAATTTAAAACCGACGAAACATTGTAAAACAATAAACAGTATATTCTCATTTAAAAAAAACAGTATTATTATTAATAATAATAAAATATTATTTATTAATAATTTGAATAACATTCACCATATGAGTGAATATGAATGTTATATATAATTATACTTAACACGATAGACTAAAAAGGAAGAGACGGATTGAAAGAACCATAAACGCTGTCTCTTTTTTATTTATATTTTAATCTTAACAAGAGGGGAATAACAATAACCCGTGTTGAAAACTTTTACTAAGCACTGGTGGTGGATTCTTTGTGTGTGTGGCTCATAATTGAAAAAGTAAACAACTCAAAGAAAAAAAAAAATAATCCGTAGTCTAAACTCGCAGCAGACGTGAGCGCGCGCGCACGCACGCACGCACACACACACACACACACACACACACACACACACACACACACACACACACACACACACACACACACACACAAGAGGCATGCACATGCGGTTTGTGCAGCTGGTATGATTTTATGCAAGCAAGGGAACCAGAGAGCGCGCTAATCGTTTAAACCGCAAACACAAACACACACACACAGACAAACGATTTTTGTTCCTTTTTTTAAAGAGTCTTATACACAAGGGAGACATAATTCGTTATGGATAACATTGCAACTGTGTGTGTGTGTGTGTGTGTGTGCGCGCGCGCGCGTGTTGACGATAGGGAGCGGTCACTGAATGCCTGCGGTCTGAGTGACGACGACCAGGTGAAGGTTTGTTCGCATTGTAGTGGTTGTTGAATGGGAGAAACGAGTCCGCGACCGCTCGCAACGTGCAATGATTTACTGGCTAGTTACGTACAAGTGCTGTGTGAGACTTGGGAAAGTAAAAACACAGAGAACACAACACAAATCGTCAGCTGGTTTGTGAAGTTCGTCATATATTACCACCAAATTAAACACATTTACAACCATACTTTGGAAAGAATTTTAGCAGAAGGTAATAAATTTTAAAATATTCACCGCGAAAGTCAGTCCGTTGTTTAACTGTAAATTTATTGACGGTCTGTCATTTCTCATTGTAATCGCTATGTAGAGCCGTTCCCTGGCTATAAACCATACTGTCTTATACATACATAAATACATCACGGATAATGGCGTGTGTAAGGCAACGAAATTAAAGAGGCCGTGGTCAGAGACGATAATGTTGCTGCAGTCCGCGCGAATCGTGATCCAGGTAAATTGCAGTATCTCGCGGGTTAGTGTCAGTGGACCCGCGCGGTCGGTTGGTTCGTGTTCGAGTTTCTCTGTTTCACTGACAAACGGGTATACTGTGTTATTGCGCACGTTTGCTGACAATCTGACAGAACCGGATCACACTTTTCGAACAAAATCCTCTCCGAGACTCAGTTTTGATGAAACTTGGTTCAAAATACCACGGATTGTTTCCACTTTTTCCGTCACGTTTTGAATTGAGAAAGTGCCTATTTGCTTTATTTTGGCGACGTAAAATGCATAAAAAATTTGTTTATTATAAATAAAAAAGGTTATTGTTATTGAATTTAAGTTCTATTACAACCAATCCAGTAAGGTCAAAGAAGTAAAGGGTAAGGGAAAAAATGACATATAAGATGGACTTCTAGTGAAACAAGTCCTTTAAGAACAAGTGCTAGAGCAAATATATTTTATACATTACATATTTATTTTGAAACAGTCACCACAAACCAATTAAATCTGTTCACTAAGCCACAGAGCTTTCGCCACCTCTAGAATGAAGCTTCTTGGCGAGGACACTAGGATAGTTGTTTAGCCCTTAGTTGTAACCTAATTGGCGCTTCGTCGCTTTATCTCCTCAGTGACTAAAGGCATTTATAGATCTCTTTGGAGTACATGGTTGGGCACATACCATACGACGTATGTTACGGATCTAGTTACTTTGTTTTGAAAGCGCTGGCTTATTTCTGGGTGCCCCCCTTCCACAGCTGTATGCCGTAAGTCCAGACAGGTTTTAGAATAGTTTTTTATGAATTAACTGTACGTTTTTCAGTGTCACCTGATACTTAGTGGCAGCCAACCAATAAAATTTTTGAAATAGTATACCAAGCTATATCCTTACGTAGGCTTCCGCGGACGGTGTCTATTACGTTTCTGAAGCCTTCAAACAGAAGATACATTGATGAGGTGGTTTGCAAAGGTGGATTCTGTAGTGGTGTGGAGTGCCTTTGTGTGTTCAATGTATCTCTGTTTGAAGCTACGTCCTGTCTTCAAACAGAGATACATTGAACACACAAAAGCACTCCACACCACTACAGAATCTACCTTTGCAATCCACCTCATCGAAGCAAACCACACATATAAAAACATCGACAATAACATGAACATTCTACACGTACACACAAAAGGCCGAAAACTAGACACTCTAGAACAATTAGAAATATACAAACACACAAAAACAAATAAAAACGACATCCTAAACGAACAGACACAATTTAAATCGCACGCATTATTCGAACACATCTCACCACACACACACAGCTTCAATCTTTCGAATAACTATCCCGTCACCAACAACAAGACGGACAACGCTACCTATGGCAGCCTCTGATGAAGCCTTCTAAAGGTGAAAGCCGGTTTAGGCTGTAAGGTAAAACTTTACGTTTTTACTTATAAAAAACTTAGTGTTCCGAGTCGTCAATACTATAGTGATATTTAGAATATATCATCTTTATTTCTTTTTTTTTTGTATTTTCAAGTTAATTATCTTTGAAACTTTTAAACTTTACGCCATGCAGTATTGTCAAAAATGAGCTGTTAGGGGATGTAGTTTCTACGTGAAATCGTATTCGAAACGACGATATAAAGAAAGACCTCAAGGTACTATCATTTGGTGACATACTAAAGGTATACAGGCAAGATTGAAAGTCTTATGTGGAACGCACGCGTAAACAAGCGCTGAGATCTAGACCAGCCGGTAGGAGGGATCGTGGGAGATCCTGGAAACAATGGTCAGACGCACTGTGAAGTCGGAACGGCCTATAACCTAATCCATGTAGTGAAGAAGAAGAAGTAGGAGAAGACAACGCTGATGATGGTGGTGATGATGAAAATATTGTCAAAGTCCGTCTCTAAGTATTCATAAGACATCCGTTTATAAGACATAAATTTTTTTTCCCCCACATACATTGTTTCATTGGTTTTGGAAAGATATTTGATAGAGTAAATAAGGGCAGGCTGAGGACAATAATGGCACAGAAAGGGATCCCGCAACACCTCATTATTGCCAATGTCTTTATGTGGCAAACAAAATATTAATTGAGAAAGAAAGACTGGAGCACAACTCCTACTGTGGGCCTAAAGAATTGTGGAGTACGACAAGGCGTCCGTTTTCACCTTCTTCCAGATGAACCTTCAACCTTCATCAAATTGGCAAATGCACCTTCCAGAACATTTTATGATTGGTAACTCTTGACACGTATTGGTAGTTGACACGTTGTTATTTGGTGATGACCACATTATCCTGTCGAACTCGGAAAGCGGATTGCACACAGAAAAAAAAGATTTGGTTGTAATTACCAAAATAGCTTGGTTAAGGTATTTGGTTAATTCTTTTGTTGCAACTAACAAATTTTAGTTATTGTAACAAAAATGGTTTGGTTAACTGTTCAAAATTATTTGGTCACAATGTTTGGTACAACTAACCAAAACATTCAGGTTATATTTAGTTTTTACAGACACTTGACTTAGGGGTGCAACTCCCTCCACATCTTCACCCCCTCGCACTGTTCCCACAACACATACCCTAACCAGATGTCCACCTTACATCCTGTGTTTAGTCTTCCTTCACAGATCTTTGTTAGCCTCTTTAGGTCAGCGTGGTTTGCAAATACAACACACGTGGTTACGATGAGTTACGAGTTTGTTCAAAACTCGATGGAAGAAAACGGATTTGCTCAGCTTGTTCAGCATTTTAAAGGTAAGTACCTACATTACTGAAAATGTAATCCGTTAAAGATTAGATGTAGCGTAACGAATTATCTGTTGGTACTTACCACTATCTAGCGTGAACTTAAACGTTACCGAAACAAAATTTTATGCGTTTAGACTACATAATCTATATTATGCATTTATTGGAATCGTATTTCTGCAAGAATTGGTACCGTTTTCAATATTTCTATCGTATAGGACAAAATATTTTCAGATTATTTTTATTATTGTCTGTAGCCCTAATTAAGGTTGGTCGGTCAATTAAGGTATATAATAAATGCTGAATGTTGTGAAATACAGTGTGGCCACAGGACAATAAAATTAGGTGTCTCTTGTGTTCAGATCTGTAAGTTCTTTTTTTTTATCTAGAGGAGGTAATCAAATGTAGATGTGGTTAATATAAAAGCTAGTGTTTTAAGAAACAGCCCGTTCGAGATATTAATAATATTTTTACACTTTCAGATGAAGGAATTGATGAAGAGGCATTCTTAGCGTTAAACGAAAATATGAAAACGAAAATTTTAGTTAGTTTGACTAAGCGTCTGGTTAATAAAACTGAGTATTTGGTTCATCCAACAAAGATTCTTGTGCTAAGGTGACCACATATTTAGTTAGAATGAGTATAATTTTGGTTATTTCAAATAAATTATTTTATTAAACTGACAATAAATTTAGTTGAAATAACTACATAATTGGTTGATTTAACCAAATCCAAACCGATTTGGTTACATTAACTAACTCGGTTTTGGTTAGGTTTTACCAAAACATTTGGTTAGCACAACCATAATAGACCAATTTGGTTGGATTCACTACACTTTTTTTTGGTTGAATTAACCAATTTATTTGGTTAATTCAACCAAAAGAATTTGACCAAATTTTTTGGATCTGGTAACCAATATTTTGGTCGTCCCTATAGTGATCAAAAATATTGGTTACCAGAAACTATTTTTTGGTTATTCCAACCAAACAGTTTTTTGTGTGCAGATGGCTGTACCTACATTGAGTCAAGTCTGCAAGGATTACGGATTACAGATCTCCACATTGAAGACTAAGGTAATGGCTTTCATGGAGCACACGTTGTTGTAGACGGTAAACGGTTCTTGAGCAGGCCAGTAATTTTAAATATCTGAGCTGTAATGTGTCTTACATTACACACAATTATGTGGTTAAGAAGTGTTCAAAGTTCAACTTTATGTGTGCGACCTCCAGGAGAAGTCGAAAGTCGACGAGTAAAGAAACATGCCTAAAGTTCTACAGAGTGATGGCCCTCCCCAAACTTCTCTACAGGTCTGAGAATTGGACCTTAACGAAACCCCAGGACAATCGTAATCAAGCGACGAAAATAAGATTTCTCGGGCACGTGACAGGATATACACTTCAAGATCGCAAAAGAAATGTCGATGTACGGCAGGAGCTGAATATTATGAGTATGAGCATACTTGATAGGATTGCCCAGTATCGGGTGAATTGGTGGGAATATCTTTGCCGAATGGATGACTGCCGCATCCCCAAACAACTATGGAACTATAAGCCGAAGGGACGGAGAGGTGTGGGACGTCAAAGGAAGCGCTGGAGTGACCAGGTCTAAACTTTGCCTTTTGAGATCGGAACAAACCAACGGTCTATTTACTTGGGACCGGAACAAACTATTTAGGGTTTAATCCTTGCTGAAGATGGTGGTGATAGATACTTTTTGGTTAATAGACAATCCGAATCGTGTTCCTCTAATTTATGTATTTAGATCGCAGAGACGATACTAAAACATACAGTATAACCAACACAACCGCTGTGTTCCTGTTTAAAAACAGGAACGACGGCTAAGCTCGTGTCATAATCAGCTGACTACTAGGATAGTCGCACATTATTTATTTGCGTCGCAGAATGGAGACCTGTCAACATGACAGGGGTGCACACAGCACAGCTGATTTTAATAACAAATCGGGTAATTGTTATCATACGATCAGCTGCTGCTGACCAGCCCATTTGTGGCAGACACGTGTACATAGTACACATCGTGCTGGCACACACACTGTGTTGGCATTATATACTACAAGAAAAAATTACATAACCAGAGGCTTTGTTTGCGTTTCCAAGTATGATTTATGCCGCTATGCTTGTCATGCTCAGAGACATGATAATTAGATAGCATGCATTAAAGCTCGGTATAATATATTATGGTATGTTTATAATATATTTCTATTTGCTTGCCAACCGCGGCTGTCATAAAAATATTATTCACGGTTGAAGAAAATGCTGTTACGACTGTTTCATGGATCGCCGTGGTGTACAGTGGAAACAGAATAACTGACACCAATTAAGTCGCTAATTACAATCTATAATTACACACAAACAACGGTTATAAAGGAACAAAGGTACGCTTATACGATAATTCAAGTTACATTGGTCCAACAAACAACAATAAATCCAGTGGGAAGCAAGACAAAGAAAAACAATCCAGAATTAATTTGGGAAATATGGCTATAGCTACATTAAATGGAATCCTGTCGGATAAGCAAATTACAGCAGAAACTAAAACCGAAATATTTAAAACCATTGTTATAAGTATCATGACTTACGGCTCTGAAGTTTGGATTACTAATAAACACAGAAGAGCAATATTAATGACAGTAGACATGGACTTTTGGAGACGTTCGGCACGAGTATCCAGACGGGAGAAAATTAGAAATGACGTCATTAAGGACAGAATGAATGTGGAAAATTTAATTGTTGATTTTATCCAAACAAAAAAATTACAATGGTATAGAAACACGAAAAGAATGGCACAGGAAAGATTGGCAAGGAGAGTTGGGAATGGACCCCACCAGGAAGAAGGAAAAGAGGAAGACCACCTATCACCTGGATAGAAAAAATTCAGACTACAGTATATTGAGGGAACGAGAAATTGAAGAACATCTTTGGATGGACAAGCAGCAGTGGAAGAGGAGAATTCAATCACTTCTGTAAACTTTGGTTCCGGAAGATGTGTAAGCATCGTACAACCAGAATAATAAATAAACAACAATAAATGTCACCTTGTTACAGTTTTGTACTAAATAACACAATAATCACTTCGCATTAAACCGCAACAATATCTCAGTACCGTACTCTAATATCGCTAGGTGTAACTAAACTGACCGCTACCTAATCCAGTATTTATACTCCGGCCGCCTAGGGCTGTAGTGCTTTAGCGGGCCTGTATGTCGGTAGGATAGTGGAATAACGTCTCCTATGAACTTAAACGTTCCGGGCAGAATGATGTCTAAATGTCTGGGGGGTTGTACAATGCCAAGAGTCACGTAGGCACTTTCCTTATTTATCAGCTCAACGTAGCAATATTATAACATCGAAGCACGTTTGGCAATTAACTGGTAAAGATAAATGTAATTAAGTGGCAAACGATTTAGCGAAGAAAACTTAAATGAAGTAATAGTCAACAAGGAAATCACACTAGAATGTGTTAGGCCAAAGTTTTGCACCATGATATATCTTCTTCTTATTCTTCTGGTCCCTTTCCGTTTTGGTCGTTGACGCCCATCTGCTCGGTGGTCTCTGCTGAGAATTTCTCTGAATATTTCCCTCGATTGTTGACTTGGAGGTACAGTTTCTCAGATTTCCTAAGCAGGATCTTCTTCTTCTAGCGAGATCTCTCTTTCTGGATACATTTCCCTGTAGAATGGACTGCATTAGACTTTCATTCGTCATGATAATGCCGAGCTACTGCAGCTTTCTTATTTTTACAGTCGTCAAAACTTCTTTGTTCTTTTTCATCCTTTGAAGGATTTTCCTAACCCATAAAGTGTAGAAGAAGAAGAAGAAGAAGAAGAAGAAGAAGAAGAAGAAGAAGGAGGAGGAGGAGAAGAAGGAGGAGAAGAAGAAGAAGAAGGAGAAGAAGAAGAAGAAGAAGATGAAAAAGAAGAAGAAGAAGAAGAAGAAGAAAAAGAAGGAGGAGAAGGAGAAGGAGAAGGAGAAGGAGAATGAGAAGGAGGAGGAGGAGAAGAAGAAGAAGAAGAAGAAGAAGAAGAAGAAGAAGAAGAAGAAGAAGAAGAAGAAGAAGAAGAACAACAACAACAACAACAATAACAACATATTCGTCCAACCCTTATTCTTCACGCTGGGTTTCTCCAAAACTTTGAAAAGCAAAGGATTTATAAGATTATGTGGGAAGAGTACTGCTGAATTTCTCATTTGTACTGAGGACATGAGAAAGGGGGGTCCAACCTTCAATCTAGCCTCATCCCCCCCCCCCAATTGATCAGATCCTAGTTACGCCATTGCTTAGGCAATTTTGTCGTTGCGGCGTCAAAAATGATAATCATCGTATCTTAGAAAACGCAATGACAATTTATCGTTCCACAATTCTAAGTGGCATTCGTATATGATGCACTCAAGCAACCGGACAGCGGTGGCGAGCTTCCCTATGATGCGTCTGTAGCATCCTGTTTTATCACTAATCGCTAACACGTTCTCATGTACAAACGCTAATTCCTACTTTGCCTCCACTATAGTTCTGAATTTAACTGCCATTTTGTCAGATGACTTCTGTGATGTTCTAAAACAATTACAAAAGGAAAAACATGTCGGTCGTCATCATCTCTCAAAT
This sequence comes from Magicicada septendecula, assembly GCA_034769895.1. Taxonomy (NCBI): domain Eukaryota; kingdom Metazoa; phylum Arthropoda; class Insecta; order Hemiptera; family Cicadidae; genus Magicicada; species Magicicada septendecula. The sequence continues at coordinate 39,150,175 of CM068367.1, forward strand.
TTTCGTACAAATTATAAAAATATTCCTACACTTTCGATTTTTTTGCGATGTTTGAGGCTTTATGGCCAAGACTCGGGCTCTTCTGGGGACTAGCCCCCTTCACTCGGTTTGGAAATGATTTTTGGAGACGCACGGCAGTGCAGGTCGCTGCTGAGAAGGTGGAGAGGCTCCAAGTGCAGTGTGTTTGTTGTCTGCATGTAGCGTAGGACAGCCGTATTAGGTATGGGAGGTGAGTGGAATGAGCTTCTGCCAAAGTAGTGAGTGCAACGTTGAATAGGATTGTGCGGTATTGCCGGATTAGTTAGTGTAGGCATCTGTGATGTTCATCTGCGGAGTCTGTTTGGTGTGTTGGCAAGGACGAGCAGGCGATTAACGAGGAAGTGGGTCGTTTTGTGTTTCTGGTGGCTGGAGGATATTTTTTGGAGGCTGCATCGTATTGGATGGAGGCTCGAGTGCATGCGTTCTTGGCATATTGAATACTTAATTTGGTCAGGAATGAATCGAGATCCGGAAACAGGGTATTCATGGCAGATAATAGCCTGTTGCTGGTACGAATTTGGGGGGGGGGCAGAGTATTATTCTAAGGGCTCGTCGTTCTATGACTCTATAAGGTCTTAGGCGGTCGCGGGCTGCGGTCAGCAGGATCGCCTGGATGGGGTGCACGCAAGCTGTATATATCCTGCTGAGTGTCTGGCTGGAGCAGCGATCGTTTTTGCCGAGAAGTCCGAGTTCAAATCCGTTGGCTGGCTTGGGCAGGCAGTAATTCTATTGATATGTGGTCGCCAGGTTAGTTTTGAGTCAAGCGTGACGGCAAGATATTTTCAGACACGTTTCGGAATAATAGTAGAAGGGCTTACGCAGACCGGCATGATAATGTGAGCAATGGTGCCAAAGTGTTTGGACAGAAGGACTGGACCCATCGCGCCAGATCGGGACCGTTGGAAAACAAGTTTTTGGAGGACGTCAAGACTCAGCAAGGAGTTGTAGCATCAAGGTTGATGATGATGATGATGATTGAAGAAATAAAAAAAAAATCGAAAAGAACACCAAAGGAAGAAACAAGAGACATGTAGGATGTGGAGTTGAAACGTTGATGGCTAAGATGCAATGACAGAATATACAATAAAACGATTGGTACGACTGGCCAGCAAGGGGAAGCGCGGGTTGGCCTGTAAAAACAAACCTGGCATAGCAGAAAATTAATCTTAATATAAATAAAAGTCATTGTATGTACTCGTATGTATGTATGTTCCACATCTCCTCCTAAACCACTGGGCCGATTTCAACCAAACTTGGCACAAATATTTTACGCAACGGGAGAACCAACATAGGACAGGTGTTTTTTTCGATACGATCCTTTGGGGGGTCCTTTGGGGTCTTAAAAAAAACTATTAGATCTGGTTACCATGGCAACCCAATAGAATACATTCTGGTTGCCATAGCATCGGTGGAAGCCTCCCGCGTGGGGAATAGAACGGGGGTCGTCCGACGCGCCTTCCCCGGAGTCCGTCCACGGAACCGGGGAGTCTTAGGTCGGATCCAGCGAAAGACGGCGGGGCCAGAGTCCACGGTTCTTATAAATAAAGGTATAGGTTATGATATCGAAGGTGGTGTATGCGTCTTAAGAAACTTCTTAATAGTGCGTGAATTCAGAGTTGTTTCAGTTTGAATTTAAAAGTGTAGGCTTTAAGTTAAGATCGAAGTAACTTATAAGCGAGTATAGAAAACAACGTTTTGACAGCGAATGTATTGAGATCGTAGTGTTCAGACAATATAAATGCGCTTGCTTCAGTTTTAATTTTAAAATTTTCAAGCTGAAATCTATAGAGGTATTGTATTGTTAGAATAAGTTTAGGAGACACTAATTTAACAAATACCTTATTTCAACATTAACACAATGAATTATAAAACGACAGTTAAATACGCAGCGCGTGCAAGTACTGTAGACATTTTATTGAAAACTAATTTAGCTGTTCACCCTCTTCCAGGGTTAGAAATCGAGCAGGAGCATCACGCGCAACAGAATTCTTCTCCAGATATAAGAATAAAGTTTATGACATGTTCTTAAACAGGTGCGCTAAAGAGTATTCCTCCAGTGAAAATACGAACATAACAATATAAGGAAGATTATACAATATAGAAGTAATATAACGTTAGAACAAGAATAGGTGCCTATGAGCCTATGAATAAATTATGAACCCGAGCAACGCTGGGTAAATCGGCTAGTATAAAATAAATCCTGTGCGCCAGACCACAGCCTTCTAAATCATGCGCAAAGTTTCGGAAACAACCATAATACTAATAATCATGTCAACATTTATATTTGTCTGTCAGTGAGTTAATCCGCGCTTGGCTATTTTTGACCGGAATAACACACCTTTTTCTTCTTTATAAGACATTATTTATCTTCCACGTAATTTATCTTTATTTACTTGTTTTTTTTTTTACATCGGTGTCAATGAGCATGTGAATCTTCGTGTTAAAATATGAATCCTTAGTTTATTCAAATAACTCATCGCTGACTGTGATATATGTTTGCATTAACCACACCCTGTTTGATGGTTCGTACGTAAATTACACAACTGGTTTAATAAAAAATGACTTTCGTAATGTGTATACATAATCTTCCTATTCTTCTCTAATATATATTAATAGGTTTTTAGTTCGTATTCAACAACAGTTATTTATAATACTGACGAAACAACGTAGTAACCTGTCGAAACCGCAACGCGTGGGCGCGAAATGTCTTCATCCATTCGGTACCACAAAACCTTTTTCTTTTCAGATGTTCAAACATTAATTGTAACGCTTTGAAAGATTTTGCCCCCAGCGTTCGTATTGTTATACTTGACTTTTCTGTGAAATGCTAGTCCAAGCTGTGTGTCACCTGTTTTGCGCCTCTTTACTGGCCATAACAATCTTTTTTTCAGCTTACCAACAACTCTTCTTGGAGTAGGGCTTGAATCCTCTCTTGCTAATCTTTCCTGCAAGTATCCGTTTACAGATTCTTTTTGGCTATCTTTGGCCGTTCTCGTTCCTTTGCTCGTGGTGAATGCGTCACGCGCATTCATATTTTTTTTGACATGATAATGTCTTTTGGCTGGCCATCATTTGAAAATTTCTGTAACGCTGTAAACTGTAACGCATCACGCTGCATGACGTCATTCTTGCGTGACGTCATTGGGATTGTTGTAAATAAACGTTTGTTTTGATACGTCGCAATATATATAATGTGTTAAAAATAATATCACTGCAAACAATTAAACCAGATTTATAAAGCGTCCTGAAAGTTTAAAATCAAGTGTTAGCACAATTTACCAGCCGGGAATCGTTAACTAAAACCGCGACCGCTAACATGCTAACGTCGTCGCAGATTAAAGACCTAACAAGCAAACAACACTGCATAGCTGTAGATAGGTTATTGGGGTTATTGTCTCTAGTTAATGGTTGTCTTCGTATGTGATTCAGCTAACGATCTATTCATTAAAATATTTGTCATCGTAAATGCAAATCTACTGTTCTTTATATTTAATTACTCACCGCAGAAATGTGAAGTATAACACAGATACATAATGTCATTGGGATTGTTGTAAATAAAGGTTTGTTTTGTGTTGTGGTGAAATACACTGCTGCTGGTATATAGTAACCATAACGTGGCGACTGATTAAAACAGCGTTCGACAATGGATAGCAGCGACGAGAAGATTCAGATCAAGAAACGACAAAATGCCGAGCGAGCAAGAAAGTATCGGGAACGAAAGAAGCTCGAGAAGGAACAGCAACGAGCGGTTGCTGTCGGCGGTGAAGCTTCAATACCAGCAGCCCCATCGCAACAAAAACGAAAACAAGATGACTTGTTGAGCGAAGAATTGAACGAGTACTTAATAAATACAACGTTCGCGTCGATGATGACTGAGCAGGAGAAGATCGATGCATTCTACAACATGAAACTATCAGAGAAGCGAAGGAAAACCAACGAACGAGTAAAACGTTGTAGATTGAATAAGAAACAAGATGACTTGATGCACGAAGAATTGAACGAGTACTTAATAAATACACCGTTCGCGTCGACGATGACTGAGCAGGAGAAAATCGATTCATTCTACAACATAAAACTGGCAGACAAGCGAAGGAAGGCCAACGAACGAGTAAAACGTTGTAGATTGAATAAGAAAACTGAGATGGCAACGAAACGAGCGAACGAAGCAGCTGAATTCGAACAGGCAATCGCTGCGGTATCGCCAAAACGCTTAAAAAGAAAAAATTCAAGTACCGTCTGCCTAGTGGCAAAAGCTAAAGAGCATGATAATGTCTTTCGGCCGCCAGCTAAACGCAACATTATTATGGTTACTGACTGACTGATTGTTTCCTTTCTGCAAATGTTGCGTTTAGCTGGCGGCCGAAAGACATTATCATGCTCTTTAGCTTTTGCCACTAGGCAGACGGTACTTGAATTTTTTTAACATGATAATGTTTTTAGGCTGGGGTCATTCCACAATATGCGTGATGCGTCATCGAAAAATGTAACGCTTCCACACTTTCGATTCCCCCACAGTCTAGAAATCTTTTGTTTACAAAACATTATCATGCTTCGATGTTTCGGTTTCGTCGAAATTCTTTATGTGCACACCGCGCGCGTGTGTGTGTAGGGAGAGAGGGAGAGAGAGAGAGAGATTTTATTTCTCTTTTTTTCATTCCCCACCTTATTTTTTCTCTTTCTTTTCCCCTACCCATTTATGATCATTCTTCATATGCCTAATAACGTCTCTAATTCTAATTTGTTCTTCCAATCCCTCAGGACCCTAAGGACATGTACTTTGCCATTCTTTCTATTACTTGTAGTGTACATTGATGTGACCTATTAGTGGTTGGCTATATATATTGCAAGGTAACTGCTTTGAAGCTGACTGCAGTTGGAGAAATACATTTATTAGGTGATTTAGTACATTTACTGATTATTTTTTTATATATAAAATCTACAGTTTTATCTGAATATTATGATTTGGAAAATATGTAAATTTTGAAGTATTATACAGTTAGCAAATTAAAAAGAGAGTCTTTACTTGTTTTATATTTTATAAAGAGTTTTATAGCTTCACTTTCCTGGATTTTCTGGGTTAAGTTGGATCGGTGCGAACGATCGCATTGGCCTGCTCCTGTGCTTTCACACCGGCAGTTGTCCTCGTAAGCTGGGATGTCGACCTCAAGGTTTACTCGTGGGCGCTGTGTCCGTCCTGGTTGCTCCTGGTTCAGTCCTCGGTCGCTGTCAAAGCCATCTGTCGTTGAAAATCTCGAACGCCGCGCTTGACTTCGCGGATCTGATTCCCTTGACGAAATACTTCACTTCCCAGAGACTGCCAGATCTACGCACATGACGTCATTTTCACATGTTAAAGCGTTCCAGATTTTACAAGAAAATCGACCAAGTGTTGGTAAACATTAACTTCCGGTTTCTAGACCATTCTAAACCACGTTATTTCATGACTAATTACTTTGTCAGTTTAATAAATACTGTGCTATTAAAATTTATTTAATATTAAAATAATCAGTTATTAACAGTTATTCCAATTTGCATTAATATAAATGACTTATAGTATATCTCTTAATTGGCTTACTGTTAATGTTATAACAACTCCTTACGCGCACAACACTTATTCACTTTCACGCTGCACTGCACTGCTGTTTTCTTATTGTTTATGATCGTCTTAAACTACGTTAACATGCAGTACTTATCCTAATAAAAAAATTGTCTTATACCGTTCACCCCCCTTTGCACAGGACATCAATAAAAACCTTATTGTAAATATGTTCCCATATATTCACACGCATAGTGTGAATGTTTGTCTCATTGCAATATATATATATATATATATATATATATATACATTTTTTTTAATTGAAAAATATAGACTGCATTCAAAGAAATATGAAATTGCTAATCTGCTAATTACACTGTAGTGGTACCATATGGCATATAACAAGGAGGAGATGAAACAAGGCAAAAAAAAAGAAAAAAAATTAGAAACAAACTCGAGTTAGCGCAGTAATAATATTTATGTGTACGCAGCGTATGCGCGGAGTTAACTTTGTTTATGTGTTCTAGTTTTTTAATCGAAACAGATCGACTAACGGTGAGTGGCCGTTGCGCGCACAGGCACTGTATTTGATTCTATAAATAAACACAAAACAAATGTACACACACACACACACACACACACACACACACACACACACACACACGTATATTGCATTCGCGTACACAGCAGACACACGGAGAAAGCAATGTATAGTACGTTCTCCGCGGCTCTGATGCCTGTCTATCTGTTACTTCGCGTGTAACTCGTAATACGTTTCATAGTTTATTTTAGGAGTGGAGTCCCTCTCGGTGCGAAACGTGTTGGCCTTCTCTCGCCGCTCCGGTTTACATATCCATTAAACGGTATTATTGTTATTACTTCGCTGACCTATTTTTTTTTTTTTTTTAATACCAAATGGTGAAGTATTATTGTTCCTGTAAATTATTGTTTCATTATCTGTTTGTTTCTCTTATTAGTTCTTCTTCTTCTTCTTCTTCTTCTTCTTCTACTTTTCCGTTTCTGTTCTTTTGCTTTCACTTTTGTCTCTCTTTATTATCCTTTACTTCTTCTTCTCTTCCACTTCAGGTATTAGGCAGATTACCTATTTCGCTCTCCTTATTACAACAGCTACTTACATCTCCCTTTCCTTAGTATAAAATTTTAACAGTTATTTTAGTTAATGTTATTCTCAGCATTCGCACCTTATGGTGTTTTCAGTAAAACTTGCTTTGCTTGTTCTTCTTCTTGTCCTTCTCCTGCTCGTCCTTCTTCTTCTTCTTCTTCTTGTTCAGTAGTTATGATCAGTTACAATGTTATGAAGTGTCGCTGCGATGGATCTCTCCCTAACTTATTCAGGCTTTCCAAACATCATAAGGAAAGAGAAAATCATCATCATCATCATCTTCAGCAAGGATTAAACTAAAAATAGTTTGTTCCTGCCCCTAGCGGACAGACCAGAGCTGATCATTCCACTGCTTCTTCGAACGCCCCACATCTCTCCATCCTTTCGGCGGCGTTTTCAACAAATCAAATAGGCCTACACTTTCACATCACAACTAAATCTACATATACTCTTTGCAAATAAACGAAATTATTATGATAATTGATGAGAATGTTTAATAATAAACAAATCGTGAATCATATGGGAATATGTAAATTAAGAAAAGAAGATACTTTTGTGTGGCAGACAAAAACTCAACTGTGGTCAAATAATTCCACTGTTCCTAACAGTAAAAATTGTATTTAGAGCCAATAATCACACCAGTAACCGATAGCATACCAGTAACCAAGAGTTGTATTTAGAGTAGAAACGTCTACAGTTCGAAAGCATGGGGAGAAACAGAACGAAAATTGCTAGAAACGTTTGTGCTTATGTGCTTTGGAACCGATACCACTGGCACCCAAGACTGGTATACGTCTATTCCGACCGACATACTAATCGGTTACAAAAAAAAAAATTGTTTTCAAGTTTAAAACTTGAAAAATTGTTTAGCAAGGCTCGGTACCAAAATCTTAAATCTTTTCAGTTATACGTGTTCCAGTGTTTCTAAAGTTCCTCTCGTACAGTAATACAATCATTGATTCATTATAACCATGTTGTATGTTTAGAGAATTGACGTAACAGCAAAGAGAGTTATTAAGAAGTAGCGTTTTCGTTTCTTTGTTTCATTTTAGCACTTATCTGAAACAATTTAACTTGCGTATTTTTGTATGTTGTGAAGAATTTCACCACAATAAAAAATAAGAAATATAATTTAAGCCATCAGTGTTTATTTTAATATTATGTTTCACAGCAATTATGAATTTACAATCCCATAATAAATTATTTAAAATTATATTCCATGTCAGTCGTGGAAATTTTAAAATAGTGTTGTAATGTCCACTGCATAAAATTCATTATGACAACACGTTAACGAAATCAAGAAACATGACATTGACATACCAAAATACAAAAAAAAAAAAAAATTGGCAGCGGTGGGATTCGAACCCACGCCTCCGAAGAGACTGGTGCCTTAAACCAGCGCCTTAGACCGCTCGGCCACGCTACCACACGTTCCCTGTACAAATGTTCCAAATTATTTCTGGCGGTATTTTTTTTCTTTTCTCTCCTTCATATACAATTTTTAGTTTCTGTTCTATTTTCTGTACAGCGTAAGTGCGTATCCATTAAAAGTGCATTGAGCTTGTCTGCTGTGTACTGTAATCAAACAGGAAACCACTCCGAGTATGATCATACTGGAGCCAGCGTTTTTCACTATCGTATCGGTAATGCTGTTGCTGTTGCTGTGGTAAGCGGATTGTTGCATACAGGGTAATAACATTATTATTAATGACTTCATCCAGTATACATAGTATTAAAATGTTAAGCGCTCCTCTTTATCATAGCTTGTTGGTGCATCGTTATAATTAATTGTCACAACGTTAGCACAATTTTGTAACTGTCTATGATAACGTATATAAGCGAGCGTATCAGACAATAGTTTTATCTCTGTTCAGACAACATACAATTTTTTACAAAATTTGAGTACAATGTAGGCCTACCTATTAAAATATCGGTATGGAGAACCATACATGACTTCCATATTCTAAGATTTATATTTAAAATCATTTTCAGCCAAACAGCCAGGCTGTGTCTTACCTGCCTTTTTATTGCTGTATTAAATGAAAAATATTATATTACATTAAAATGAAAAAATTATAATTTTATTGCCTGGCAACAAAATTATTTTATTTTTAACAATTACCATTGTTTCAAAAAGTTTAAATAAATTTCCAAGTACTTTACTCTTGTTAAAACGTAAAAGGTTGCAGGTAAACTACCCCTTCCCCTTAACCGATCTTCACCAAAATCGAAAGTCATTGAGACCTCTACAATTCAGGGACGTATGCAAAAAATTACTTGATTCTGTTTGAATTTGCGGCTGTTATCGTTTGCCATAGAAAATACGCTTGATAAAAAAACGTTGCAGGTAAACTACCCCTTCCCCTTAACCGATCTTCACCAAAAACAATAGGTCTTGAGTACTCTACAAATCAGGACTGTATGCAAAACATTATTTGATTCTGTTTGAATTTGCGGCTGTTATCGTTTGCCATAGAAAATACCCTTGTTAAAAAAACGTTGCAGGTAAACTACCCCTTTCCCTCAACCGATCTTCACCAAAAACAATAGGTCTTGAGAACTCTACAATTTAGGGCTGTATGCAAATAATCTTTTGATTCTGTTTGAATTTGCGGCTGTTATCGTTTGCCATAGGAAATACCCTTGTTAAAACATAAAACGTTACAGGTAAACTACCCCTTTCCCTTAACCGATCTTCACCAAAATCAACAGATCTTGAGAACTCTACAATTCAGGGCTGTATGCGAAATATTATTTGATTCTGTTTGAATTTGCGGCTGTTATCGTTTGCCAAACAAACAAAATTACCCTTGCTAAAAAAAACCGTTGCAGGTAAACTACCCCTTTCCCTCAACCGATCTTCACCAAAAACAATAGGTCGCGAGTACTCTGCAAATCAGGGCTGCATGCAAAAAATTATTTGATTCTGTTTGAATTTGCGGCAGTTATCGTTTGCCATAGAAAAAAATCTATAGACACATAGACACACAGACAGACAGACACACAGACAGACACACAGACAGACACACACACAGACACTTTTCGGAAAACGACTTTTTTTCATGTTTTGAGTGTAGTAGAATCAGAATCTGCAATAATCTGGAACACGATTTTTTTTGCCATCACCATACTTCCATTCCTTAAGGAATATGGAAGTAAAATGACCTCAAAGATTAATAATTCACTCTCGCTGCCTAAACACATGATATAACAATAATTAATATACGAATACTGTCATTGGTGTATTCTTCTTCTTCACCGCCTCCTCCCACCACCGTTTCTTATTCTTCTTCACATCATGGCGTAGGCAAGAAGCCTGTTCAAGCAATGTTCGGTAAGTCCTCCATCCATCTCTTCCCGGGCGCTTACCCAAAAACCTGTCTTGTAAATTATATTTTCATATTTCCTTGGCCAATCGTGAATTTGACAATCTTTCCGAATACTTTTCTATTGCCATTTGCAGGAACTATCTCTGCGGATCAATCAGATTGTACCGTTAAGAAAATGAGATTACTGTCCACGTTGCCACAGTTAATGTTCATCAACCGCTACTTATCGCCTTCAGTGCATTGCAGAGACATGTCAACCACGTAATAATCGATAATAAATACGCGCCAATGATCATCTTACCTAGTTTTCGGCTCATATCCGAGTTGGTATGTTTTGGAAACACTTGGCCTAGACAAGCGGATGGTCGCTTGATAACCGTTTTGGCAACGATGTGCAAGGTAAACCAACGATCCATGTGTCTTAACATAACCTAACATAACCTACTCGAACCTAACCTAACCTAACCTAACTTAATCTACACGCTAATCGTATTCAAGCGACAGAAATGAGATTTCTTCAACAAACAAGAGAAATGATTTACTCTTCAACATAGCAAAAGGAATATCGATGTACATTAGAAACTGAATATTATGAGTATACTTGATAGGATTGCCGAATATCAGCTAAACTGGTTGGAACAACTTAAGAAGCGAATGGATGATCACCGCATTCCCAAACAGCTATGGAATTATAAGTCGAAAGGGCGGAGAGGTGTGGGACGTCCAAGAAGCGTTGGCGTGACAAGCGCTCGAGTCTGCTTGGGACCGGAACAAATATTTTTAGTTTAATTGTTGCTGAAGATAATGATGAGTTCATGGTCGGATAGGGTTTACACAAGACGATAATTCAGTTAAATGATGAAGGATTAGAGGAGTTTGTATATTCTCCTCTAAAACCGTATCTAAAAATTGTGTTATTTTTGCATGTAGCTTTGTAATTGTTGATGCACCATTTGCATGAGTCATTATTTGCTGAACACAAAGTTTTTGCTGGAACCTTCTTTTTTTTTTTTTGAATTTGGCAGATTCGTTTTTGTAAGAAAACTGTTTTCATGTACGATATTTCCATTGCATATCTTGCTATCAAAAGAAACAATAGTGTTACCACTAATGTGACTAGACAATGATCAAAACGGAGAAAAAACCTTTCTGCGACCAATGTTTAAAATTAGATTTCTTCATTGACTGAGATTTGAATCCGCTCTCGTATTAGTCAGTAAGTGGCACCATTTAATGTAGCTATTTTCCAACACAATGTAAACATGAGTACGATAATATTTATAGCAAAAATATCGACCGCTACTTTTAAACTGTTCGAGATTCCTTATTTTTCGTTTTTCCTAGAAAGTGTGACTGAGGTAAAACATTTCGACTGTAATTATTCCACGTGTGTCGGTCACAGAAGACTGTCTAAATTTAGTTTATCGCCAGTAAATTATTGCCACTGGTTTTCGAAATTATTGTGCATGTTTCTGAAATACCTCGAAACCTATAAAACTCGTTCCGCTCACATAATGAGATTTAGGTTTTCACGATTTGTTATTAGTCAGCTGTCACGCGTTTGATGCCAAATGGGAGAAAATTTATTTTCATGTCTTTGGCATCGAACGTACGGCCATTAACAAACACACACATTTCTTCTGCCTTTGAAATAATAGGTTATTATAACGGCTAAGCGTAATTAATAGAAATTTTTTGTTTGATGATGTAAACCGCGTTCGTTCATTTATCTCTTATTAACTGAATAATAATAGAACACTTTGTTATATGCCATAGTTTTCTATTGTTGAATTGTAACTTTTCATGTGAAATCGTAAGATTCCGATGTATTTTATTTTGATTTGTTACATTAAAAAAATTGCACTTTTACGATACATTATTCTCATAATGAATTAAGTTAATAATATTAAATACTTTGCAAATTGTCAGATATTTATAACTACCAAGTTGGATGTCACATGTAGATTTATAACAGAATGATCTGGAAACTCATATAAGATAGCAACGGAAACAAATTGATTCATGTATTCTTCTATAAACGATTGAATTGGCTACGAGATCGCAGGTATCACTAAAAAGCAAAATTTAATATGAAGACGTTACAAAATGTTCGGCTACGTGACGCTTTGCACGCGTTGTGTGAGCGACAGGATTACGCAGTGGTCTGGACGTTTCTAGCCACGCCTTCCACAACGTTTGTCGATTGTACCTAATGATCAGGTTTTTAAGAGAGTGGGTGAAAAAGTGGCTTTGATTGGATCCATTGTGGAATGGAGAAGTAATATGGTAGCGCGCCTGCAAAGTGGTTCATCACCCTAATCGAGGGGTAGATTTGGGGATTGGAGACGTTCCAGGCAGAAATACATGCATGCGGTACAAGACGGGAGAAGGTATGTGGTAATCAAGAACTGTTTACGGAGAAGAAAAAATTTCAATAATCCCTAAGTCTGTGGGAAAGGAAGTACGAAAAGATACAGAATGGAAATTTTATAAAGTAATGGCAGCACCAGTAATGATGTACGGAGTGAATCGTCGACAAATAATAGAAAACGAATTCAAGCTGCTGAATGAAATTCTTAAGGAGAGTCAAAGGATGCACCCTAAGAGATCACATATGAAATGCAGACATAAGACAAGAGATGAGTATATATTTGATAAACGATAAAACTAAACAAAATAAAACAACACATAAATACGAGAATACCAAAAAAGATGATCCTGTATAAGCCTCTTGGAGAACGAGATAAAGGCAGACCAAAAATCGGTGGCCGTAAACACGGAACAGGCTGCAAGCCTAATCCTTGAAGTGAAGAAGAAGAAGAAGAAGAAATTGCAAGCCATCAACCTGTGGGTTGAGGAGAAGGAGAACATACGAGAAACGCCGGATAGTACATAGAAGAAGAAGAAGAATAAAAAGAAGAAGAAGCCATTCAAAAGTTCAAAACTGGCTCGGTGTCAGACGTTTGGATCTCAAGACTGATACACCAGTAATATTAGAACAGAAATTCAACGCATGGAAACACCTAAGAAGATAGTTCATAAGAACAAATGATTAAATAAAGTAAAGAGTTATATTTCATCTGTGATTTTGCTTGTGTGTGTTGGAGCTCATGCAGAAAACGTACTAAGAATATCTCAACAGCAGAAACATAATTTGTTTTGACGTATCAATGCAGTCGTAAAAAGTGTGCGTTTTGTGTCGGATCTGCAGCAGCACAGTTGTAAAGCATATTATTGAATTATCTCCAAGTCTTTGATGTTCAACAAGAAATTTAACCGTACACGCAAGCACCGTGAATAAACAGCTGATGTATTCGCGAAATTACAGTTAAATTTTATACGTTCTACATTTATATCGTGCATCCATCAATCACTGCCTACATGATTGTACAATCGTCGGTGCAGCAGCAGAATCGATACACAGGTGTCAGATTATTTACATGTAGATGTGAAACAGGACATTTGTTACATTAAGGTAGAAGCAGGGACTGAAATTTACCTAAAGTTCGTAATAAATAAATATGAGCGAAGATAGAATTTATTTATTACAGGAAAACATAAATATTAATTAAAATGTATATGAACAGTAACTTTTGGAAACCAGGTTATTTAATTACGTTATCTTCGATTATGGAAAAAAGACCTTGGATGATCAAGTACGAAGGTTTCTATTGACATTTATACAATACGTTTTAAAGAGCGCGCCGTTCGCACTCTTTGATGTGTAGGAATCGACTCCATGATTATGCTCTACAGCAGTGGTTCCCAAACTTTTCAGACCGCGGACCCCCCCCAAATTAAAAAATTCACGGACCCTGTTTGAGTTATGAAATAAAACAAACAGTAAATATGATACACCCTTATATTTTTATTAAAATGTATTAAAATCAAAATTCTCTTAACTTGCAAAATTATAATATTAATTATATATCAAAGATAGTTTAATATGAACAGTGAAGCTGTTTTTGAACAATTAGCTCTGCAATATTAGGTTTAATGTCTGGTAATATCAATATTATTAAGTCACTCTCCACATCAAGTTTACCGGTATTTCTTAACTTTCCCAACCTCGGCTCTATCTTTCCAGCCACCCGTGTCAAAATCCAGCTACTTAGGCGTAAAACCAGCTACATGGAAAACGTTTTGCTTAGATACAGTGCTTACACACGAGGTACGTGGACTAAACAGCGTGATCAGTTCTGCGTTGATGCGGCGCTCTAGTCAGGTCGGCTGACAAACAGATCTGCTACACGACATTATTTAAATACATTATTAAAGCAATTAGTTTCAATTTACATTTACAATTACAATTAGTTTGAACAAAAACAAAATACTGGAATCTTCAACTAATTGCTTTAAGATTCCAAAATTTAGATTTTAGAGCATAAAAACATCTGAGAAAATTACGGTATATTCTATTTTTTCTTAAAAGTGTCTGCGGACCCCCTGAAACATTGTCGCGGACCCCACTTTGGGGACCACTGCTCTACAGTCTTATCTCGGAATTTTCAGTTAACAAATAATATCAAATAACCAGGACTGTTTATTTATAACATCATAAATTAATTTATGAAACATTTATAACATCATCACTATCATCGCCATAATTTTCTTCTTCTTCTTCTTCTTCTTCTTCTTCTTCTTCTTCTTCTTCTTCTTCCATTCTGGAGTAGATGCAGACACTTGTTCCGGTTTAAGAAGCCTTATATACGCTACATTGTGAAATCAAATCATTATTATTATTATTATTATTATTATTATTAACAAATATTTTAAGTCGAATTAAAAATCAGATCATCGTTTGCTAGGTCTTTCTACCTTATGACTGCCCTGTGAAGCATTAAGTTTCATGTAAAGTTCTTCTTCGTCTCCTTCTCCTTCTTCTTCCTTTTCTTCATTCCAGGATTAGGCGACATCACCTGTTCCGGTCTCTATTTTCAGGCCATCTTTCGCGTGGTCTTCCCACATCTCTCTTTCCCCTTTAGGCGCATATTGTAAAACTTGTTGAGGTTGCCTTTTCGCTTCCATTCTACCTATATGTTCAATCCATCCCAGCTTAGATTCCTCGATTCTTGCACTTACTGACAATATACACCAATTCATGGCTTATCACATCGTTTCTAATTCTACCGTTTTGTGTACATCCCTTTACGTATCTCAAGAAATTCATCTCTGCAACTTGTATGCGATTTGTGTCTTGTTTAGATAATACCCACGTATCGGAACCGTATAAATGAGCGCGGACTGCCATAACCGTACGGTACTTCATTAGAGTTTCCATTCTTGTTTTTCTCCCTAAAGTCCTTTTAATAGTGCCACAAATCGCCTGAAATCTGTTTATCTTTGTCTCGATGTCCTCGTCAAATTGATGTGTAATTTCACATCCTACGTATTGCAAGTGGGATATTTGCTCCAGCACTTCATCATTGATCATCGTAATTTCGTGTAAAGTTGTAGTCTATAATCAGTGGTGAACAATGGTATTGACAACATTCAATGACAACACAAACATTTTTTTGTCTACTGAAAACAATTAAATCAAACCAATATAGAAATATGTAGACCGTTTTCATGTTGTTTGTGTTAAGCGTTTTGTTCCCTTAATAGTAGGGTTCCATGTAGTTATTCCCTTTTTTCACTGACCGATTCAATTATGAAAAGTAAAGATACATCATGGATGGAATCAAAAAGAAACTTGCGGGTAAAATAGAAAGGCCTTGATCAGATTTATGTAAATAAATAAGTACAATAATTTAAACTAGCTTTTACACTGTATGAATAGAAAAGGCAACAACATAATATATTTCGGTCGTGCTCAGCTGTCAGACGTTTACATAAAATGTTTGTCTTTTCTAATGGAATTAAAGCTTTGTAAATTACGCGGAACCGGCTCTTGGTGAACCGGATCGTTATGTTTTCACCAGCAATTACGTCGAACAGAGCGTATACAATCGACTAATTACTTTGTAATCGTTTAGCCTACTGCACGGTCAATAATTCGTTTAACTACGTGACGGCAAAAACAACAACATTTTTAAAATTACGAGAAAAAGGCAGAAAGTGATATTTATTCAGTTAGCTTTCAGACAGAACGGCGTTAACTATCTTTAGTTAGATTCATTAGAAGAGATCGTTTTTGTGGAAAATGTCTTATAGTTGTCTTAAAGATGAAACTGTGTCTCCTGCCTTTAGTTCGATTTAGTTTTTTGTAGTGTGCATTTAACTGTCTTTAGTTTGATTCAACACATTATACTGTAGTTGAAAACGGTGTATTTTGTTTTGTTACGGTGGAAAATAATAGTTCTTTCATCATTTACTAATTTTAAAGTACACTTTTTTAACAGCTGAAATCGTTTTAAACCTTTTTTGTAATTAACTATAATCTAAATTTTGAACGACCTGCTGTTCATTGTGAAGAAAATAATAGCCCCTTTATTTATATTAAAATTACTGTAATTATATAACAAATATAAAAGTTAAAAATTATAATAATTTTAATAAAATTATATAATTATATAAAAATTAATTGTAATCATATAATGATCATATAATTAAAATAAAAATTATATAAAAATAAAAGTACTTATATATAATACTTAAACAAATAAATAAAATAGGATTTCAAAAATAAAAAATAAAAATAACTTCCAATTAATCTTGAAGAGCATTAACCAAAAAATCAAAAATTAAAATTTCAACATCAAAACAATTCAAAGACTATTATTTCCTAGTTTTCTTTAAAAAAGTTATATTGATTATAAAACATATTTTAACAATCTCCAAAATTATTTGATATTTTAAAAAGCTATAACTAATATTACTTTGATAATACAAATATTTTAATAACAAGTATATGTAAAATTATGTATTTTGTATTATAAACATATGGTTGATGATTTAATATATATTTGTTAAATATAATAAAAATTATTTTTATTGATTATTATTAAACAGGTATGCTGATTATTTATGCTTAAATTATTATTTACCGTACATAAATACAATTTTAACAATTGGTGAATAAATAATTGTCAACTGTAAATATTTCAACCTCACCGTGATATTTAATAAATTCACAATAACTGATTCTTTACAACATGGCCGCTAGTACTGAACTTGAGATCGAATCTACCTACTCGACGAATAACGAAATCTACCGCGTGATGAGGCCCACACTGTATTTCGCCAGGTTGTACGCTTTGGCTCCGTTCTCTTTGAAAACCAAGAGAATCTCGTACAAATTTCTACCGATAACAGCCGTTTGTCTTTTTATACTGATAAAAGGCGTAACAGACGTTTTCATCTCTTTTTACAGAAATCCGATTGTGCCTAAATTTGAAAAACTCATGTTGTACTTACAAGTTTGCGCCACGAGTTCGGTGTCCGTGCTGTCGTGGATCACTAATCACTTCCGTTACGGAGGACTGTTCGTGATATTCGACTCGATAACGGAGATCGAAACCATGATCAAATCGCTGGACATTCGGATAAATCACGACAAGTACAAACGGATCCAATACACGGTGATTCCCAGCATCCTCTTTGTTGGCATAAACAATTTATTCGACAACGTTTTCCTCGGTGAAACCGTCTACGGTCTGTTCTTACTGTACACACTGGCCATGATAACGTTGAGCCATTTTCTACAACTGATAGCGATGATTAGGTACTATTTTCGATTGGTAAATTTACAGCTCTGCAACTTGGCAAACTTACGCGAAGACGGCGCCGCTGATTTGATTCGCCTCAAGGAGAGGTATTACAGAACCGATTCGGGATTGAAAACTGTGGCCGCTGGTATTACCGTGGCAGCGAATACTTTATCGAAAACCGTTCGACTAAATACGTACAACGCCGAAAACGAAATAAACACGGCCGTGGTCAGCCGTCGCGTCAACGACCTGGTGAGATGTACGGAAAATCGCAAGAAAATCTTAACGATCAGAGAGATACACCGTAACATTTGCAATTTGAGCGCCAAAGTCAACCGGTATTTCGCG
The DNA here is from genome assembly GCA_034769895.1 of Magicicada septendecula. Classification (NCBI taxonomy): domain Eukaryota; kingdom Metazoa; phylum Arthropoda; class Insecta; order Hemiptera; family Cicadidae; genus Magicicada; species Magicicada septendecula. The sequence goes on from CM068367.1 coordinate 39,168,202, forward strand.
CTGCAGATCCTGATGAACGTCACCGCCAACATAATCAACGTGACAAGCATCTGTTACTACGTGCCGGCTCTGGTTATCGACCAGTCTGATAAGCCGCACCACTATCTGTTCATCAGCATCAAGTCGGTGCTGTTTATCGCCATATTTGGCTTCCTGCAGTTGTGGACCACTGCGCACGTCTGCTCCACTGCCAGCGATGCTGTGAGTAAATATATATTGTGTTTTGACACTTCTCTTTAATCGCTTCGTTGTGTACGAGGCCTTTCGATGTCTCTACCATTCTCAAGCCGTATTACAACAGCATGCGAATGGTGGAACTAAGCGACAGCAGACTGGGAACGGGCCCAAAATAGAGAATACTAACAACTAGTAAGTTTCTCCCTGATCTGCTGAACTAGCTTACTATAATATCCTGTTACGACGGTCTTACTAATTATCGTGTGGTTCAGTGGAAAACAAAATACAAGACACCAATGAAGTAACCAAAAATCAGCTTTAATTAATCTCAATTAAACAGTTTATAATCAACTTGTTATTCGACAAGATTATACTCGTACAATAATTCAAGTTAATCTGTCCACACAGATAATAATGTCAACTATAAAGAATTCCGCACCATACTCACTAATACACCGTTTGAGACGCGCTGTGTAATCCGCCCGCCGATAACTCGAACCTCACTTGAATAAATCACCACTTAAACTGAAACTAAGCGTCGCTGAATGCTTGTATTTATACCCCGCTGAGATTCCAGAATAATCCATAATACGCATCAACACTACTAGAAAACACTGGAGCGTAATTGCCTGCGGCCTTGAACACAGTGCGCGCGGCCCGGTGAAGTCTGGAACAGCCTCGGTCAGGTTGACGCGTGATAACTGTCACGTAATTTGTCTTTCACCTCAAAGTAGCAGCAACTTGTACGCACACAAACACACACGTTACAGCTGGACCCTGCTGGGATAGCCGAGAAAACATGTAGAATGTTCTGTGATGGGGTAACATGCATTTATTATTAGCCAAGTTTCGATATAACGTAATTTTTCTATTATCAGAAAAATGACTAAATCGTATTAACTATTAATGTTTTAACTTTTTGTTTTCAACTATTTTTAATCCTGTTAACTATAATATTTTTGAAGTGATAACTTCTTACACGGCACTGTGGTGCCCGACTCAATCCCGTACGCCTCGCGCTACTAGGGCAGTAAACTGATTCAACGTGTAACGACATGGATGTAACAAAAAAGCAGTGTTGCCAGGTCAACGAAACCTCTTTTCCCCACGTAGCTACTCAAAATTGTTTCACCGCCACAAACACAACATTAGCAAAGCGTAATATTTTAAAGGACGTTAGCATATTATAAACGTTTAAATACAATTACAAGAATAACGTAAATATTAAAAATAATTTTATTTATGGTATATGATAAAAGAAAATGTACGCACATGCTGATACGCGTCTTTGTTGATCTGTGAGTTCGATCCTGGTTTTTATATTGTATTTACTTGGATGTTACTTTATATTTCAAAATTCAATTTAGTTATTTATTTTTTTAATTTGAAAAAATTGAGATATTGTACTGCGCACTTTATTATTATATATAATATGAATATTATAAATATATAACATTGTATTATATAATTATTATATAAATGTGTAGTGATTACCACATTCTTCTTTCCAACTAAGTATTGCGTAAATCATATTGTTACATGTCAAGATATTATTTGTGACATATTGTTTGTAAGCGTTATGTACAGTGAAAATAATGCGACGTGTGATACGATCCTGTTTATGTTCATTGTAAATACCGACTTCTTTTAGTAAAATACATATGAACACTACTATGCTCTCGTCTCATTTAATTACTCGTTCACTCTTATTTGAATGTTAATCTTTATGGCAAAATCTCTCTTACTTCAAATACCTACGAGCAATATTTTATACGTTGAATCAGTTCGCTCGTCGCTGGACACTAAAGTTCTCACTATCGAGACACTAAAGAAGTCACTCATTCATAGACACTAAAATTCCAGTTTACTGCATTGCTTTTGTAGTTAAATTTATAACTATAAAGCCTAACCTTCTTCTTGTACACTTCAAGGATTATGCACAAAGTGTCTGTTATCTATCTCTTCCTTGGTCTTCCATGACTTCTTCTTGATGGTGCATAATGCCAGATTTGAACTGTAAGTCTGGCTATGTCCATTCTGTTCATGTGATCTACCCACGTTCTTCTAGTTTCCGTTATTTTATTCCAGCCATGCTACCGTGTAATGTTCACTACGTTTTCACTTTTCTTCGGGAGTTCTCAGCAAAACCAAATCATTCGACATGATCTTCCAGCGTGATCAGACCGAGTACTCCTACTTCCTTAGAAATTAAGAACCGTGGAAGCGGAACACGACACCCGCTAATCGTTCGTGCGCCTGAGTACAATCTTAAATTTTTCGCCCACGTTTTTCTCCTATCTCAATGGATGTAGTAGTCCACGGTCGATCTTAGATAACATTTTATGTTTTTAATTTACAGAACGATCTTTTCCCAGCTGCAACTAATACCATTAATACAAATAACATTCTTAACGCTATTGAAGTATTTGCGTATGTTAAGGATGAAAGTTAGTAAAAAATTCTTTACTGCTCGTCCAGCGGATTTTGGAAAAAATTCAGTTTTAAACTGTTCAGTTCATTAAACAAATCACATCCAGCGATATCTGCCTCATCTCAAGAATTGTTTTAAGTTTATATTTCTACAATACTTAATCCCCCGTTTACTTAATACTTTAATTAATATATTTAATTCGCCTTTTGGTTAATTAAACAGATTACTACTGAAAAATCCAAATATGCTGTCAAATGTTTTTAAGTTTTTGAACCTGCTGTTCAAAGAGGATACGATCTTATCTTGGGCTTTCTAAAACTAGAAACGCTCTGCTTTGTGGTTACGTTTTCCATCTACTGATTTTTCCAGGGCTTCGGGGTCTTTTTTGAAGTTCATACAAGTATTCAAGTATACAAGTATACTCGTATTCTCGTATTCGTATACAAGTATATTATATGAGAAATACGAAATATCAATGCAATTTGAAGACTTTGAGATACATTTAAAAAGCTGAGATTGGATGGGAAAAACATATCATTTATGTACGTCGAGTGATGATGTGATTTCCCGCCCGTTGATTGTGCCGCCCCACGCCTTCCACACCCACTTACCGCGGCCCTGGAGAGGAAAATGTTAGGATTACCTATGATTATATCCTTATATCCTCAATTTTTTAGATAAGGTGGTTGTAAATAAGGAACGGTTTTTTTTTTTGTGGAAACCGTCGCTTGAGGTAAGCACCAGCTTCGTGGGTCATAGTATCCGACCTGAAAATGAGTCAGAAGCTAGAAAATTGTTTGCTGATAGTCATTGAACATATTGATAATAAACATATGGCATTTTAATTATAGTATTTTTATTGACTAATGCCAATTTGAATACAAAATAAATTTGAGTATGTTATTTACTAACATAATATGTTTGAATTTCAGGGCAACTTCACTGGCGTCCTTGTACACGGCTTGATGAACGTGAAAGAATTTTCCAGCTTCAGGGAAGATGTGAGTATGACGAAAAATAACAGTAGAGTCTCGATTAACAGAGAATTGTGTGCCGTGACCGTTATGCGACGGCCACGTGCCCCGCAACCCCGACCTGACACATACCGCTGCTAGAGTTCCCGTCAAAGCTACTAAGATCTCAGCGGTCATGTTCTTGTTACGCCTGAAGCGGCCTCGTCCGCTAACAGTAGGATCACTCCAGCTGCCTTGGACCAACAGCGTTATGTACCTCGGGCTACACCGAGACTCGAAATTCACCTGGCGACCCATGCATAGAATATACGGCGCAACTCCACAATTGATGGCCTATACTTTCGAGTTCGGCGATGAATCCTCAGTTTGGTAAGCTCATCGTCAACAGATATGTGATGCCGGCGATTATCTATATCCGTCTCGTTTGGGGATACCTAGCCATCTTGTGACCCATACTTTCGAGTATAACGATGAATCCTCGACTTCGTAAGCTCATCATCAACACATAAGTGATGCCGGCGATTATCTATATCCGTCCCGTTTGGGGATACCTAGCCATCTTGTGACCCATACTTTCGAGTATAACGATGAATCCTCGACTTCGTAAGCTCATCATCAACACATATGTGATGCCGGCGATTATCTGTATCCGTCCCGTTTGGGGATACCTAGCCATCTTGTGACCCATACTTTCGAGTATAAAGATGTATCCTCGACTTGGTAAGCTCATCATCAACACATAAGTGATGCCGGTGATTATCTATATCCGTCCCGTTTGGGGATACCTACCCATCTTGTGACCCATACTTTCGAGTATAACGATGAATCCTCGACTTCGTAAGCGCACCATCAACACATAAGTGATGCCGGTGATTATCAGTAACTGTCCGCTTGGGGATACCTACTTGTCATACAAAGTCGGTCCAGACTGTGCGCGATTCATGTCCCCCTCACGTTCTCTTCTCGTGTACTTACAAGGAAACCGGGTGTCCGCTCACACAATGACAACTTGAGACGCTTCGCGCGTAGATTCTATGGTCGAGTGACCCGAGTTACCCCACAATCCCCTCATCCCGGGACTTGGCAAATACAGTCCAAGGCTAGGTGAATGTTGAAAGCGACCCCGTTAGACAAGTTCCAAGTTAGATTATTATTATTATTAATATTGTTAAATCTATTCAGAAGATTAATAGTAATAATAATAATAATAATAAATATAATAATAATAATAATAATAATAATAATAATAAGAAGAAGAAGAAGAAGAAGAAGAAGAAGAAGGAGGAGGAGGAGGAGGAGGAGGAGGAGGAGGAGGAGGAGGAGGAGGAGGAGGAGGGGAGAAGAAGAAGAAGAAGAAGAAGAAGAAGAAGAAGAAGAAGAAGAAGAAGAAGAAGACCCTGTGGAACGATCCACAAATGGAGGGAAGCTTCACTCTCTCCCTAATTTAGTCACAATTAAATAAATTACCGTAAAGTGACCCAGTGACAGGAGTCCAAATTAAGAGTCGGGACACTGCACATCTCGTGCACACTGCACGCAACCCCCCAGTCCGAGCGCCAGCCAATCAGACTCCGATTCAGAGCAATGGTCGATTCAGAAGAGAATTGCAACTGAGGAGGATTCCAGCAATTAGAGTAGAAACGCTTGGCATTTTAAGATATATCACGGCTCGATAATCTGGCAGTTTTACTACTGATGAGCCTGTTGAAATGTTTAGGTTTTGTTACTGTCCAGCCGTGAAAACTTGAGCGTTTATCTGTAGTATATAAACACTGTTGCACACCACTATAGACACATTATTCCGATTAGCGCTTTCAAGCTTCACAGCTCATCATCAGATCGGAAATAACAATAATAGGACAAACAATTTCTTCATACCCCCATTTGCCCTATCGCCCCCCCCGTACACATTTTCGTAAACAAGCTTGAAAGAGCTAATCGGAGTAATGTTTCTATAGTGGTGTGCAAGAGTGATTATTCTGTTTGTGATTATAACCACTAACACACCTTTCTCAATTAAGTTTATTAAGTTTACCTGTAGTGTTTAATGGCGACTTCTCTTGATTAGTCAGTACACGGTCTTCATTTTTGGTTGAAATTGTTTAGCCTTTTTGTTTTAGGTACGAGATATCATATAAGAGTAAAACTTTCAAGGCCGGACTTAACTTCAGTAAAATTGTTTTCCGGGCCGTTGGGATGTGCTCCTCTTGTTAAACATCCAGTTGGGATGTGCTCCTCTTGTTAAACATCCAGTTGGGATGCGCTCCTCTTGTTAAACATCCAGTTGGGATGTGCTCCTCTTGTTAAACATCCAGTTGGGATGTGCTCCTCTTGGTAAACATCCAGTTGGGATGTACTCCTCTTGGTAAACATCCAGTTGGGATGTGCTCATCTTGTTAAACATCCAGACGTTTCGACTGCAGCTGCGTCAGTAATCTTCGGTGGGTATTCTGTTCTGCTTCTCTGGCGAGTGACCAACTCCGCCGGAGGAGCAGAACGGAAGACCCAGTGAAGAGGACCACAGCAACAGCCCTGAAAATAATTTTACTGAAGACGGGTTCTCGTGTTAGCCATTTGTAAAAGTACAACCCTGTCCCAGAAATATCCTTTCTAAATGCGGCAGTGTAATTATCCGTAATATTTGGTTATTTGGAGCAGAGCGTACGTTCGTTATTCCAGTTACTTGAAATTCTACTGTATTTTTATTGCATTAGATCGTTTTTGTTGTACAGTTTGCACTGTTTACTGAAATATAAATACCTCTTTGTGTGTTTGTGCCGCTCACAGTTGGAAACGTTCTCCAAACAGCTGTTGCATCAAAAAGTCCAGTTTACAGCCTGCGATTTTTTCACCCTGGACTTTGGTCTCATAAATGCTGTAAGTATCGGACTTTATGCTGATAAATAACATAGTCTAGTGAATTTTGTTTTTTAAATATAATTTACCGCGGTAAACAGTAGTATTAAAAATTATTAATTTTGGCTTGCACCTTCGAATAAAAAAACTTTAGTTTGATCCGATGTAAAAAAAAAAAGTATCGTTTACGTACAATGTAACGGTTTTTAGTTTTACGAAAACAACTTGTAAGAAAACCACTAAATTTAATTCTAAAAAACATTATAAAGATTTGAACTAAAATTTGTTTTTTATTTGTAGGCTTTATTTATCTTTCGGTGCTGAAATATTAATATAAATATTCATATTTTAATTTTAATTAACTTCTCGTTATATTGAAGTTATTCTGATGGATAACAATGTGATTATGCGACAAAATAGAAAAGTTCAAATAATTATTTCGGTTTTCGTGTCAGGAACGACAATTCGTCTCTGAGCCCCGAAAATTGTACTTCAGTCTGTGTGTTAAACAAATATTCTTATAGTAATCAAGCAACTTGTTAACATTCTTATTTCAATAGCAATTATTCTGTTCCTTTTTAATGGCTTATACGCACGTGTGTTCCAGGTGATCAGTGTTGTCATCACGTACATAGTTATACTCATCCAATTTCAAATGTCTAATTAATATGTGGCGTGAAGTGGCCAAAGTAAGTGGACAAAGGATGGACAAGACAGATCTTACTTTCCTCGTACTGTTTGTCTCTTCTTCGGAATTCGAGAATAGCAGATCGTGTTACCGCCAGAATATTCATTGCGCGGAGACAACATTACATAGGAGGACAGAGCTGAGCTTCTGAGCTTAGGATGTTCTGGGGTTCTTAACACACACTACATATAAATTATAACCTTCATACGTACATTATGTGTATTTTAGAGTGTAGATATAGTATACGGAATTCATATTAAGTATGCTCTACCTAGAGATGTGTTGTTCAGGACTTATCGAATCGTTTAGGTGATCGATTGATCGAATCGATCTTTTAAAAGATGAGTCGATCAGTAATACTATCACTGACGAACTATCTGATGTAGTTCATACAATTTCCGCTGGGTTCCTCTGGACGCCTTTCTAATCAATCTCAGTCATTTCGGTCTTGATCTTGGTCAGTTGGTTCCATATCTCGGGTCATATGTGGACTCTGGAAATGACTCCTCTAGAGACATTGAAAAACGGATATTATCTGCTCATAGGTGTTACTACGGACTGGTGAAACATTTTAAGTCAAAATTAATAAGTAAAGATACAAAGCCACCCTATACAAGACCTTGATCAGACCAGTCCTGATGTATGGCTCGGAATTCTGGGTGCTAAAAAAACTAGATGAGCAGAAACTATCCGTTTTTGAGAGGAGAGTACTGAGGAGAATCTATGGCCCTGTGAAGGAAAACGACATTTGGAGGCGACTGCATAATCGAGAGTTGTACGAAAGGTTTAAAGATCTTCCGATCGTGCAACTCATACAAATTAACAGATTGCGTTGGGCTGGTCATGTGCAGAGAATGGCGGAGGATAGAATCCCAAAAAGAGTTATGAATTATTTGCCGATGGGAAGGAGAAGGAAAGGAAGACCGCGTACAAGATGGCTGGACCAGGTTGGTAAGGAGGCAGTGAGGCTGGGTGCAGCAAACTGGTGGACATTGGCCGGGAGTAGAGACCAGTGGGGAAGATTTCTTTTGGAGGCCAGGGCCTGGACTGGGCTGTAGCACCGAGGATGTATGTATGTATGTATGTCTTGGTCAGTTGGTGATTCGATCATTTCGTGATTCATTCATGTGGCAATCTCGGTCACTTACTGATTTTATCAGTGAACGAGGAAGCGCAAGCAGACTACCCTAGACGCATCTGCTTTCATTTCGATCTCGTTCATTTCGGTTAGTAAAAGATTCTATCAGTGAACGAGTTACCGCAACCAAACTCCGTTAGACGTCCCTGCGTTCATTTCAATCTCGTTCATTTCGGTTAGTAAAAGATTCTATCAGTGAACGAGTTACCGCAACCAAACTCCGTTAGACGTCCCTGCGTTCATTTCAATCTTGGTCATTTCATCCAATTACAAGTCGAGCAGTTGTCATTTTTCGTAAACACGATATATAATGAAAAAGCAATATATATTGTTTCTAGTGAAATAAATATTGCTTATTTTAATTATTCATGATTCAGGATCTTTTTATTCTTCTCACCCTTCACAAAAAAAAACATGGAACTATGGACGAATCTCGCTTATGTTTGTTTACAATTTCAAAAAAATTGGTTTGAAGGGTGTGTAATTATTCACATATCAGGAATTTATATAAATAACTGAATTAATACAGTCGTGTCACTGAATTTAGTATAACTTAATTCTTACATGCGTAAAGAATACAAACAATAGAAGTTGAGTGAACCCGCTGAATAGTGATCGGACGATCGAATAACTTCAATAATTGAGATGTACTGATCGAGTTCACTAAAGTGACCGGATTCGCCCACCGTCCCTATTCTACACTTTTAGTCAGCTAGTAGTCCAAGATTGGGGGGGGGGGGGATGAAAAATATTCCTACGTACCAAAAACCTTGAAAAGTTCTCTAAACCTTTTTAATTGAAGGATGATAAAACCTTTACATGAGGTTTTAGTATCAAGTTTTTTTTTCTAATGTCATTCAAGAAGAGGCAAAGACTGTATTTCGAAAAAGAATGCCGATCTGTTTTGGAAGAAGAAATTTGAAAATCTTTTTCCAATATTTATTATTCCCCCCCCCCCACATGAACTCCCTAAAATGCTTCTCTCAACCATCCGTGGACTCATCCACTTTGAGGGAGAGTTTCTTACTGCAAGGGCAGAAAAAAGATGTCGTGAGCTGAGACCAGCAAATCTTCCTTCCGCTGGAGGAATTGGAACAGAGGGACTCCTTATTCCAAGAGACTTTTTCCTCGTCAGACAACTCTCTTGTGTGAACACGGTATATAGGATAATTCTTGAAGGCGGCGTTGGCGTTTGAATGGGAAAGGATATTAGACACCATATTACATATTATGCATTATTATGGCCAAACCGTTTGAAAAACTTCTGCTACTCGAAATGTAGTTTGTTCTTGCCCCCCCCCACACACGCACACACATGTGTTTGAATGTGTCTGTGTCTGAATTAGATGCGACATTCTGTAACAAGTTACCGAATCAGCTGAGAATGGAATTAGTACTTTCATTCTCAGGCCTAACTACGTACGTTGATTTGTGATGTGATCCATCCAGTGCAGTTTACTGTCAATATGGTCTCAAATTCTTGCGAAATATTACACGCACCATGTTCTTGGAATTTGTACGTTCTTGCTGGTCAGCACTGTTATTTTGTATAAAAAAAATAACGTTTTGTAATTTGATTCCATTAATTCTATTAATTTTGATTTTCCAGACACAGAACCATTTTTATAATTTAAAAAGTTGATACGTCAGATATTTCGACGACTCATGATCTATAGCTTAGAGAATGATTGTACAACACCTGTTAGATATGACTTATTATCGAAGCACAAAAATTCGAATAATAAAATCATAAAACATATAAATTAGTTTTTGTGTTAAAAAAATGAGAGTAAAATTGTCATTATTAAAATATTACACGCTTTTTACAACGAAACACTTCTGTATGTCAATTATAAAATGTAACATTAAAAGCTTTGTTGTGCTCAGTGTAATATAGAGTTTCACACTGGTGGCACGGGTTTGTCTCCTCACCTGAATGTGTTTCTCAGATTCCTCTTCGCAATCACAGAGTTCTGTTGGCACGTATGCTCCGCTTCGAAACTTGTATATTGCAATGAAAACGTATGTTCTTGTTTATGTGCTGTGTAATAAAATATATATCATTCGAACCGGTCGTTTAATTTACTTTCCAATTCGTTTTACCTACCTTTCTGGAAATCCTGTCGTATCCTTAGAAGCAGATAATATCGACAATATCTCTACAACCTTGATAAGTGTTTTGCCCTGTTGAGGGAGAAGTATTTCACCCGGATGGTCCGCTTTTTCAAAGGCTTTTGTCGCAATTCTGAAATTTTCATAATAGCTTGTTACGACGGAATTAGTAAGTATGGCTCGTTAAAGACCAGTCCCTTTCTGCAGTGCGTTTTAGCAAAGACTGGTAAGCAGTTTTTTTTAATGTAGCCTAAGATGTAAATCTGTTTCACCTTTTACCGAATGAAGGTAAGAGAATTAAAAATGTATTTGTTTCAAATACAATTTTAATTGGTATATTATGAGGGCTATTCAAAAATTAATTTCCGATTAGCTGGAAAATAAAAGGAAAATAGAAAATATATTTTATTACCTACAAAAGTTACGGGGATCCAGGGAATTCGAAGAAGTAGTACCTTTGTACCGGGTTGACTGGGCACTGGTCCTCACAGATTCCCAGTGTTGAATGAAGTGATGTTAGCTCCCAAAGTTGCCTTCAGCGTCTCTCCAGCCAAGACCATACTCCATGGTGAAGTGCCACGTTTAACAACTCTGTTGATCCAGAACAGTATGGATTTAGACCGGAAGGTAGATAAATATTCGTTGCGGAAGGCAGCAATATCCACCAGAACCAAGTTAAAGCGTAAGAGAAATGATCCAGGATCGGCTTATTGGAATGTTACAGGCGTGAATCTGGATGGATTTAGGCGGCCGTAATACTGAGCGCAGGGCATGCTGGTCACTTTAGTCCGGTAAGACGGTCAGTTTATGAGCCAGCACCGTCTGTTCCGTACCGACTCAACAAGTTGCACACCATGGATCTTAACTGAGGCGAAACGTATGTACGTTGAATAGTCTGCTAAACCTTTTACCTCGCTGAAACGATGGTACGAACCGTTGCGCGGATTCAGTCCGGGTCGGTGCCCCGGTCACGACCTGTTTATCGTCAGATCACGCGTACGATCGTTCGGTAAGACCGTCTGTGAAAATCCCTTAAGTGCGAGCAGTTCGAGTGGACGGAGACTGTTCTACGGGATACGACACTCATGTCTGGGGGCGGTAGTCCCCGACGAAAGGCCGCAAGGTCCTGGAACGTTTCGATCCCGCTTTTTCATTGACCGAGAACCTAGAGGTGGACGCTGTCCAGCAGATCGGCCTCACGGGTTTGTTGTGTCCATCTTGTTTTTGGGTGTCCTGGATCTCTTTCACTACTTACTGCATACTGCCAAGCTTTTTTTATAATCTTATGATCTGGCTGCCTATTCAAGCGGTTTTTCCATTTGGTGCGATAGTCTATTATTTATTGGACGTATACTCAGTATCTTCCTGCCACTTAGGCAATGGCCAGAAAGATGGCACTTAGGATGGCACTTAGTTCCTGGCACTTATGTCTCTTACCATCTCTTAATGTATATCCTGCCACTGATCGCAAAAATTCATCCTGCAGCCTGGAAACTTTTTCTATCGGAACAAACGATAATTATTTTTTGTTAATGTCCAGACCTCACTACCATATAACAGAATAAGAGCAGGCTTTATTCTATAAAATGTCAGTAAAGTGTCCCTTTACACCTTTCTTTCGAGTGTTCTTAAAATTGTATCAAACATATTTTGAAATGTAGCTATATTTTCCTACATCATAATTAGAATTGTAACTCATATCACACAGTAAATAATTAAAGACGTTCACCTATTCTGTTCTTCATTAATAAGAATTTAAGGAAAAGGTTGGCCAAATGTTATGTGTGGAGCGTTGCTTTATATGGTGCAGAGACATGGACACTGAGGAAGGAGGATGAGAAAAGATGTGAGTTTGGCGAGCAACAGAAAAAGGTAGGTTGATAAAGTAAGGAATGATGAAGTTTTAAGAAGAATAGGGGAAGAAAGAAGAATCCTGAAGGTAATAGAAAATAGGAAAAGGAATTGGTTAGGTCATTGTTTAAGAAGAGACTGCTTGGTTACAACTTCCATGGAGGGCGTCATAGAAGGAGAAAAAAGAACAAGGTGTAGAAGAATGAAGCTAATAGATAGCACTAAAATCGGAGGGTGTTACGAAGAAACGAAAAGACTGCCATGCGATAGGACAGCTTTTTACCATTTGAAAACCTGCCTTAGGGCAGAAGAACCAATTCTATAACACAATCATTCATTTAACACTATGTTTCTATACCTAGTTTTTCAAGACTAACAAGTTTTTTTTTTCTTTAGACGTAAAATGAGTTGGTGTGCATCTTACCATTTTTCCTGTTTCTTAAGGTTATTCAAAGGGTTTCCATAAACAGATTACAAAGGCCCAACAAAAGTAGCCGTAAAGAAACACATAACAAATCCCACAAACAATATTTTATTTCTTAACTTATAATTTATATATCTGCATATAGTATATATACGTTATTATACGAAAACTAAGAAATAGTTATGTATATAAATATAACAATCGTGTATATATGTAGATTTCAAATGCTAAGTCTAAATACTATTTTCTTATTATTTCTACAATTCTGTATACAACAACAAACAAAAATCTAATTAATCAATTTAAACAAAATATATTTGTATATAATAAATTAGTTATGTACTATATAGGCGGAGGTAGTGTAAGACAACGCCAATTGTTAAGTCGGTATACATTCTAAGCGGTAACAATCACTGTAACAATACAATGTTGCTTGTGTTAGTGACACAAACACGCAAGGCAGTGTAAACATCGACATGACTGGAAATAAAAATATTTTTTTATTTCATGAAAATATTTTCATACGATAATAAGTTAAATATTTAATGATGAAATAGTATTCTGGCACAGTAATTTACTTCGCTTCTTCTTCGACTTCTAATGAAAATGTACACAAGCAAATGCGAAACTACATTATTCTTTGTGGACGGAAGTAAAAAAAGACAAAGAGCTCAATTTCTTCATACTAGTAATTGTCAATACATTGTTTTATTAAATCACAAATGACAAATATTTAAATAAATTTTTCACTACAATATATATATTTTCATTCGAATATTCAACACTCTAGCCTTTTCGTATTTTATTTCATTCTTCGCACAGTTTAATAAATATTATTTTATTTTGTGCATTAGGAACGCTAGGGATATGTATCTTATAAGCTAGTAAATCTTTATCGCAGATCGAAATCTTTACTGGTCCACTACTCACCATCATCTCTATTACTTTTGTGAATAAGTCTTTATTCCAGTCTTAAATTCCTGTGCATGTGTTTAATTTTTCTTTAATTCTTAATATATTTTACATTTAGCCATATAAATTTCGATAAACTCTACGATAAATAACTGTGTAGGCATACATAGTTCATCTATATAACAATACCTAATTTGCATAATAATATTTTTTTATTACAGTATAGAAGTGGAGGGACGGGTACAGGCTTGAGACGTACGGCAACATTGCATATCAGTGTGGCCAATAGTATTCTCCACCTGTCTATTGTTAACCCAAGTGTTACTCAAGTGGCTCGTTTTCACAGACAGAGTAGACTAGAAAGTTGAAACACATTGCGGTTTTATGTTGCTACCGTTGATCGGAAACGAGACCTCTAAATTAGTAGCCAAAACAGTGCCTTTTATATTTCAATAGTTTCTAAATAATTCTTTGCTGTGGCGTTCCACACAAAGAGATATGAAATTGCAAATATTCAGTTGACAGTTTTTTCTTCTATGTTAAGAAGACTTTTTTCTCAAACAACATTTTGTGACGGAACCGTTGCTCGGCACTTGGTCAAAGATGCTAATAATAGGCCTACTTAAACACTTTTTGTAGTTCTATAAGTGTAGAATCGTTCAGCCCTGACAATAGTTTCAAAAGATTCCGTAACTGGTGAAATGGGTTCAAGATTTTCTGACATTTTCTGTAAACGTTTACGGTTAGAGCTATGTATTCAGTTAACTCATTAAACTCGGTAAACTTGACGGCCAAATTCAGATGATTCAATAGAATTAATGATTCCAGACGTCATTACCAAACGTTGAAATATTCTGGCTGTGTGCGTAAAAAGAATGGAGATAGAAGATTTTGATAAATTTGTAATAAACATTAAAAGTACGAACATTATTCGCGAACAATAGGCCTACTACGAACAGTAGCACCGAGACAAGAGCTTAGATCATTCTGTATGTAACGCGACCTCAGGATCGATAATATAACAGGCAGACAGATAAAAGTTGCGAGTGTGTTTTGCGCCCTGTCTGTCTGTTTGTGCTTGCGTTATACGGGTCGCAACCCGATGACTGGCGTGCCAGTGTCTTCCGGTCTTCCGATGTATGGCGGTCATTTGGGGAGTCCTGTACACCTCGGAAGTTCCCACTCTAAGCTGTATACAATAGTCTTCTTCGCACCATATAGGCTACAAGTAAGAATACGGCTCCGTAGCTTCCTTCTCCCACAGAAGTGTCGTGAGGGTGTGGGGTCCCCCGGATCGGTGATGAGGTGCCGCGTCCTGACGAATGGCTCCTGCATCGTTTGAACACCTCGCGGTTTTCCCTGCCTGGGACGACAGCACAGCCGAAGCGGCTCAACCATGTGCGCATACCATTGGAAACTTATTGAATTTGTTTTGGTGCACTGGCCTGCCCCCACGTTTGAGGTACGACCCCGTGCTTCCCTTAAAGATTCACTCCCCCGGGTAGCTTAGAGCCGTACTCACTAAAAATCGACTTTGTTTAGTCACATCTTCAATGAAACGAGTCCGCAGGTCCATTACCGTGAACGCGACCCAATCAGTGCAACATGAATATTCCAAAACTTCCCCACACAACTTACACCTTAATATAAGCACCACGTTATCTCTTACCACAAGAAACTACTTTCCTTTGAAAATATAAGAAAACCTATAGTTCAATTTTCTAATTGAAATCTCTTCAATTATTTTACACTATACTATTTTTCACTCGTAAAAAACGTGAAATATATCGAATTTCGTCTAACCGCAAATTTTAGAATAAACTTTCCTCACTCTTTATCCATTCATTGAAAAACATACAACAGACGTGATACAGATGCAGAATGATTTTTTCTGTATAACATATTATATAAAACAGTATTTTGTACTTTCGAAATGGTATAAAAGAGGCAATGTAGGTGGCAGTGGCAGCTTGAGTCGTCTACTACCATCACGAGGAATTTAATGCGACTAGCATGATGCTTCAGCAGCTCGTCTTTACTCCAGAACGTTTCCGATCTTTTTACAGATGTGATGATAGTTTGAGCTGGAGACTCATGAATGTACCTATTATGGCGCTAGCGAGAATCGTACTCGTGACCTTTAGATAGATAACCAGTGATGCCGATTTGGTGGGGGGTGGGGGTAGGGGGAAAGTCGCTAAATCTAGGTGATTTGGTTGTCCCATTAGCGACAAAAATTTATATTTACTATTAGTGACTTATCTGAGGTAGGTTCAGGTAAGTCAGTGAGGTAGGTTCAGGTAAGTCAGTGGCACCTCTGGGGGATTTTTAGTATAACAGACTTAAATGAAATTCGTTACAGACATTACGGCCTGCATTTAATGTTAATTTATCTACAATCATAATTTGACCATGCTAGTTTATAAATCTGACGATCGTTTTTGTTCATTGAATTTTTGCAAAGCTAAAGTTACCTCCACTTGAACTGTACTGTATGCGGTGAGAGAGAGAGAGAGAGAGAGAGAGAGAGAGAGAGAGAGAGAGAGAGAGAGAGAGAGAGATCACATGTGTAGTCGTTAGCTGTCGCACTCACACACACCCACGACCAATGATGTATATACGTCGCGAATTATGTGCAAGACTTCTTTGCATGTAAGAAGTTAAAAAAAATAATTTTATTACTCCATCAGGAGCAGTTTCTGTGTTTCCATATTTTGTTAAAATGTAAGAGTTATAATAGGAACACGATTCAAATGCAAGTTTCATAACTCTATTGCTATGGTTTGTAATACGCAAGAGTCAAAGTATCATACTAGGAAAATATGCATCACTTGGTGTAAGCCTATACGTTTAGTTCCATAATATATCAAATCATTAATACGGATGTAGTTGTTGAAAAGTTAAATATTTTATTAATATATGCTAGCAGTTTCGAAATGTAATAACGAAACGTAGTAAAACAATTCAAAGTATTAAATAACACATTGTTTTATAATGTAGCCTTTTTGGGTGGCATTTAGCGACTTTTATAGGTGACCGAGTTGGCGACAGTGTAAGATAACCAAGAATCCCACACTAACTGAACTAACGAACCTCATAAATATTTTTAACAATATTTTTTCTTCTAAATAAGCTACCTACATTATTCTAAAGTATTTATATTTCAGGTAAACCTGCGCACTAATAAATACTCAGATTTTTATGTCAGACAGAATAAAATCTAGGGAATTCGTCTCATTAGCAGCAAAATCTGTATTTAGGATTATAGGATTAGCGACTTTTCTGGGGCAGGTTCATGTAATTTAGGTGAAAATCTGGAGAAATTTTGATTCAACAGACTCACTTGAAATTATTTACAACCCTAAGGGCCTGAATTTAACGTTAATTTGTTTAAAATCATAAGTTAACCAATAATTTCTATTAAACATTTCTGTATGGTAGTTTAGAAATCTGACTATCGTTTTTGTTCACTGTTTTTTTTTGCACTGAGTATCATATATTAAATAATACATTTTATAATTGTAAGGTATTTTTACTTGAAAATGAAGTCTTTTTGTGTGGCATTTAGCGACTTTTAGGGTGACCAATTTGGCAACAGTGTAAGATAACCAAGAATCCAACACTCCCTGAACTAATGAACCTCATAAATATTTTGAACAATATTTTTCCTTCTAAATACGCTGCCTACATTATTCTAAAAATAATAATATTTCAGAATAATATTAGTGCGCACTAATAAATACTCATATTTTTATATATCAGACAGAATAAGAAAATAATAACAAAGCATACATTTATTCAAACTCAGTGGTATGACAAAATCACTCTCCATACTCCATTTTAAAAACTTTATGGCACTTTTTCAATTACTGTGCTAATTGTTTTTTTGCAGTCAGCTAGAAAGAGTAAATCCGACACAAACAGTGTAATACAAGAAATCGTGTGGTGCATAAATCATGATGGCAATGACATTTTTTGTTTTTGAAACAAATGTGATGACGTGTATCAAAACAGATTTTGATTTTCATTTTATTTTCTTCATAGTAATTATTATTATTTTTATTATTAAATTAAATTAAATTAAATTAAATTAATACTATCAATATATATAATTTAAAATATAATACTATTGGTAGTGGCAGCTAAATTTCTTCTTCATGCTCTCATAAGTTACTTAATTTTACGAAGAAATTACAGCATATTTCTTAAGTTTTTTTTCTGTATAAAATATTAAAAAATATTAAACAAATTGAAAAAATGTTTTACATTTAGTAGTAAAAAAAAAAGAAAACTTGGAACGATATTTATTTTTTGTTTAGCTTATTATTATTATTTTTTTTCTTTTTGGTCTTAAAGTTGGTACGCTTGGCGGATCATTAGATCGAAATAGGCGTCGTGGTCGATCGAAGCGCTGATACCCGCGTAGTAGTTTATAAACTCCTCTTCCGTCACCTGCGCAAAAAAGAACACCCAATAGTTAATTTTCGTAACAAAAATTTGTTAAGTAAATGATATTAAATTGTCCACAATTATTTATATATAATTACTTTACACCTTCCAGTTGAATAATTATTTCACCTGTGTCTTCTGCAATTATTACCATCTTACTGTTCGGTCTATATTTATGTTAAAAATCATAATAAATCAACAAAAGGGAGCGTTAAATATAGCACAGTATAAAAATAACTTTTGCAAAAGGTCGTTGCTTTATCTTACTAACATTTTAACAGATTAAACTCAAACCATTTCCTTATCTAAAACAAAAACTACAGGTTTTTCTGGGGAAAAAATATTAGAACAAAAACAAAGATGGGGGTCATATTAGAACAAAGCTTATCATACAGAACTCGCCAATAGAACAGTTGGCAGATTTCAAGTATCTACCTAGTGCACAATTACATATCAAACTGATAAGGAGGTTGAAAGCAAAATTGGTCTCTTCCAGTCGCTTTGTGGAGGTATCATTATACACTTAAAGAAGAAAACAAGGAAAGAGACGCAATTGCAATATTATAATGTAATGGCCATACCTCAACTATTGTATGGTAGTGAGACTTGGATTAGAAAGGTCAAAGATATATCTAGAATACAAGCAGAGTAAATGAGGTTGTAGAGGGCTGCAAAGAGCTGTACCAGGAGAGATCTTATCAGAAATAATCAAATTAGAATGGAGCTAGGCATAGCTGAAAGCTTAAATGAGAAAATCTTCCCGGTACAAAACGGAGTGGCGGTTACACGTAGAGAGAATGGATCCAATTAGATTTTCAAGAAAAGCCCTTGACTATCCAAGGGGGAAGAGAAGTGTGGGAAGATCCCGTAAACGATGGTTGGATGAATTCCATTCAGACTGGAACAGGCTACTAGCCTAAGCCGTAAAGCATGACGACGACTTTTCGAAAAAAGATATGTGTGTGTGTGTACACTTTGTAATGCCTTAATTGTAAAGGACTGTGCACCAGGGAATAACTTTATTAGCATTTTTATTTATTTATTAGGCATAAAAAAATACATTCCATAAGCCAATCGGGTGATCAGTGTACACACATAAGAAATGTACAACTAGATGGCATGACGGGGTGTTCCATCCAGCGATGTCACCCGTGGTCCTTAAAGGCAGGATGTCTGGTCAAAGTCTTCTCAATCTTCTGTCGATTGCAGGCTGTAGAAGTGGCATGATCAGCGGGTCACAATGGTCGTAAAGTCTCGTATGGTGTCAAGTAGTAGCCACGTTCATGAATGATTTCACGGACGTACGGAATATGGAAATATGTGTGCAAAATGTGGTTGGACGCATACCACGGGGTACCCGCGGGAACTCTTAGGATTTTTGGTTGGTATCGTCGTATGATTGCCGACTTAGATTTGGTGGCGCAACCCCAAAGCTCTATTCCACAGTTCCAGATGGGTTTAACGATAGTTTTGTAGAAAAGTAGTTTGTTTTCTGTAGATAGGTTAGATTTTCTATCTATCAGCCAGTTAATTTCCTTAAATCTTTATTCTAGTTGTTTTCGTTTCTGTTTTATGTGGTGTATCCAGGTTAGTTTAGAGTCAAAATCAGCGTTTCTCTGTCTTTAGTGCGCGACACACTGCTGGGTCTTCAGGGGGCGTTTGGTGGGTCGCAAAGTTCAAAATTTATTTATTTATCTTAAAACTCGATTTATTTAAATTACTATATCCGTCCTGGTTTCCGAGGATACTGTTATAATTATCAAGATATTGTTATGATCAAGATAGAGGTATAGAAAATAAAGTGATGAATTTCACAAGAATTTGTGGAACGATTTGGAGAACGTTGGCAAATAAATACAGAAAAGAAACCCAAATAAAATTTTATAAACCAATGACAATACCTACACTACTGTACGGTTCTGAAAATTGGGTCATAAAGAAAAAAGATGAACAAACGACACAAACAGCAGAAATGAAATTTCTGAGATCAGTTAAAAGGTGTAATAGACGAGATCATATAAGAAGTGAGGAGATAAGAAGTGATTTAGATATTTTTGCAGTTAATGAAAGGATTAAAGAATACAGAAGAACATGGATTCAACACATAGATAGAATGGAAGAAAGTAGAATACCGAAGATACCGAAAGATTACGACCCTAGAGGCAGAAGAAAAGGTGGGCTGTGTAATAGGGACAGGCCGCTAAAGTCTAAAACCGTTAAGAAGATTATGATGATGAATTACTAGTTTTGTCTATCAATTAATCTAATTAATATTAATGTAAATTCAACCCGTTTTGTACGTAGTTAAATTCTACATTTCTGTTATTTGCGATCTACCATTGCTTTTTACCGGCATCTCTATGATGTTTAACTCATGGAATCGGATTTTTATCTTGGATTCAAGTGAAAAGCAAGTACAGACATAGACTTGATGCTCACTCAGATTTACGACTTAAGTTAATAACCCTTGAACCTATCGTACCCCAGCTTATGGGAAAAGGCAGCACCAACCGTCGGATTAGTTCGGTCAGTAAAAAAAAAAATGTTCTGTTTTCAATTTTAGAATGTGTTCTGTTTTTTGAATTATATAGTTACTTTTCTAAAAGATAAATAAATTTAGGAATATTTATGGTACGATTCATAGAAATCTTAGAAATAAAACAAGACACAGCACAAGGATTAAATTTTATAAAACAATTGCAACCCACGTTGAGATATCCAAGTGAGGCGTGGGTCATGACAAAAAAGGAAAGCAGCAAGATTTAGAGTGTTGAAATGTAGTTTCTTCGAAATATATTAAATTATTCATTTAAGATAGAATATGGAATGAAGATATCAGAGCAGAACTCGAAGTAAAGGAGATAAATGAAATTATTTCAATTTACAGAAGACAATGGTGCGATCATCTGCAAAGGACGACAGAGGATCGATTGCCGAAAGCGGCACTGAACTATAAAGCCATTGGAAGAAGAGACGTTGCTCGTCAGAGGATAAGATGTGTGCCAGGACAGGTTTATATAACCTAAGCCTTGAGAAGGAGAAGAAGGAGAAGACTTTTCTAGAATTAAGTATATAATATAATTTGCTTAAACAGGAAACAAAGTACTCGATGGTAGCAAAAAATGTGATTATAAACTGGGTACGCACCCCTAGAAGTAATTCTGCCGGCGCCCATACTTGTGGGTCCCTTGAAGTGTAATAACCTTCATGGTGGTTGTCAGACTTAAAAAGCTTGAGACCCACTGGTCTCAAAAAAGCCTAGGTATCTGACTACTGTTTGTTGCGGTATTTCGACGTGATCTTTGTCAACATGATTTTTTTAAAGAAGGATAAAAATGCATCATGCACAGTGAAGGGGTAGGTCGCCCGCCCCCCAGTGTACAGGCCTCTAGCCGACTAAAAAACTCCCCGAACTAAGTTTCCGTACTTCCTGTGAATTCAGATCATATCAAATCCTTTCCTCTCTTGTTCTACTTCAGCATCCCTTCAATGTAAGCAGCGACACAATCCCAGTGGGCCTCACAGATGAGCACAATGTTTCCGGGGAACATACTACTACTAATTTGTTTCTGTAGAGGGGGAAATGCTTTATTATGCATCGTCAGAGGAGACCATGCTTCCTCTGGCGTGTGGGACTCTCACCCACTACTAAACCCACCTCTAATTCAGGTATTCGTATCCATCCTGGAACCACTTAACGTGTTACTTCAGGATGAAGCCTATTGCGTCCTTATCGGCCTACTTCTAGTTGTTCCTTATATTCTATTGCCCGTTAGGTGCAAGTTGGGCCTGTCTTTTTTTCTAGTAGGACCCGCTGAACAAATGCATTGATGTGGTCCCATTCCGCCTTACCACGAAGCGTAAGCTCAACTTATGCTTCGTGAACTCCCCGAGCTCTATTTCCAGTACCATCCTCTCTGTTGGGAATCTGCAGCACTTGAAAAACGTGTGCGGGGCATCTTCATGGGGAGAGTCACCGTATTGGCATGCTGGGGTTTGCACCTTTCCCATTCTATGGAGGTAGGCAATAAAATTGCCGTGGCCACTGAGCAACTGGTCAGATGGTAGTTGAACCTCACCGTACTACTACTACTACTACTACTACTACTACTACTACTAATAATAATAATAACAAATTATATTCATCACGGCGAACAGTATAGGCAATTTAGTTACACAAGCGATGACGTCATACCGCCGTAATTAACCACCACCCCTTCTATTACATTTCCCTAACAACGACGGCTGTGGCTCTCTCTAGCAAAATGAAAGAGAAATAGAATTTTAAAAAAAACTTATTATATGGACGCATGATAAGAATGAAGGTATAAAGAACACTCAAGACCACTTTTAAATACGAACCGATCGAAAGAAAACTAAGAGAAACAACACTGCGACTAAAAGAGGTGAAGATAACAGAAAGAGCAATAATGTACAAGACATACTCAAGATACGAAGATATTCATGATAAGCGGATATGGATTGCGGTGGGAGTCTTAGAATCTCATATACACATGTATATGCATAAAAGAATTCGTGTAACACATTCAAAGCACAATTTTGGGCAATTTGAAGTAAACATTAATAAATGTATATTAAATAAGTGTAAAAACACGATGAATCTAGAACTGTACGTACGAGTGCAGTTTAAGAACTAAAATGATGATCACTCTTTAAGAATACAGTTTTTCATTTGATTCCGTAATGTATATACTATGTGGCAAATTTACTAATAGGCCTAAAATGAAAAGTATACAGATATATCCGTGTTGATTTATATTAGCCAAGGGTACTAGTTTTAAAATTAGCGTTGAAAGTCATGTACACTTTTGGCATGTACAGAAAAACAAGTCGACAAGAACATACAGCGCTCTCTGTTAATGAGAAGCGACATTAATAAAAAGTAGCGTTCATGTGTTTCTCTACTTCGCTACCAGATAGAACCACCAGATTACAGTATATCAAGCTGTCTTTTTACTTCGCCACCAGATGATAGCACATCAACTTATATAATTCGTTAAGATCGCCAAGGATTATTAGATTATTACCAATCTTTCAAATTCTTTCAACAATTTAAAAAAATTATAAAATATTATTGTTACTGATATACGGCAGGAACTGAATATTATGAGTATACTCGACAGGCTCGCCCAGTATCGGCTGAATTGGTGGGAACATCTTTGCCGAATGGATGACTGCCGCATCCCCAAACAACTAGGGAACTATAAGCCGAGGGGACGGAGAGGTTTCGGACGTCCGAGGAAGCGGTGGAGTGACCAGCCCTAATCTTTGCCTATTTGAGACCGGAAAAAACCATCCTTGGTTTAGTCCTTGAAAAAGATAATTATGATGATTATTGTTATTGTTGTTGTGTTTTCTTATTTTCTTTATATTTACATATTTTCCGTTACGCAAGGTAAATATTACATGTACGAGGTTTGGTCAAATCGTTGGAGCAAGTTTTCTAATTTCTCACTCTACAAGTGCCCCATTAACAAAAACTGTTTTGATGTGATACACACTTTAATGATAATCGTCTAAAATTTCAGCTGAATAGTTTAAATCTGACAGGTAATTGAGTAAGTTGTGTTAGGCTGTATTTGACGACTTTTTTTTTTAACAGTGTACATTGCAAGATTGAATTGAAGAACATGGATTAAATTCTGTGTAAAGAATGAGGTAGAGTGGCTTATCGAGGTGAAAGTGTTGCAGAATGCTTCTGGCGAGCCTGGTATCTATGAAGAGTTTTTATGAACGGTTTTACAAACGGTATGTCTTTTTTCAGTTCATGATTAAAAACTTTCGTCGGACCACCCAACGTTCACAGTGATCGATAAAGCCGCTTTTTAAATGGTTCGTTGTTTTCCATGCGGTTATAATATCGAGTCTCCTGTGATTAACTGATTCACGTATCACTAGTGGAATTATTTTGATTTTTCTCGTTGTGTGTGTGTGTTCAAACACTTTTTCCTACAGTCTATTTCTTGATGCATATATAATTTATTTAATATTTATAATTTCTTTGCCTCCAGATGTTTTTTCCCCGTATTAGGAACATGTTTCGGGAATCCTATTGTTCCCATCCTCAGCTTTCCTAATTTTGTATCTTGTGGAGTATTTGTGTTTTGGTTGATTGTTGTTATGTTTTTGTGTTGTTTTTTGGTATTTTATACTGGTGTTATTGTGATTTTGGTGTATACGAGTATATTAACGTTTTGAGTATTTTCGATGTTGAATGCTTTGAAAATTGTCTCATGTTTTGTATTGATTGGTATTTGTTCAGGTATTAGTTTGTTTTGTGTTTTGTGTTCGTATACTTGTAAATGTTCCCATATGTTCATTATGATACCTTTGTGTGGTATGTGTTTTATTAGTATCATGTTGGTTATGTCTGGGAATTCATGTCCCGTGTTTATTGCACGTGTGGCCAAATTAGATTTATATATTTCTGGTTTTTTGTATGCGTTTACATGTTCAAAATAACGTTTTTTAAGTTGTTTTTTTGTTTGTTTTATGTAACGTTTATTGCAATATAGGCATTCAATTTTATTGTAGTAGCATACAAAACTAATAAAAATAATTTACAAAAACTAAATAACCCACATAACAAAGGTAATAACAACAACCAATGGTATATACAAAATTGAAGCTTGTAAACCGCTTATTCACGCACAACAGTCACGCCAGAAGCCTTACAGTACATGCCAGAACACGTTTACCTTACAGTTTACACAAAATTTAATCCACCTTAATACATCCACCTAAGGACGACTTACTCAATTAGCTGTGAAATTTAACTATGCATCAAATAGGGCTAACATTTTAGACGATTATCAGTAACATCACTAACATGTGTACGAACATCACATAAAAACAGTTTTTCAATCAGACAGTTAAGGCACAGGAAATTCAAAAATTTCTCGAATTCTTTTATAAAACCTCGTACATTACATTTAATATCTAATACAATAATATCTAATATCTAATACAACTGTTCTACAACAGAATTATTTTACCTTCAACGACCAGTATTTCATTCAAGGAGATGGTTTGGCCATGGGTTCTCCTCTGTCCGGTTTACTGGCGGATAATTATCTGAATTTTTATGAAAATTCCTATTTTCTCTCCAACAACAGTTACGCTAATAATATAATTTTCTATGGTCGATATGTAGATGACACATTTTAAATCTTTAATGGCACTTTACGCCAAATAAATAGTCCAAAAAACACCATGAATAGCATAAACTGTAATATCCAATTCACTCTGGAGACCGAAACCGATAATAGGCTAAATTTCTTAGATTTTACCGTCATTAGACACATAGATAATCTGAAATTTAAAATACGTAGAAAACCGACCACTACTGATGTAACCATACACGCCGACTCGCATCATCCCTTTTCACAAAAAATAGCACCATACAATAGCTTCATACACAGATTATTAACGATACCCCTTGACATTGAGGATTTCAACGATGAGCTCAATACAATAAAACATATAGCAGTAGCCAATGGTTACAACAGTTCAATGGTTGATAACATCCTCAGAAAGCACAAATATAAAAAGTCCAAACCTGAACCAGCTAAAAATTCTAAGACCACATTCATTTCAACCACTTACACCAATATAATGCCCAGAATTTTAACATCCACATTAAATAAAATCAGTATTACTACTACTTTCAAAACTAAAATAGTCTATAGAAATTAGTTCGCCCAAATATTCAAACCCACTTGGAGATAAAAACAGGCATATATAAACTAATATGTAACGACTGTGATAGTTTCTATATTGGCCAGACAGGGGGACCTTTCGTCAAAAGATTTCAAGAACACACACCACGCAAAAATTTAAATAACATATATTCTCTTGAAAACATTAAGTCAAATTACGCACGCCATTTGATTTCAAACAACCATACTTACACGGATTTAAGGTCTAATCTTATACCTTTACATTACTGTAACAAGGGTCGCTACATGGACGCATTAGAGGAGTTTGGAATATACAAAAGTTATAACAGCACGAACAACCATGATGGCACACTGAATGATAAATTGAATTTTAAATCCAACCCACTGTACGACACCGCGTTGCATTTGCTTGAGATAAACAACCTGGCAATAACTCGAAGTCCAAGAATTCAGTATCCGACCGAACGTTGCACGGTGCGCACCGAGTCGAACACGTGTGTTTAAATAATGTACTTTTATGAATTTTAATATTTGACGATCTCTTCCCGAGTGATACGTCTGATGATGGGACATAGTTCCCGAAACGCGTAACAACAAAAACAACGCAACGAAGTCACAGAACGGATTTGAAATAAGGTAATTTATTATCAAAAACGTGACTTGGACCATAATCAACAATGTTTAAATAAGATTGAAGTAGAGAATTACGGTTGGGAGGGTGTGGTGGAGGGGGAGGAGGCAGGTAGATCGAAAGACAGACATATGAGATAAGAATAGACATAACTATGTGACAGACAGAACGTAATATTTTCATTTCCAGTCCGTACTGAATTGTTTGTTTTGTATTCCATTGTAGTGTATACATTTTACATCAATGTCGTCTAGTCTAGTCGTCAGTATATTATTCTTATTAATATTATTATAATCGCGACACAACACAGACACGTGACTATGTGGTTCAAGTTTACGTCCGCGTCGTTCAGTATGACAAGTTAATACACTCAAGTGACAACAACAGTAGTAGCGTTGTTGGTACAGAAGGCCGTGTCGATTAGCTATCGGCAATCGATATTCAATAGGCACTAGGCGCCGTTAGAAAAAGAATTATTAAAAACGAAAAGCAGAAGAAGAAGAAGAAGAAGAAGAAGAAGAAGAAGAAAGAGAAACAGTTTTCCAGCTGTAATAACAATTTTTGTTTGAAATTCATTTCCTAACTAGAAGTGGTTTTATTTTCACTTATCGTAGTAGCTGTATCGATTCCATAAGATTTCAGAAGTGCGGCGTTACATTGTTAAAAACTTGGATTTTCCTGTGTCTGTAGAGCCGCAGTCCCGTTCTCAGGACTAATTCAATACGTCCCGTAAAGTTAAACGACAATAATTGTAACAAGAGTTATCGTTAAGAAAAGAATTTACGTCCGGGCTATCGTGGTCGATTGATTTGATCTGTGAGTATCTTAATGTTTCGGCCACCCACCGCAGGCCTTCTTCAGTAGAAAAAAGTTTATAAAGTGTCCCGACAAAAGCGTGAAGAGCCGAACTGAAACCCTTTCCGAGGTAAAAGGAATAAGTTATGGGGAAACGAAGTTTCCTATATAACATATTGTTACGCAATACGGAAGGTTCTGGTACATTGGAGAACGTTGTTCTACTCTTTTCTCGGCTATCCCAGCAGAGCCCAGCTGTAATGTTTGTGTACGTACATATTGCTGCTTTGTGATGAAAGACAATCACGTGACACTTATCATGCGTTAACAATCGAGGCTATTGCAGACCGTAACGGTAGGACACTGTTCAAGACCAGACAGTGAGACTGTTTCTTGTGGATTCGAGAGCGCCTGTTTAACACATCATCGAAAAAGTGACAGATTATTCTGGAATCTCAGCGGTGTATAAGCATCCAGCGACGGTCAGTTCAGTTCAGTTTAAGTGGCGATTTATTCAAGTGAGGTTCGAAGTATTGTGCCGAAGTGTTATAATAATTGTGCGGGACTCTATTAGCTGACATTACTATTGCGTGTGGACAAATTACAAATTTTGCTCGGATTATTGTACAAGTTGTTCGTAAACTGTATTTGTAATTAATTAAAGCTGGCGATTAGTGGTGACTTCGTTGGTTTCTTGTATTTTGTTCTCCACTGTACCCTGGATTCCCTGGTAACTTACTGCTTTTACCTCGCTTAGGGGGTTCGTCTCTCCACCCTTTTGTCGAACACTTTATAAAGTTCGTTGGGAACAAACCGACTAAACTCCGGGCTACTCGGCCGTGGTCCACTCCTGTTGTTAGTAATACACGTTTTGGCCTCTCCTCTGGAGACCACCTTCAGTGTACAATAACTATTCACTAGCTGCCACGGTTTCGTCAGTTAACCACAATACTGTGGCAAAAAAGTGTATAAACGTTTTTCTAGTGAAGAAAGCCACCTTCGTGAAACGGTTTAAATTATTAACGGGTGATTTAACGGCAGCTAAATTCTTAACGAAAGTCTGTCAAATGGGACGAGTTGTGCTGGATTGATGCCAAGGCCAAACTTTAGGTAACCTCTACAAGCAGGGAGTACCAGATCACTAGCTAGCAATAGTGATGTTACATATTCAGTCGGCTGTAAACGGTGAATCCGCTAAACTCACCTGAGACTATGTTGCTAGGCAAACACTACTCGCTGATTTGGCACCGCCTTGTAGCGAGAAAGCACTGTTTATAAAAGATTTTGCATTAGAAAATCTCATATTTCCGCAGCACAAAACGTGCACGATTAGGGGGTGTACACTTTCTTTGTTAGAATGTGTTAAAAAATTCACATTGTCGAGCGCATGTAATCAGATTTGCATATCAAAGTACGTACCGGTACATACCGCTCGGGGTCATTAGTATTGAATTGCCATGGGATTATTTAAATGCAACGAGGTTAACCGTGATTCGAGAGTTAGATTAATAAAATGACACGTTTTGTAGACGACGACAATATTCACCTCTTCGTTTTGAACACCAACCAATCTCATACAAATTTTCTGCAAATATTTATTTAATTTATTCTTTATATTGTATCAACAACTCAGGCGCGCACGAACATATTAAACCCCTAGTTTCCCTACAGAATACTACTACTACTACTATTATTATTATTTCTATGTTTACTATCTTGCAGCTTTCTTTTATCACATATGCTGTTGTTTATCCGTCCGGCTTTTCATGAAGATTTTGAGTATGTTTTAGTTTCCTTAGTAGAGGTTACCAACCTCTAACTAAGTAGTTAGGTGGTGGACTGCCACCACCTTTAGTTATCCTAACAGGCCTGTTTTCTGTTGGCGTTGTCTCCCCTAGCCGAATGTTCCAGTTTTAAGGTGCTGGAAACTCTACCTTTCAGCCTCTTCCGACAATTTACATAACGGATATCCATTGTACGCCATGAATTCCAGGGGGGCTACGCTGCTTTCGTCTTCGAGGACGTGGAAAGTTGGACGATGACGAGAAATGATGAGCAAAAAATAGAAACAAGTGAAATGAAGTTGTTGAAAAAAACTAAAGGTTGCACTCTTAGACATCGAATAGAAATGAAGATACCAGAACCGAGTTAAATGTATATTCTATTGGAGATCAGAATAAAGGAAGGACAAATGAAATGGAGGCAGCATATCGAGAGAATGGAAGATGTGACACTGCCTAAACAAGTAATAAGATACAGACCTTAAGAAAGACGAGGTATAGATAAACCAAGGAAGAGATGGGTTCAGTGAAGGTGGAACAGGCTGTAAGCCTGTACCTTGAAGTGGAGAAGAAGAAGAAGAAGAAGAAGAAGAAGAAGAAGAAGAAGAAGAAGAAGAAGAAGAAGAAGAAGAAGAAGAAGAAGACGCTGTTCTTTATCATGCTTACGTAAGAACATATACCTTTAACAACCCTTACTATATGATTTGTGATGTTTGAATACATTATTATTATCTGACGTTTTAGATCTGAGTCTCTTTAAACATACTTTTTATACGTACACTAACAGAAGTGTCGTTGCCAAGAAGATTAACTACCCATAAACGGGCTGTACCCGTCTGGGTAACTTGCCACTATGGTCTTACAGGCAGGGGCGAAGCCAGAGATTTTTTCGGGGGAGAATTGAGTATTACCTATTCCTCCTTCCCACCCAGACTTGCAAAGACTACATTTCTCTTAGCTCGACAAGAATCATTAACACTTGATAAAAAAACCTATTATATATAAACCTTATCTTATCTCCACTTCACGGACTAGGCTGCACTGGCTGTTCCGGAAACCATCTCATCCTCGGACGCCCCACACTACGATACCCTGTGGGTTTATAATTCAAGGCAAGTTTGGGAAGGCGATCTTGCTGCATTCTTCCTAAATGCTACACCAGTTGGCCTTGTTTTCCGTAATTCTATCCTGTAATTTAAAAATTTGTAACTCTCGCCTTATATGTACATTACTTATTCTGTCTAGTAATATTCTTCTGTCTTAGTCTTATTCTGTCCTTTGACCGACCTGAGAAATTTCATTTCTGCTGATGTAACCTTCCCTCTGTCTCTCTGTGAAAGTACCCGTGTCTCGCTCCCATACAGAGCCACCGGTACAGGCATAGTCTTATAAAACTTAAGCTTAGTGTCTTCCCTAGTTTTGTATTTTAAGGTTCTATAGATTGTCCCACATATATGTTTAAATTTATTAAGTTTATTTTCGACATCACAATCAACTGCAGGAGATATTTCGCATCCAAGCTAATTAAAACTGGATAGCTGCTCCAAGATGTTTCCATTTACCTCTATCTTTGTCTTTACTGGATACTTCCCTCTAAAAGCCGTTACTTTTGTTTTATGTGGAGATAGCATCAAGCCATATTCCTCTGCTAAATTCCTCAAGATGAATACTCCCCTCTGCAAGTCATTTTCTGTCTGTTCTGTAATACCAACATCGTCTGGATATAATAAAATAATACTGAGTGTACACTGCGGAGAAAGCTTAATAGCACATTTAAAATTTCACTTCCATGTTTTAATGATATCGTCCAAATAAATATTAAAAAGTATAGGGGAGACACAACAGCCTTGTCTAACTCTTGGTTAAGAATGGTTCGGGCCTGGCAGTTACGCCACTGGTCATCACGAGTACGTACCTTGCCGTCTCCGTCCTTCTCAAAGTTGGCCAGGAACTTCTTCAATATGGCTTCCTCGGACTCCTCGCCGTTTTGGTAGCTCGGATGCGACTTGACGGAATAGACGTTCTTGAGGTCGTCCAGCGTGATCACTCCGTCGCCGGTCTTGTCCAGTTTCTTGAACGCATCCTTTATCGACTTGATCCTGTTCGCTGACATCGGCGGCTACACAAACACAAACAGCAGATAGATTACTGTATATACTTAATGCACATCATGACAAATAAATATTACGGCACCGTAAGTCTTTAAACATATCGGAAAGAAACAAATTGTCACAACTTATATATTTTTAAACATAAAAATAACAACTTATTTATCTTATTAAATTGAGAATAAGTTGAATACACCAAGCAAGCTTTATGGTGCAATCAACAGGAAGTTTCTGGGAAAAACCGAAGCGTCACAGAAAACCAACTAGCAGTATACAAATTTGTATATGGTCCAACACTGTCGTACAGTTGCGAGTCATGGACTCTGAATGATAGACATAAAGAAGAATACAAGCAATGGAGTTGAGATTCCTGAGGAGAATTGAGAAGAAAACTCGTAGAGACAGGTTGACAAATGTTAGCATCCGGAAGAATTTCATGATATTCTCTTTAAATGATAAAATTGAAAACTCGGAACTGCGTTGGTTTGACCACGTCTGTAGAATGAATGAGGAAAGGTACTCGAGACGAGCATGGGAGGCAAGACCGGAAGGCAGAAGAGGAAGACGACGGCCCAGAACGAAATGTGAGGATAACATCAAGAAGTGTGTGGAAGACGGAGGAGCAGTTTGGGCCCGTGTCAGGGTTTTGGCACTGGACAGGACATTGAATTCTGCAACTTTTTATTTGTGGAAGTAACCTCTTTGTTCCAATATTTTTGTTAGGTTAGGTTACGTTAGGCTAGAAATTAATAGAATTATAACGGTAATTTCTGTATAATAATAATAATAATAATAATAATAATAATAATAATAATAATAATAATAACAACAACATGAAAATGCAAGTGTCCGCAATTTAGCGGATTCAAATTTCTACCTCGGTCGCAACTGACCGGGTTTTATACGATTGTGTCGCAACTGACCGCGGTCCGTAGGAAAACCCTAAAACGTTGGTGATTTTGATGTAATTCCTTTCGGGCGGGAATAGGAAATTTGCATACTCCCTGTTGGCAGTAGTAGTAGAAGAAGAAGTAGAAGTAGATTTCTAAATACACAAATTTAATTTAATAACTTGAATCAGAATGACGATATAAATCGGCAGAAACATACAACACAAATTTTAATAATTTATCAATTTACTGTAGGCATTTGATAGAGTGAGTAGAGGCTGGTTGTGGGCAGTAATGGCAAAGAAATGAATCCCGCATCACCTCGTTAGAGTCATACGAAGTCTTTATATCGAAAACAAAATCTTAATCGAGATAGGAAGACGGTGCCCTGGAGTACAATTTTGGAGTACAACAAAGTTGCCCATCGTCACCTTCTCTTTTTAGTTTACATGTATACGGTGTTATATACAATTGGCATATGAACATTCCAGAACATTTTATTATTGGTAACTTTACAATTGACACGTTGTTATCTGCTGATGACCAGGCTATCCTGTCGAACTCGGAAAGAGACTTGCAGATGAGTGTACGCTCTTTAAGTCGACTCTGCAAAGATTTCGAATTACAGGTCTCCACATCGAAGAACAAGGTTATGACTTTTCATGGAACTGACCCCATAGAGTGAAAATTGTTGTAGATGATACTGTTCTGGACCAGATCAGTAATTTTGAATATCTGGGCTGTAACGTACCTTACATTACAAACAATGATGTAGTGAAGAAGCTGCATAAGTTCAACTATATGTACTGGACTATCAGAATTCTGAAACCAACGAGGAGAGAAACACGCCTGGAGTTTTACAAAGTGATGGCCCTACCCACACTCCTGTATGAACCTGACAATTGGACTTTAACAAAATACTATGGCAGTCGTATTCAAGGGGCCGAAATGAGATTTCTCAGGCACGTGGCGGGAATACGACTCTCACGATCGCATACGAAATGCAGGCAGGAACTGAATATTATGATTATACTCGAGATAGGATTTCCCAATATCGTCTAAAATGGTTGGAACATCTTAACCGAATGGATGACTGTCGCATCCCCAAACCACTATGGAATTATAAGACGAAAGGACGGAGAGGTGTGGGATGTCCGAAAAAGCGTTGGAGTGACCAGCTCTAGCCTATCAGCTTGGGGCAGGAACAAACCAATTTTTGTTTTAATCCTTGTTGGAGATGATTATGATAATCAGTTTACCGTATGCTGCAGAAATGTAGGATAACTATTAGTTTTACGAATTGTACATGAATGTTTATCGGGAAAAGAAACATTTGTATAAAATATGTAAGTATAAATATCTGGAGGAGGCTTAGTAGAACCAGCGGGTATAGCAACTAATATAGATGTCCTGGGTGTGTCATATACGGTGCATTTTGCAGCATCCATGTCGACTTGGCCTGTAAAAATGAACACCTTGCACATCATCCTGACATAATAATAGGCGGCGAGGCGTAGTGCTGGCCACACTACAGTGCTTTTATGCCGAACGGCTCACATGAAGCAGTCTGAACTCTCTAACTCTTAAAACTACTTGGATTGTTAAAGAACAAGCTGTTAT
This sequence comes from Magicicada septendecula, assembly GCA_034769895.1. Lineage (NCBI taxonomy): Eukaryota > Metazoa > Arthropoda > Insecta > Hemiptera > Cicadidae > Magicicada > Magicicada septendecula. The sequence goes on from CM068367.1 coordinate 39,201,739, forward strand.
TATTAAATATGTATAACAAAAAGATAACACTCTTTTAAATAATCCATAAAATTTAATTAATAATATACGCCTATTGTCACTAAAGGATTTTTAAAAATTTAACGGATCACAACGGATACGCTAAGGAAAAAAATACTGGATACGAAAAGTAAGAGAAGTTGATAATGTTGTTATCAGCATGACTTAATAAGTAGAAAACAAGTAATAATAATAAATTAAAAATAATCTCGATATGGGAAAATCTATGGAACTGACAAATTCAAGTACCTCGGAGAAGTTATTGAACAAAATGTGTCAGATAAAGACGCCATTAAAGCACGCGTTAATAAGATGAAAGTTGCTTACCATTTAACCAAAGATACATATAACAAGAAATCAATATTCATTAATGCCAAACTTAGCCATTATTCAACAGTAATTCGCCCGGAAGAACTTTATACAGCTGAATCTCTGACTCTGAACAAGGAAATGGTGATGGAAGAAGTGGAAGTCACGGAAATGAAAATATTAAGAAAACTCTTGGGACCAATAAGAGATGGAGAACAGTACAGAAGACGCCACAATAATGAGCTGTACACACATGTTGAGAAAATCACAGAAGTAATTAGAAAAAGAAGAATTACTTTCTACGCACATATTCAAAGAATTAATCCTGACAGACAAACAGGAAAGCTTTTTAACTATTTCAGAAAGCTCAAAATGTCCAATACGTGGTTCAAAGGAACAGAAAAAGACATAGAAGAACTCCAGATTACTCAAGAAGACATCGAAGAATGCTTGCTACTCAAAAAGAAATTAAAAAATTCCCAAGGTTTTCAGGAAAACCCCAAGAAGAGGACAGGTGCAATCTGGACTGACGAAAGGAGGGAGAGACATCGATAAAGAATGAAGATGTGGGAGAGGAGGAAGGGAGAGGATAAGAAGTGAGGAACCAGTTGACCCAAAGGTAGTTTACAGTGGTAGTTTACATACGCAAAAAAATTAATAATAATTGAGCAGTTGCCAGCCTCTGAGGAAGCTTGTAATAAGCGAAAACTTGTTCAGGTTACAAATTAAAAGTTTAACATTTTTACCAATAAAAAATTAGTGTTCCAAGTCAGTAGTGACACATTTATAATTAACAATAATAAAGTACAAATAATTAATAATACTAGAGGAATAATAATAACAATCATGACCGTCATCACCATCATCTTCACAATAATTGTTGGTGTTACTCATTATCTTCCTCCCTTTCCCTTCATTAAAACAATAATCTTATATTAAATGCATCTAAAAATCATAAAATACTTAATAAATAATTTCCTATGGGTTGAGCCTCACTATGTGTTTCGCCATTCGTCAGTTCGTACATGCAGTCCGCATTATTCTCTATGCATTAAGCGTCTTTTTCGATTTAAATATGTAATTTACAGCGTAAGTGGTTTAACATCTTCATATATTATAATCAAACGCGTTTCGGTCAAACGACTAATAAATTATTCTGCGTTAATAAGAAAAAAAAAAGAATTGGAACAGACGATTAAACGACGTAATGGAGAAAATGTGCGTCTCGCGGAACTTTCCCACGTTTTTTGTTCAGTCTTAATTAAACACAGCTGATCGTGGGCTGCCTACAGCCTTTAAGAGTTAATTGACCGTTCAATCGATTTTTGCAGGTGGGGGAATCGAAATCCAGTATGCTCTTGGAAATCACCTACCGAGTAGTAATATGCGAGTTTTCTCCGCTTCTTCTTGTTTCATGGGAATTTTTATCGATTCTTTTCGCTTTACGTAGCCATGCACTTATACCAGAAAGTGGGCCATAAGTCGCTTCACAGATATGCATTTTTTTTGTAAACTCTAGCCACAAAGCTTTTAAAAACTTCGGTCATTAATTAAGTACAATTAAAAAAGAAAACTTGGTCTCACACGACCACGATTACACTGATTTCAAGTGTCCACTACACATTTGTGAAAAGGGCCGAAACACGAACCCCTTAGAAGAGTTTGAAATTTATAGAGCATCACAAACACTAGCAGTCGAGGTTTTGTATTGAATGACCAGCCAAAATTTAAATCTATCCATACGATACCGCCTTGAACCTCCTTTATCAGATAGAGTCGAACAACCGCTCAGTGGTCGACCAAACGTGAATACATGCGCACTTACTAAATGCATGCAGTGCGGATGTAACTGGAATTTTAACCAATGACGGCCTCCGACGAAAGATATTTTAACATCTGATGATGAAGCATATTCCATTTGATCTGATGATTTGTCAGGGACATTCCTGCAATCAAGAAATTGAGCTTTTGCTTTAGAAAGTTATCGAAATTTTGAAAGTTATTGCAATATTCAAGGAACAGTATTCACACAGATTTTTCAATGAAGTTATGTTCTATGTTTGGTAACACTTATATAATTTGTGAATGTACATTTTCTGCTATGAAAATATTAAAAACTATGTCCGACCTATCATCATCTTCACATAGAAAAGGTGCTGCCTGTTCCCCCTTCAAAGATCCTCCAGCCATCTTTTCCGGGTCTGCCCACACACGTGTGCACTTAGGTTTATATTTCCAGACTTGTTTGGCCAGTCTTGATTCTGACATTCTTTCTAAGTGTTCTTTCCACCGTTGTTTGTAATGTTTTAATCTTTCATTCAAGTTAAAAACTTGTAGCTCTTCTTTTATGTCCTCATTGTTTATACGATCAAGTTTACAATACATTTTAACTCGTCTTAAAAACGCCATTTCCGAGGCCTATATTTTACTGTCTTGTTTCATGGTTGTCGTCCATTCATTCACACCCATAGGCCAGTACAGGGACCGCCATAACTTTCTAAAAGTAACAGTATGCCAAATACATATTGCTGAGGAACACCAAGCAGGCAGCAAGGACAGCGCAGTGGTTGCAAACCTCTGATCTAGAACATTACTGTAAATGAGAAAAATCGATTTGCAGTATTCTTCTGTCATAATCGATGCAGTCGTCTTTGAGTTATATCAGGGCGGGGAGGGTAAACACACTGAAACATTGCACCCAAAAACACCATTATTACAGAGTCACAAATAAGGAGAAAGTTGTCCTTGAACTGCGAATTTCTGTTTAACCCGTAATATAATAGTTAAGCAAATACACTTATAGCTCCCCTGTCTGCTGGGTCGTCACTTACACATACAGTACACATCAATATATACTGTGTGAAATATTAATAGTTATTGATTGATTGATTTCGTCGTCGTCATTAGTTACCAAGTGGTGTATTTACAGCTGTTTTTTTTTTCACAGCTGACTAACCCCCAGCTGACTGGCCTGTCGCCGTTATAATTTTACTTTTTAAGCGTCGTCACTGCTATTGTGTCCGAATTGACAATAGTTTGCATATAGAGTGACTTGTACATTTCCAAGAAATTGGTCTCTTGTTATCAATTGTTGAACTGACGTTAAATCACTTTAACCACTTGCGTTATGTTATATAAGCTCTGATAAAAACGTGAAATATAAATAGTCTTCTTCTTCTGCTCTTCAAGTGTTCGGTACAAATTGCCTGTTACGGTACCCACCTCTTCTTTGGTCTTCCAAGAATTCTTCTTCTCGATGGCACCATATATAATACACCATTTTGTTCATGTGATCCACCCACTTTCTTCAATTCTTGTTATTTTATCCTGCAAACTGTGTATTTGCAATTCTGTTACTATGTTTCTTATCCTGTCTTCTCTTCTACATCCCTTCACGACTGTGATACTTTTCATCTCTGTTGCCTCTAGGTTGGTTTTCTTCCATTTTATTCATCTTAATTCTTATGTCGCTTCGTTTTCTGTGCTTACATTGTCGGTTTATTACACCACAGATGTGAGCAAACCTATTGATTTTGTTTTCAAGACTTCTGTCGAATCCACGTGAAATTCATACCCAAGGTAGTTAAAACGCTGAACCTGTTCGACCAGTGTACCTTTCACCATTATACTGTTTTTGTTCTCACTGGTTCGTTTCCCAGGAATGCCATTTTTTTTTCGTGACTCCAGATTTTAGTACTGTAATCCTTACAGATCTCACTTAATGAATATCGCTACGGCAATTACGGAACACTCTAGAAGAGTCGAGAGCTTTCTTACACCGGGTGCAGCACAAAAGTACCTTCCACACTGTTCGAGAGCACTTCTAACTACGCAAATTATGCTAGCACACCACTAAAAGAATGAAAAATTATTCTGGAATACCTGCTGGACCTATATAAGCAATAGCGGTCGGCTCAGATGTTAGTTAGCTACACCTGGCGAGATTGTGGAGTGCGCACCAGGTGGTAGTGGGAAGTGATTATTGTGTTATAATTAGTGCGGAACTCTTTAATCTTCGTCTTCTTCTTCTTCTTCTTCTTCTTCTTCTTCTTCTTCTTCTTCTTCTTCTTCTCTTCAAGGATTGAAGGATATATACACCTCATCCTCGGACGACCCACGTCTCGAACTCTTTAATAGTTGACATTATTATAGCGTGTGGACAAATTTAACTGGAATTACTGTATGAGAGTACCTTGTTGATTTCTAGTTGTTATTGGTGACTAATTAAAGCTGTTAATTAGCGACTTCATTGGTGTCTTGTACTTTGTTTCCACCGTACAACATGACGATCCGTGAGACCGTCGTAACAGTATACTGTAATGACGGTGTCACTGATCGTCGTATGGTGCAGTGGAAAACAAAATACAAGACACCAATGAAGTCGCTAATAACCAATGATCACAAATAACAGTTTATAATCAACTTCTACAATATCCAAGTTCAAGAATACAAGAAATTCCTCACTAACTGTAACACAATAACACTTAACACGAACACTACTCGATCCGCACTAAGGAGAAATCGCTCAACGAACTGAACTGACAAGCCGGCTGCTGCGGCTTTTTACAGATAGCCCACGCGTTCTACAAATTTTCCATCCTCACTTCACGCCACTTATCTCAAGTGTTCTTGAATACATTGAAACCTACTTGAGAGCGGCCTTGACTGTGGCAACACCCGCCACACTTGACGGAGGGGAAGGTTCTAGGGTTCTCGTTACAATATTCTCCATTGAAGTCCACTATTATAGGTATACAGCGTCTGCATAAAACAGTATATTCAAGGTGGCGTTACTCAGCCTTGTACCTTTGTACCTCCCTTGGAGATGTTGTTTCTAAAATTTCATACTCTGATACTCTTCAGATAAACTGATACTCTCAGATTGAAAGCGAGCGATTTGACACGTCGTTTGTCAAAACTGGTCCAGCCGCTTTACTAGAGTTGCTTATCAAATTGCAATAATTTTTAATTAATAAAGAATTCGTAGAAATATGATTACAACAAAAACAAAAAAATTAATTACTACCAACTGTTTCATTATAATAAAGTGGTAAATGCTCGTTCTTTTAGTTATAAACTTAACAAACTTACCCGCAAGGCGATGAGGAACTCGTCCATATTGATGGTACCGCTGTTGTCCGTGTCAAACCTGTGAAACAGCGCCTCGATCTGAGACGGCGTCATGCCCATGCCGGTGTCGTTCATACCCTCCGTGAACTCCTCCAGGTTCAGCGACTTGTTGCCGTCGTCGTCCATCCGCCGGAATACCCTGCGCACAGTACAGCACACGGTCACAATACTACTCTGTTGCGCGCGAGCGAGCGCGTGTGTGTGTGTGCAAAAGCCTTGTTACAATCTTGATAGGCCGCCCCGGTCTAGGGATACCGGGGCATTGCCGCAATGCATGAGAAATAGGAGCTGCATAACGCTAGGGTAAGCTGTAGCACCGGGCCTTAGCTGTCGTAGGGGGCACCATCCAACCGTAAATCATACAATCCTTTTGAAGCTAATAAATATGAAAAAAAATGTCCTCAATCCAAAATCGTAAAAAGACGTGTGCACACGATTTCGCCGTTATGTTTTTATATTCGAATGAAGATGATAGATTCCATGATACTACGGTTTGTCCGCTCAACATATTAAACTACATTATTGATTGTAAAATAGTTTATGTATTTCCGAATACACACATTGCTTATCGTCTGTTTTTGACGATTCCAATAGCAAACTGCGAATCGGAAAGATCATTTTCTGCATTAAAACGAATTAAAGACATGTTGAGTTCAACAATGGGAGATGAGAGATTATCTTCATTAGCAAGGTTGAATACCGAAATAGAGTTACTTGAATCGCTCGATTTAGATACAAGATTTCGTTAAGGCAAAATCGAGGAAAGAAATGGATCGATTAGTATTTTCTAAGCTTAAGTACTACTATGCTCATTGTAATCACTATCTAGCTAAATATTTGTTGTAATTTGAGAGTTTAATAAAATAATTCTTAACTTTCAAAATTATGTATGCCACTTATCAGTATCAATAGTGGATGAAAGATTGAATTTTGAGTAGAGGGGGGCACCAGTCTGATGGTAGTAGAGGGCACCACGCGCTTCTAATCCGACCCTGCTCGGCAGGGGTCTTCGACTAGCGGCCAAAGTCCCCCGTAGATTCCATTCCCGCGTATTGGGAAGCGGACTTCTTGGACGACACAGTGCGGCGTCTTGCACCCAGATTTTATGTACGTGCGGCAAGGAACGCAGACAACCCTCTTACAGCCAGTACCGTATACGTCCAGGTGATTCGTGGAAACGACCTCGGTGTATACTGCGCTAGTGTAGGCTTGCACAAACAGCCAATGTAAGAGCAAGTCGCCCTACTTGGGCAGGGCCATGAGGCAGCTCGGAACTCGGATTCCCGAGTGGCTCAACCACACATAGTACAGTCACTGAAGGAAAAAAAATTCAAATTAAGTGGTTTCTACGAGATGTTTTGCATACGGCTAGGATAAAAGGGTGAGAAACAATTTAAAAACAAAAGTTTACATAAATTCCGTCGCGGTTTTTCGAAAATGATGAGGGGGAAGGTACAAAAAATTAGTTTTTTCAATTATCTTGAAAAATAACAAATTTACGAAAAAACGACAAATTACAAAAATTAAAGAGAATTAAATTCTCTACAAAAAAACTATTCATCATTTTTTTTGTCAGGCCAATACTTTGTGAGAAAAATGGAATTGAAATATTAGAAAAAAATTGATTGTCGGAGTCCGCCCCGATGAGCGAGAAGGCTAATTTTTTCTGACATTGCAACATACAAATTTTAATAAAATCCGTTATAATAGTCGTAGAGACAAAAATCAAAAAGCATTTTAAAGCTAAATGTTTGTACTTTTACGTAAAATGAAAAGAAAAGAATTAAATTATTAATAAATACTTAAAAAAGTAATAACTTTTTGTTTTTCATCTTTTCAACTAATGCATAAACATATTAACAATTTATTACAAATGTATTTACATTAAAAAAAAATTTCACAATATGAACTTTACATATATAGGTCTTCGAAAAAAATAATAAAAATTAGTATTAATTTATTGGCATAAAATGAGCGAGTTTTAAAATTTATCATTTTTTTGAGTTCGCAAGTATACATAATTTTCTTAACTTAAAATTTCTACAGAAATTTTCAAAATAAATATTTTTTAACAAAATTATGAACAAGTATTGGTCAAAGTGTCTTCTATAAGACTGCGATGTAAAGAATTTTTAAAATTTAGTTAAATTTAAATAAATGTAACTTTTATATGTCTATTGCGCGTATTAATATTAATAGTTAAAAACTAAAAAAAAATATTAAAATGTAACTATTGTACGTAAAACTACAATATTTGAGATTCATCTTCTACATAGTGAGATTTTATATCATAAAAAGAACAGACCCTGAAAGTTGAAGAATTTTAGGGAGAGCTTGAACAGCTAGCACATTGCATGCGCCATACAGATGCGCGGTGAGCCGACACACAAGCTTGTACGTTGTAAGTGTTAGTGTGAGGGAGAAATAGAAATAGAAGACTTGACTTCTGAATCTTTTCAAGAAATTGGAGAAGAAATCGATTTTAAAATATATTTATCATTATAAAAATAATTGTTATATTTAAATTTTATAAATAAATAATAAATGTACTAATAAGTTATTTTCCACCGTGATAATTGTGAAATATTCCGAAAAATCGAAGAAAGAAAAACGATATTTTAATAATTTTGGAAATCATAATAACTTATAAGTAAATAATTTATAATTTGTATAAATAAGAAATGTGTTTTATAAGTTATTTTATTGTCAAAATCTTCAATGATTGGAAGAAAAACTATTTTTGAATATATTTATAAAGTGCATTTTTTAATAACATTTTTATCATAATGCATAATAAATAAGTAAAAAATTATACATAATAATATATACATAAATGAATAATAATGAGTTTTAAACTTATATTCCTGAAAAAATTGCATTATTAAATAAACATGTATTTTATGTGAAAATCCACCTTGTGAAAAATTTAGCCAACTTTGAATTAATTGTTCTACTAACATTATCGCCCTAAAAAAAAATGTTAATAATATTTTTTATGCAGAATTTTATGCTCTTTCTTTTTGGTCTTTTGTATTTTTCTCATAAATTTAATATGTTTTAAGATAATCACGAAAAATAAATTTTTTGTATCTTCCCCTCCTTTTTTTTGAAAACCCGCGACTGAATTTTTGTAAACTTTTTTTAAAATTCTTTCTTACCTTTTTATCTAGCCCCATGCAAAAAATCTCGTAGAAGCCACTTAATTTGAAATTTTTAATTTTTTTTCGGCTTCAGTGACTATACTAACAGTCCAGAGTCAGAAGTCAGATAGGCACACACTCTCACTTGGCATCTATCGTGTGTTGTCATTAGTAACAACAGTTTAACACTCGTAATTTTAAACCAAACGTTTCGCTCATTGGCTCGAACGAGACATCCCTCAGTGGCTCGACTGAGATGTCTCGATCGAGCCAATGAGGATGCCTTATCGTAGAATGTACGAAATGTTTGATGAAATAAAAAAGTTGGTCAAATTTTGAAAAAGTCGCAGTGTTCAAGATAAACAGACTTTTAGCCGAAATCTGAATATAGTCTACAGCTCAACCCTTTCCAGCCCAATGGGTACTTTAAGGATAGATGGTTTACTATCTACAGAAATTCAAACTTAACTTCCCAAGAATATTATAAGACTCACAGTACTTTTCGTTTCATTCGTTAGTTTCATTGGAATTTGAAAATAATCATTGGAAAATTATGTTATGAAATATGTTATGTTTTAAAATAGTAAACCATGAGCCTTAAAATACACATTGGGCTGGAAAGGGTAAGGAATTTCAAAATCTTAGAACACCAGGGCCCAAAAAAGGGATTACAAATTTCCAAAAAAATATTTAAAATCCAGCCGGGTGCCACAGTAAAAGGAATTTTATTCCAAATCCGAATATAGTGTTTAATATGGAAATGTTTTAAATTTAAGGACATCACGGGTCAATAAAATTCAAAGAAAATTGTAGAAGTATATGTGGGGGGGGGATGACCTTATGGATAATGTTATTCAAAACAAACGTTATCTTTAATAATAGACAAAATTAATATCTCTCAGCACTCAATTATAGAATATTGAAATATTCAAAGTATTTTCCCGCATGTAATAGTACACGTGTATTCCATGCGTGTAATATTTTATTCCTTAAGGTAAGCCACTGACCTAATTCACGTGAAAATGTAAATTATTGTAAATTTAAATTGGAAATGAGTGTATGGGAGGGAATAAGAGTGATCTAGAAAGAACCAAGCAAAGCACAACAACGAAACAAGCAGTTAGAAGAGAAGAAGGGGTGAGACTAACGAAAGAAGAAATGTGTAGAATAGAGATGCATTTGGGAAAATATACTAAACTTTAAACGCTTTTTCCGGTAAGTTCACGTGTTTCTTATTTAGGCAGATATTACTTTGAACTTCAAACTCAATTGGTACAACTGTTTAGGAAAAATGCAGCAAGACCGTCTTCCCCGAATCGCTCTGAATTGCATAAGCCCAGAGGTCTGCGAATTGTGGAACGTGCGAGGACAAGACGGTTTCCGGAACGGGCAGTGCAGGGAAGAAGAAAAAGAAGAAGAAGAAGAAGAAGAAGAAGAAGAAGAAGAAGAAGAAGAAGAAGAAGAAGAAGAAGAAGAAGAAGAAGAAGAAGAAGAAGAAGAAGAAGAAGAAGAAGTGGTGGTGGTGGTGGTGGTGGTGGAGGAGTAGGAGGAAAAGAAGAAGTAGTAGTAGGACATGGCGAAGGAGGGAAAAGGGATGGCGAGCGGTGGATGACGGTGAGGACTGAGATGGAGGGGGAGGAGAACGGTTGGAGAAGAAGAAGACGAGGAGGAGGAAGAAGATAATACTTTCTACCGAAACACAAACTACCTTAACGACAGAACATTTAGTATTTTTTTTTTACTAGGTTTATCTCACACTTAAGTTTATTAGGTTTGGTTATACTGAGCGTAAAATTAAGATTGATAGCTAATACATTTTTTCTATGAATTTTAAAAATCATTAACAATTATTTGAAACACTTTCTTTGAAGAATCACACTATCCATTCGTTTAGAAAAAAAAATTATGATGTTCCAGAATCAGAGCTACGGGGATAGATTATTGGAGACGATAATGTAGACGAACTACTTTGGATAGAATTAAGAGTGTAGACATAAAAGTGGAAATGGAAACGGTGGAAGTGAAAATGTTGAACTGGTTCGGACACCGAAAGTGCATGTGGGGGATATGGCCAAAAAACATATTGGAATAGTCACCACCCAGTTGAAGGCATAAAGGTAGACCTAGACATTCTCACGAAAAGATGGTGAAGACGCCGTGAATGCAAGAGGCTCCTTCACTAAAGAGGACTCTTTAAATCAGCATAAATGGAAATGTATTTAATTATCTTTACAGTATACCTTATGTATTTATCAGTCAGAGGAAAAGTTACATAAATGTATCTTTAAAAAAGTGAGATTTGAAACAAATGTCTGTACGTAATTGTAAAGCAGGAGTTCATTTAATTAACAACGTGAGAGAACTTTATGACCTGTTGCCCTTATTAATTACCCTTATTCATTAAGCATTTAATTACTACTTAAGACACTAAAATAACAAGTAAACTGTAATAATCTCATTTTTTTCGGTATTTATTCGGGACATGAAACTTGACTGAAATCGTTCCTATGCGTGGTGTGATAAAGTTAAGGGTACCAGGTCGTGAAAATTTTCAAAAAATTCGATTTTTAGTTTTTAGCATTACAAAATTCTACTTGTCTTCTTGTTTAAAACGGTATATATATATTGTTATACCAAACATTGTTTTCTTATCATCTTAAATGTTTATTTCATGTGAAGTCACCCAGTGCGATGTTATTTACCTCCTTCAAACAAACATTTCAATATTTTATACAGTAATATTATTAGCTATAAAATGAGAATTCTGGAAGCAAATAAGTGTGTTCTGAAAAGAAGTAAGGAGAACAGAGTACAGAAAAGCCAGCTAAAAAGGAAGAGAAGTTAGAGTAATGAAGAAGTGTACAGTGAAGGTGCATTTTAAAAAAAATTACAAAATTTTGAACGCAATTTTCCGTAAGTCCATGTGCTTTATATTTAGGTACACATAACTTTGCACTAGAACAAGCTAGAGACTTGAATTTCTTTGATTACGTTTGTCTATTAACACTTCTTACACTGAACCTAAAGTTTAGTATGATATCTTATGTAAATATTTAGTATGTTTTCAAAAAGAAGTAAAAGTTTTGCATTTTTAAAAATACTTTCTTTAAAACATCACCTTAATTAATAATCTATTACGAATACATCTACTTACAGTAATTAAGTTCACTGTATGCTCTATGTACTTATCTTTCAGTGAAAAAAGTTGACTTCCATGTTCCGTAAGGAAATGGAAGTATGGTGATTGCGAAAAATCGTGTTCGGGATAAGGGCAGATTCTGATTGTACTACCCTCAAAACTAAAAAGTCATTTTCCGAATAGTGGCTGTGTGACTGTGTACAATTTTTTCTATGACGAACGATAACTGCCGCAAAATCAAACAGATTCAAATATTTGTTGCATATGTGTCTGAGTTGTAGAGGACTCAAGACCTATTGATTTTGGTGAAGATCGGTTAAGGAGAAGGGGTAGTTTACCAGCATCGTTTTATGTTTTAACAAGAGTAAAGTACTTAATTTTGATAAATGAAGTATAGCGAAGAGAAGGTCATAATAATCCACTGTAGAAAGGTAGATGAAATATCTATAAATGAAAAGGGTAGTTGAAGGGAGAAGGGGTTAATTTTTTGTATTGATGTTATAAATTTATTCCACCGAAAACTCAAAAAAATTTCAATAAAATATTAACAACTGATATCCTTCCATGTAAACAAAATATCGTAACCACGGATATGTAAACAAAATAATTTTTTCGTTTTCAGAAATCCACAGATTACAAACGCTGGGTGGTATTCTCTTTCTTTCTCGTTGTTTAAATAAGAGATAATTTAATCAAATTAATTATTTATTTTTAAAACATTAACAACTATGTACAGTTTGTATTTCGATTATCTTTCTCAGGGTTTTTACCAAACGCATGGTGATATATTTAGTTTCGTTCTGAGTGTACATATTAAAAATAATTTTATAATTTAATTAGAACATAGAAGTTATGTTTAGTTCTCCATACCGATTTTTTTAAAATAAATGTACCTAACTGATTAGGCGACACTCCATTTAATTAACAATGGGACAGGCCTTCACGACCTGGTCCCCTTAAGAGGAGAACATGAGGGTAGCGCGGGCAAACTGTGTGAGACAGATACAAACATCTTACTGGGCGCAATTTATCTCGCCAACTGTCGTCGTCGACAAATTGAATCTGTTCTCTACTGCTGCTGTTGCTGAGCGTCGCAATCTGCAGTCCAATCGATAACCCCAGACTAGACTAGACTAGACTAGACACAGACACATTCACACACGCCCATATATTGTGTTTCGCGTCTACCCCCCACAGTCACAGTTGGTTACCTGCCAATGCCGAGGATGCCGGCGCTGCCTCTGGCCAGACTCAGTAGACGCAGCTTCTCCAGCGGGTCCGTCGTCTGGCCGGCCTGACGACGGGCGTGGTTCATCATCTCCGCCTCCTGGCGGCTCGACGCTGACTGTGGTCTCATCATTCTGCAACCAACAAACAGAAGTGAACTTTACAATCTAGAATACGAAATCTGTTTGGAATAAAGTAAACTGGGAAACTATTTATACCCGTTCGCACACATTGCTCAATTTCGCTATGAGAAACAACTTTTATTCTCAGTAAAATTTAATTTATTTGACAGTGTTTATTATGTCAACATTAGTTAATCGCTGGTCGAATAATCTGTTTGGAATTTTCCAATGAATTTAGTATGTCATATAAGGATAGAATAGAGGTTTCTATTTTTATTTAACATATATACAAAAGAGGCAGAAAAAAATAGACGTAAAGACAGTTTAAACAGTTTTCCTCCTTGCAGCGCTGACCTTGCGTCGCCGTGTGATTTCCAAGCTTACAAGAGGCCCTTGCAAAGCGGCAATATCGCACTGGTGAAGAAACCGAAAATGCAGTGCAGGAATGGTTATCCGGTGTTGTACGTTAAGTTTTCAACAACGGCACTGAAAAACTCGAGTCACGCTACGATAACTTTTTAAATAAACTTTACGGTTTGTAGAAAAGTAGATCTTCAATTGTACTTCCAGATAAATAAACGAAACATTTTCATAAATATTCCACGTGTTGCTTTTTTATGCTAGTGCAAGAACTTTTAAACTGTTCTAGTAAAAAACACCATAAATTATATAAAAACTAGTCGATCATTCCGGTGACATAGAGTTGTGATGTGAACGAGAGTTAGTAAAAACTAGATACGCCTATAAGATACGTCTTGTCTTACAGAATCCGATTGTTGGATGAATAAGAGGTGAACTTCCATCAGATAGCAAGGAACACACACACACACACAGAAAGAAAGACAGTTGTTTTACAAGAGAAGACCCAGGACCATGTCCTATCTATAACCCGTGGCCCCCACAGGCGTGGAGTCTAATACCTAAAACGCCAACTAAGCGCCCGACGTTGAACTGGTCGGCACCCCCTGGGAATATAATACGTACAGTTCTATACCCTCCGTGGGGTTCGAACGATTCACTATCTAGGATTTAACACAGTCCACAACATTCCAACGAGTACACCCCTTTAGGAGTCCCGCAGCAACTCCACAAGACCGAAGCCACAAACCACCTCGAGTCCAAAATCAAGCACGGCCGGAGGATCCATGCCCGACTGGGACGGTTGACGCGCGTATCCATTCTCTGGGGACCCCCGATGTCCCGACGAGTCAGTGTAGATGCCTCGTTGCTAAGAACGGGTCGCCTCCCACCGATAAATGATCAGCCCTTAAAAATAAAAGTCTACCAGGGGCAGTGAAAGACCGCCTCCAGGCCTGCACAGTCTGGGGGCCTTATGCTATGTTTGCGGCAACCGCTCCCCGCCCTTCCCCCCGCGTTTCTCAGTGGTGTATTGAGGACACACACACACACACACACACACACACACACACACACACACACACACACACACACACACACACACACACACACACACACACACACACACACACGAAACAAACCTGAGTCACTGCCACATGCGCAACAAGTGTCTTCCTATGAGAGTACGACGCTCATTCACCCGACAATCGGGTTTTGCAAGCTAAGTCAATCCGCTTACTTGTATCTAGTTTTTATTAACTCTCATTAACATGTAAATTTCTATTAGCAGAGTGACAGATTAGTGTTTATGTAATTTGTTTAATTTAGAATTTCTGGTCTGAATATGGCTATCGTAGCAACAATGATCGTGCCAGAGGCATAACTTCGGGGGGGGGGTCAGGTGGATCAACCCTCCACCCTCAAGAGCTAGTAACAATTTTAGCGATCACTTAACGTAGGCCAATTTATAAATTATCCAGGAGCGTGTGTTAAAATAAGGCTTATAAATAATTGTAGAAATAAAAGGAATTACAACATTTGTAAATTAATATAATACGGTTCCTTAATAATGACAGTTACCCAAAATTTGGTAAATAATGTACGTATTTTCAGCCTTTAAAAAAGTACGTACTGGTCAGGGAACGAAGGCAGAGCCTATTAATTTAGCTTTATCTTTTTCGCCTGGAACACTTCTCCTTACAATGTTTTGCGTGTCGTGGCTCCTATAGCGTAATATCTCTACGGTTTCAACCGTCGTATTTGCACAGGTAAACAAGCAGTTTCTTGACTTCAATTCGAAAAAATTAGAATATTTTATTTCTGTATTTTATATAAAAAACGTACTTTAACACGAAATATAAATTTCTTAAAACATTCAAGTCATAACTGCATAAATTAAAGTGCGCACTTAGAGTAAAGTAATTAGTAATTAGAGTAACTGCTAAGGGTTTTTAAAAGTATCTTCAGTATATTTATTTATATAGTATATAGTATTTACTTGCCATAAATACAAATTTAGAATTAAATTTTGTCTCCCCTAATTACAATACCTTTAATTATAACAATAACAGTTAATCAGGTTACAATATTTTGAAGTCATCGCTTTTCTATATATTTCCAACCCTTATACTTCACATTTGGTTTACTCATAAACTCTAAGGGTACGGTTAAACAAGTGTTTTTTCTGGCCGTGCGCGCGCGTAAATATGGAAAAACGCACAATGGTCACACGTGCGTTTTTTGTCGTACGTGCACGGACGCAAGTGTAGTCACACGGGCGGTTTATAATCGGGCGGCAGCGTTGGGACGTCTCGGACGCGCATCCCTCAGCTCTGGAGATAAAGGTTAAATGTGTGTATAAAGGTTAAAACGCAACTGCACAGAAACGTCCGTGTTTAGATTAAATAAAAGATTGGTTATCAGTAGTAAATAAATCTTTATTAAGAACATTTTTTACATTACATATTTTTTTATAAAGATGTCAACAACACCATGGAGACCAAAATTAATTACCATAGTAACAAGTAAATAAACAAATGCTATTTTAGCGGCGTCTTTGAACAGTTCGTGTGACCACTCTCGTGCGTGTTGAAAACGCAGCAGAGTTGACGACCCGTGCGTTTTTTCTAAGTCAGTGTGACCAATTTCGTTGCCGCCTGTGTGTTAAATTCAATGTGTTTACCAACCGCACGCAAACGGCCGGAAAAAACGCTCGTGTAACCGTTCCCTTAGATGCAAAGAATTTATAAAATGTATTTATAAAATTGTTTGTAAAGAATCCTGAATTTCTAATTTGTCCTGTGGAAAATGTAGGAGCCCAACCTTCAAGCTAATCGCATCCTCCCTCCCCCCTCACGCACAGGAGAAGCTCCTAATTACGCCACTCAATCGTGCAGTTATTAACATATTGTGATAGCCTACGGAGGCATTACATGTAATTTGTTCGTAGACTGAGAGCGGTTCCATATTTCAGCACCCTAAAAACATTGCTTTGCTTTTGTTTTATAGAGCAATGATGAACTATATCGGTCATTGCTGGATCAGATCATATCAAAGATAGATGGATTTCGAAACACTGTTCGACGCATACATATAAATTGATCAAGTGAAAATACATTATGAGGCAAATAGATTCTTAACTGTTGTAATGTTTGCCTTTGACCTTACTGATGTTTACTGATAAATTGATTCCAGTTATTGCACACCGTGTTTGGAAATGCTGCAGTAAAAGTTATGATGCCCATTGAAGACTTGTTAGCCTTTGGAAATTCGGAAAGATATAAAATATAAGAGTTAATGTGCGTTTAAAAGGACGCATAAGTATTAAAATCGTCTCTAAATTCATCATCATTATCATCATCATCAAACTCAAGGGTTAGGCTCATCCTGAACCTGTGCCGGAGCCCACTTCGCTCTCCGCCGTCCTATATCTCCCTTCCCCACCGATCTATATTCCATTGCTAGCACTGGAATCCTGTCGCCCGCCATACTTCCCAAATGTTCACACCGCCTTCTTTTGTTGCTACTTAGCTGTTCCAACAATGGGTCGACCCCTCAGTTCCGTGCTTACACCTACATTCTTTTTTCTATAGAGAATAGTACTTCGTCTCCGCTGGCTGAAACTTTGCTTTGTCTCTGTCATAAATCAAATCTGGTACCGCTACAGTGTTAAAAAAACCTTATCATTGTTTTCTTCTTTGTCTTATTTTTAAGGTATCTGTGAATTGTTCCACAGATAGGCCTATTCCTAAATTTGTTTAATTTATTTAATTCTTAAATTACAAAATAATTGAAAAATTGCAAACATCTTGATCACTCTACTGTTTCTTTAGTAATATAACAACTGTAGAGCAGAAAATCGTACAGGAAACAATAAACATTCGAAACATACGGTTTTGGATTACAATGATATCCGGACACTTACCCGAATCACTTTTCCCAACGGACATTTTCCCGAATGACGCGATACCTGAAATCATTTTACCCGAATAGCCTTTTCCCGATCCCATTCACCCGAACGTCCTTTTTCCCTAATAAAATTACTGTTTTCCTCTATTTTGATTTATGTTTAATTAAAAACATTTTTTCCGGAAACTGTTCGGGAAAATGAATTCAGGAAAAAAGTATTCGGGGAAAATGGATTCGGGAAAATGACTGGGAATCGGTTACAGCTTGCTGGCTTTTCACAATTTTTTCAAATTTTTGGTCTCTTTTTCGGGTCCCAAAATTTTCAGATTTGTAAAACGCAACACTGTATTAAGATGTGAAATAAAATTCTCTTTAATTTGCTTCCCACATGATTTTATCAAATCTTCAATCACATTTTGGGCCCTGATTTCGAAAGTTTAAATAATGAACACTATACTATTTAGACTTTCGTTAACATTCTCTTTAATTAGATACTCCACATGGAGTTTTGCGATTTTTTCACGATTTTACCCCGCCACACATTTTTGCCTTCCGCAGCCCTATTTTTTGTGAGGGCAGTCTAAAAAAAAAACAATAAGATTCTGTAGGGTAAAATGATGGACACGCGTGCTTAGTTTTACGAAAATGGGTTGATGCGTTCAAACGTTATCGTGAGCCACACCCCAAATAGATTGACTCCCTTCGCTCGTTCAATTAACACCATTAAAAAAGGCGTTCTAATCGCACAACGTTCATCACGCTTCATTTTGTAGATAAGATAAATATAGATTTACGCCATACAAATAATATTCCCGATTATTTTACTTATCTGTTTTTAAAAAAGTGTAGGATCGATTCGCTTACGTAGGCTCGCATGGTCGCTGTCAAATTTATTAAATTGTTGTAAATGCGGGGCTGCTAGGCCGTGGTCGGTTGCTAACATAGTGGTGCGACATTAGTCGGCTAACGTTTCGATTCCACCCACCGGGGATATAGTTCATAATAAATAAAATACAGAACAGAAACAAAATTACTTCCAAGGTCAGTTTAAGTCACTTTTACTAAGACAACGCATGTAAACAACTGGTTGTCAGTGGATGTATTTTTTTAATTTGCTGTAAATAGTCTCGTAAAATCTCCAGAGAATGCAACACTCAACAGAAAGTCAGGATATATACTCATCAATGCATGTAACATGTTACGTGTATATCATCAATACGTGTTGGGAGAGCCACATCATTGGATTGTAAGTAATATTTTACATGGTGCTTTGCCCGAGGAGTGGTGAATTTGCTGAAGAAGAGAAAATTATAAAATTTAAAAAAATGTTCACCGCACACGGGCGACCATACGAAAGGGGAGGCCGTAGAATGCCAAATTCATCAGCAGATATTGCAAAATAAATTAAAACAATTAATACCGACTAGGTCTAGGTATATGACATTAACGTTATCCATTGATGTGACATATAGCTAACCATTGTTGTTCGAATATTTCTCACATTGCCGGTTACAGTGGCAACAGGTGAACGGTTCGATTTCTAAACTAAAAATTATTAAAAAAAAAATTTACCGTCTTCCATGAGTCAAGAAAGATTATCAGCCCTAACTACTTTTTCTATAGAACATGAAACGTGTGAGACAATGAATTTGAGCAATGTTATTAAAAAATTTTGTGAAACAAAAGCGCGAAAAGCGCTCTTTTAATAAACAATAGGATATAAAAACTCTGAAAAACGTCCGCGCAATAAACTATTATACGAGTATTTTTGAAAATGTATTCAACACTCCTACGAGCTCATCTTTCATTTGTGTCATGTTAGTACTCAGATAAATAAGTTTTTGAAAAATATATTCATTTTTTGTCAATTTTACTATTTATGTCTGGATCAACTTTTAATTAAAATAATATTAAAATAGTGCGGCAAAGTAGGGGATATGAAAAGTATATTCAAGAAGGTATACGGCAAAGGTAAAACTGCACACGGGGGGGCGAGCACCCTAGCGGCGGCCCTGTGACTGATCATCAATCTCAAAAAGCCTTTTTACTAAACTAACAATTTCAGGATTAAGTTTCTAAGTTCTGGTTCAGTTAAAATGCCATTTCTCTGTACATGTTTCTAAAAATTAGTATAATAATTAACAGATGTTTATTTAATTAATTTTCTGATCCACATAAGAGAAGAAGAAATGATCAGACTGTGAATTTTCTTTTCCTCCGGATATTATTTTCAATCGTTCTTTCGGGTTGTTTATAAAAGTGAAAGAATCGAGTATCGTTCGGCTAACATCTGTTGGACGTGTTCTCTGTCACTTCGGAGCAGCTCTGAAGAATATCCCTGGTGGCTGGGGCCGTAACGTTAGCCGACTAATGTCGCACCACTATGTTAGCAACCAACCACGGCCTAGCAGCCCGGTGTTACAACAATTTAATAATGTAGGATCGATGTCAGTCCGGCTATTTCGTATTTCAATTACCTCATAATAGTTCTCGCACTGTAATTCACTTAATATTATTTTGATATATCGCTTAGTTAGTCATAAAATGATTCATCACATTTCTTGTAGATATATATATAATTTTGTACAGAATAACGAAACACTTTGTCTACCCCATAAAAACCGCCCCTTACAAGAGAAATCAATCCGATCGAGTGGTGCTAGTGGGAAAAAGTAGTCAATTTAGACGATAATAACAGTGAAGAGTAACAGCGGCGGTGGTGGTGGTGAAGAACGCGAAGTGATTTATAGGGACGGAAGGGTGAATGTGTCGTAAAGTTGTGGAGGTAGGTGGTGGTGAGTGGTTGGCTCAGCGGTCGCTAGTGGCGTTAACCGAGCAAATAAATATATACATGCCGTGGGTTCGTGACGGCCAGCCGGCCAGTTTGCAGGCATGCAGTTAGAGGTAACGGCATGTTGTGCTGGTTGCATATACCAATCGTTTACGGGCGTTTCCGTTATTCTATCGTCTCTCGGCCACTTCACACCGCTTACTGCCCAAACACCGTTTATTGAATGAATGCAAACATCTGACGTAAAAGAATTGCTCCATACGCTACAGTGCCACCCATTGGTCAGTTCTGTCATCATTATCATCATCACTTCACAGTGGATTTGGATAATCTTTGAGTGCGTTTTAAACAAGAGACAATTACTAAAAAAATAAAATAAAACACCGCAGCGTTGTTAATTTTGTCATCGTAATCAATTGACGGATAGGATTTCTCCTGTACTCCTTCATGAGTCCCGCCATCTTGTGACTGGCCTGCTTACTGATCTTCTTCCAACCGGCTCATACTCATAAGCCAACTTCGGAAAGCGGGTATTGTCCATTCTTTCTAGATGTTGTTTCCAGCAATTTCTATAATTCTGAATGAGTTCATTTAGGGAAACAATATCAAGTTCTCGTCTAATACACTCGTTCTTTATATGATCGAGTCGCGTAGAGCCTATCCCTTTACCGATCTCAAATAGCTCATTTCTGCAGCCTGTAATTGGCACCAGTCCTTCTTCCTTATAGTTCAGGTCTCGCATTCATACAGCAGTGTTGGTACTGCCACTGTCTTACAGAATTTGATACATGTCTCTTATCTAGCTTTCCTTATCAAGACCATACTGTTCTTCTAAAAATTTGTGCGTTGATTGAGTTCCCAAGTCTTCTCTTACGTTTCCTAGTCTATTATGCCTTGTAATTCATCTGACTTTTCTCAAGTATTTTATCTGTATGGCTGAGCTTTTTTATGTTTCATTGAAGTAATCACGTGGCAATAAATTATTACCAACTATATGTACAACAAATTATTCATATTTGCTAGAATATGCTAAGTGAATCATTTGCATTTAATAAGGAAATTAATAAATTACCTTATTTCAAATCCGTCCTGTGACTTCGTTGCGTTGTTTTTTTTTTGTGACGCGTTTCAGGAACTATGTCCCATCATCAGACGTATCACTCGGGAAGAGATCGTCAAATATTAAAATTCATAAAAGTACATTATTTAAACACACGTGTTCGACTCGGTGCGCACCGTGGAACGTTCGGTCGGATACTGAATTCTTGGACTTCGAGTTATTGCCAGGTTGGACTCGAAGTCCAAGAATTCAGTATCCGACCGAACGTTGCACGGTGCGCACCGAGTCGAACACGTGTGTTTAAATAATGTACTTTTATGAATTTTAATATTTGACGATCTCTTCCCGAGTGATACGTCCGATGATGGGACATAGTTCCCGAAACGCGTAACAACAAAAACAACGCAACGAAGTCACAGGACGGATTTGAAATAAGGTAATTTATTATCAAAAACGTGACTTGGACCATAATCAACAATGTTTAAAAAAAGGAAATTAAGCAAGGTGACGGTTTATCGACCACCCTCTTTATTATTGCGCTATGTTATGCCATTAAAGACACAGCCTAAATCAGCGAGGACAATACTAAATGAGACAAGCCAAATGTGTGCTTACTCTGACGACGTTGTTATAATAACTAGATGAAGACAACGGCTAGATGAGGTACGGTATACAAAGAGCTGCTGAATCAAAAATCCGGTGGATTTGGACTTAATTTAAATATCAGCAAAACTAAATACATGCTGATTTCTGCATCATAATGGAAAAGAAATCTGTGTAATTTATGCATAGAGGATAATTCATTTGATCCAGTTAATAAGTTTAGATACCTGGGTACCATGATAGATAATGAAGGGTCCATAAACACGACAATACATGACGGGATACAAGCAGACTGTTGAGAAGCTGTCGTAACACAAAAATAAAAATATATAAGACACTTATCAGACCGGTTGTTACTTATGGAGGGGAGACATGGACATTGACAAAAAATGAACAAGTAACACTAAGAATGTTTGAAAGAAAGATCATAAGTTTATGGCCCGGTTAAAAACAGATGACGAATGGAGAATAAGAAATGAACAAGAGATAGATGAATGATGAGGACATTGTACGATTCATAAAGGCTTAACAAATACAATGGCTAGGTCACCTAGAGCGGATGGATGATCAACGTATGCCAAAGAAAATCTTGAGTGTGCAAGTACATAAAAGCAGAAAGAGTGTCGACCATTTAGGATAAGTTGGCTGGATGATGTGCTAGAAGATATCAGAAGAATGGATGTGAGGAGTCACGCTGAATTGGCAATGGAGAAAATTGATGTTGGAGGCCAGGTTGGGCTAGAGTGCTAAAGAAGATTTCAAAGTATTTACGTTAAGATTATTTTTAAAATTAGATTCGTAAAATACAAATCAAACTGGAAGACTAATTTATTATTTTTGACAACACTAATCATGTTGTTACAATTTTTGTTACACAATAAGCACACTTTTTGTAACAAATACACAAAGATTAAAATTAGATCATTCTGTGGAAACTGACTCGCTGCAAAAAAAAAACGTGTAATGATGAGATTTGTACTTGGGAAGATCAGTTTTCCACTTTTGACAGTATTAACAACGTTGCGGTATTTTATTTTTTAATAAACAATCTCTTGTTTAAACCGCTCTCAAAGATTATCCAAATCCACTGTAGCGTATAGAGGAGGGAGTAACGGTGTAACGAGGAGGGAGTACGCCCACAGGCAATTTGTCAGCGGTGCAGCAGTAATCCCCGAGTGGCAACTGATTAAGTGATAAGCAGCGTACACTCACATTATGCACGTACCCTGTAATGTACAAGTATAGGCCTAAAGTATAAACGACATTGAGCTTATCACAACTGATAACGCTGTTTGCTGTTATCAACAGCACTCGACGACGCGTTCATAATAATAAACATTATATAATTGAAAATTAACGTTTTGAAGGTCTTTACGTTGCTAACGTACAGAAAATTGTTTTATAAAACTTAAATTTTCTCGTTATCATAAGGACGAAAACAAAAATATAATTCCTTATTATATATCTTTGACTTGGTACAAGAACCACCAATGTCAGTTTTTGGTGAAACATACACTCCTGAAGGTATGTATTTTCATGTGTAAAAACCACCAATGTCAATTTGTAATATCTTACGAGTTAATAATTATCAGCGGTTGCCAAAGTCAGGAACAGCTTATTGAATTCAGATCCACGAATGTCACATTTATTTTAGAAACTAAAAGCTAGTTTTCACAATTAAACTTACATGGGACATTCTCTTACATATGTATGTAAATATTTATCAAAACATCAAAAATGATCTTGACCATGAGACCATAATATGAGTCAGAAAAAACTGACCAAATTTCAAATTCCGTTTTCTCAGAACACTGTTTTATGACATTGGTGATTCTTGCACCAGGCGACAAATATACATACATCCACGTAGTTAATTTTATGAACAATAGTCATGAAATTTTTCCAGAAATGGAAAACAGAAGGCCGAGATATTTATGGACGGTGAGTAGCTACTGCAAGTATTGATCCCTTCATATATGTTGGGAGTTGCAATACAACAAATGGGAAGATGCATCAGTGATGTAAAAAGTAGAATTGCACAGGCAAAAGGAGCATTTTTTAAAGAAAAGATTTCCTCTAGCTTCCGAAAGGGTATCCCTGGAAACCAGCAAGAAATTCACAAAAAATTTCATTCGGAGCGTATGCATTTGTGGCTCAGAAACCTGGACCCGGAACCAAATTAGAATTGAAGCTTTTGTATTGTGGTGCTGGAGGAGGCCCTTAAGAATATCGTGCACAGAAAGAGTGACTAGTGACGAGGTGTTGGAGAGAGTGGATGAAAGGAGGATTCTGTTTGAACCACTGCGAAAGGAGAAGCAGTATGGTTGGTCAGCTACTAAGCTTTCAAACTGGTTTCACCACCCTGATCGAGGAAACGATTAAGGAGATTAGTCGGAGGGGAAGGCTCAGACAGGAGTATATGGCTGAAATAACAGGAAGAAGAAAGTACGTAGTGATTAAGAGAGTGTCTTCGAAAGGAAAGAAATTACAAGCCCACCAGCCTCTGAGTTGAGGAGGAGGAGGAGAAAAAGGAGAAGAAGAAGCAGGGAAGAAGAAGAAGAAGGAGGAGGAGAAGAAGAGATAACTTCCATATCAATTATGTATTAAATTTTCAGATTTCAAATTATTAAATTATCAAAGCTAGAAAAGAATATAAGAAATTGCCTTTAAAAAATACTTCGTAAATTCTAAATTAATGGGGAAATAATAGAGCAAGTACCAGGAAACAATCAGGCATAATCAGATTTTGTTTTTTTATGGTTTACTCGGTCTTGGGGACTACTTATAATAGACCGAATGAAACTAGAATAGGATTCTGCCTGATGTAGGTGGTGTGAGAGACAATGGATACTGAGTAATCAATGTTTTCCGGCCGTTGACACATTGCCAACTGTTGGCTATCTTATACAAGAGCCGCAGTCTTGTGGCACTGTTCGCGTGGTAGAGCCACAAGGCAACGTGGCAACGACGATCCTGTTTTAGTTTTATTCTAACTTACACAGTCACGAGTACGAACGACACTGGAAAGTCTAAAAAAATATTACCAGCTGACATGTGACACGATCTGAAGAACATTAAAGAACAAAGTTTTTGAGAGCGAACACATGAAGTTCTACAAGTTAATAGTAAAGTCGTGCTTCGTCACTCGGCAATCAATCTGGACAATAACGAATCGTGATAACAGAAGAATTCGATAGGTATAGCTCGCGCGGTAAAAACGTTTACACTTGACCGCGTGTGCTTAGCACAGTGATACTGTCCATTAGATTGCCTAGTTAGTATAGTGACTGTAAGACATCTTGTGCACGGGACTCCACGTTGCCACAGTTATCATTCAGCAACTGCAGCTTATCACCTAACGTCGCCGTGTCGTCGTTATTCTGCAGTCATTGTAGACCTTTGTTTAAGTGACACAGAGCTAATTGTTAACGCGTTATGGTGTTTGTTTCACGCAGTGTGCTGATTAGATTAGATAACGTTTGGACAGTCATATTTATATTTATACTTCCCTGCTTTGCATCTATTTTTAGTTTCCACATTTTTTTAATAATATGCGTTTCGAATTTCCTATTCTACTGATAAAGTTTAATTAAAAAGTAGGCCTACATTTACATTAGTTTACATAAAAAATAAACTAATAAACAGACACTGGGGGAAAACAGAGAGAGGCGTAGAAGGTAGCCACTATTATCAACCAATCTGTGGAGGACAAGGTTGTGTACACCTTTGTTTAAGTGACACAGGAACGTGTCAACAACGGGACTGTGTGGATTGAGCTACGACTAATAATTACGGCTGACAATAGACGGTAAACGTTTTCAGCAAGACTGCTGTATACAGGTGAAGCTTAGTTTCTGGGTAAAGTTAACGGATGTACTGTAGAAATCCGTAGCGTATCTGGAATGTGTTCTTGGAGGGGGGGGGTTCGGTCGAATCGGCTTCACACAAAAGAAGAAACAATTTAAGACTAATCAACATCAACTAATCAACAAATCTTAAAAGTGGTTGTGATAACATCCTGAAATTACGTAATTCTATTGAAGAGAACGGCAATAACAATAAAAATACGCGTTATTTAAACATTTTTTACAATATATTTATTGATTGAATTGGTTTTCTATATTTTCCTATATTCATTTTCATATTTCAGACATATACAGAAATCCTGTGGAAGAAACCTGTTTGTATATTTAAAAAATAGTCACTACTATATCAGCGTACACAGCTGAAAAAATAATAAAATAGCGAAAGATTACATTCAATGAATGACAAAATACAGCCAGGAAGAATAACGTGGAAACAAAACACCGAACGATGGAACAAGACACAGATAAGTGTTAAGCAATGATAAAATAAAACTCAGAAGAGTCTTGCGAACATCAGAAAAACGCTTAAAACTTACATTGAACACGATAGGATCCTATATTTGAAAGGAAGGTCGTATTTACGATGTCGAATCTTGTATTTCCAAAACAGGATTGAAAATACTGTTACGGCAAGAAACTAGTACAGTACACACTTTTATTCCTTAAGTGCTTTGACAGTTCCTAAAGTCTACATAGAAGTAGTAAAAAAACTATGAATGCTCATGAATAAACCGATCACGCGATAACTATCCAGTGGTTTGAATAAAAGTTTTATATTCGTATTATCCTCAAGGAGTAAGTTCGTATCGATTTACGTTTCAACTTTTAAACTTCCTAGAACAACTGTCATGTACACACAAGTACTTTATTCTTTACATATTACGTGTATAATATAAAACTACGTGTTTTATATTTTTTATAACTATTTTCCGAATTTTCTTAAGCGTTTCAAATTTGAATTACGTCATTATCATCATTTTCACATCACGGCATAGGCAAAGTGCTGCCTGTTCCGCCTTCAGAGATCTTCCAGCCATCTCTCCTGGGTCTACCCACATACCTGTGTCCTGTAGGTTTGTATTTCCAGATTTTCTTTCTAAGTGTTCTTTTCACCGTTGTTTGTAATCTTTTAATTTTTCATTCAAGTTTAGAACACCTTCTAACTCCTCTTAATAACGCCATTTCCGAGCCCTATATTTTACTGTCTTGTCTTTTTGTTGTTGCCCATACTTCACACTCATAGGGACAGTACAGGGACTCCCATATCTCTGCGTACCTTGTTTCTAAAAGTACAGTTGATTGTCCCACAGACAACCGTCTGGAACTTGCCTGACTTAACATCAATATAATAATTCCTATCATAGCCAATATCATTTTCCAAATAATTAAAGTGGCTCACCTGTTCTAAAATTCAACCATTAATTATTGTTTCTGTTCTTATTGAGTCCTTGCCTCGAAATACCATATTACCTTTGTTTTTGTAGTGGAGATTTTCATATTGTTTTCTTTGCAAATCTGATGAAGCAAATCAATGGAATTATACACAGGTAGTATTGTATAAATATAATACACAAAAAAGTTACATTGTAAAATAGATTATGTATTCTGAAGTACGAGTAAGCAGTGGCGGATTATCCAAAACGCTAGGGTATGCTGCAGCACCGGGCACCAGGGCATCAGCTGTCAGAGGGTGCACCATCCAGCTGAATTGACTAAGCGAAGCGAAGCTTATGATCACATTACGCAATTTTCTGGTTTTCTAACGCAGTTATTAACCACGGAGAGTGTCGAGTTGGAAAATCAAGCGAAAGCTTTTATAGAAGTTTACTCGAACGATTTGAATAACGATCTTCGAATAGAATCGAAGTACTTTGTGCCACGAGTAAAATTGCAAGAAAGAGGTTTTTTTCAATGAAGGTGATACATTCCATGATAATCAGTTTGTCCGCTTAAAGTATTAAAATGGATTATTATTGATTGTAAAATGATTGATGTATTTCCGAATATATACATTGCTTATCGTCTTCTTTTGACGATTCCAGTAGTTAACTGCGAATCGGAAAGATCACTTTCTGTATTAAAACGCATTAAAGACATAGGCTTATTGAGTTCAACTATGAGAGACGAGAGAGTATCTTCGTTAGCAAGGTTGAACATTGAAAGCGAGATACATGAATCGCTCGATTTAGAAGAAATTATGAAAGACTTCGTTAAGGCAAAATCAAGAAAAAATTTACAGGCATTGCACAAATGCGATGCACAGGGAAGGGCATTGAAAATGCATCAATAAATCTAAAAAATATATATATTTATGTTCATTCACCAATCAATGAATTCATTCTTCATTTACCAATGTACAGATTATAAGTTAAATGTAGTCGCATTCATAAGCGAAGTTTTATATGTGTACTACGTTATTGACAACAAACAAGTAGTTTCTATGGAAACTCACCGATCCCCATTTTCGATCACGCACCAGCGGTCGTTTTCAAATGTGCGACACGTCCTTATAAACATTTTCAATGTTAAAAGTGGGTGGATTAGAATTTTCTAAGCATAAGTACTACTATGCTCATTCTAATCACTATTTAGCCACATGTTTGTTGTAATTTGAGAGTTTAATGAATTAATTGTTTACTTTCGAAATTGCCTATTATCAGTGTAAGTAATGGATAAAAGGTTGAATTTTCAATCGGGGGGGGGGTGCCACAGTCTAATGACAGCATAGGACACCACGCGCTTCTAACACGCCCCTACGAGCAAGTCTTCGGCAAACAACAGCGCATTCAAATATCTGTCTCGTGATAACTTAAACCAGGGTTCGCTAGATGTTTCCACTTCCTACTAGACCGCCTATATAAATGAATTAATTACGTCATTAAATTAACTTATGTCTGTCAATGTTTTATTTATATATAAATTTAAAACTCTAGTGTTTTTGAAAATATACACCACATAAATTATTTCCTCGTTATATCAAAAATCGAAACAAATGCATTAATTCTGAGCATAAAGATTAGCGACGTTTAAGTGCCATGACAAGGGCAATGCCAACGCAGAGCAAGGGGAGAAGAATATCCACATCGAGCTGGTCCCGTTGACAACTGTTGTTACTTTTTTTTTTTTTAAGTAACAATTTCCAGCATTATAAATATTCATCGGTGTGTAAATGGGACCGTTTAAATACGCGTACAGACTGCGTCGCCTCGTTTGGTAGCATTGTTGGGTCCATTGTACGAAATACGCGTTTTCCTTCGCTTTCAATTGTGATACTTCAAAGTTCGT
Source organism: Magicicada septendecula (assembly GCA_034769895.1). Classification (NCBI taxonomy): domain Eukaryota; kingdom Metazoa; phylum Arthropoda; class Insecta; order Hemiptera; family Cicadidae; genus Magicicada; species Magicicada septendecula. The sequence continues at coordinate 39,230,695 of CM068367.1, forward strand.
CTCACTAAAAAAAAAAAAGAAGAAGAAGAAGCACCGGTCTGTATTCATGGTTTAACATCAACGTTATTAGCTGGTAATGAAGTTAAAAGAATTCCTCGCCAAACGGTGAACGTGGTGAAAGAACAAACAACACACACACACACACACACACACACACACAATTCTGTCTCCCCTGTCTCATCAAACAGTCGTGGAAACAGAAACTACATAAAAATGAACACATATACACATGTGCTTGGATACTGCAGTATCCGATTAAGGGTTGCGCAGATGGGAGATGTGCAATGCCCCGAGTCTCAATTTGGACTCCTGACGCTGAGTCAGTTTAGTTATATTTATCATAACAGTAAAGCTTTTACGGCCGGAGTCATCTTCAGTAAAATTATTTTTTCCGGGCTGTTGGGCCGTGGCCCTCTTCTTGTAAAGCCAAACGTTTCGACTGTAGCCGCGGCAGCCATCTTCAGTGGGTCTTTTGTCCTGTTCCTTTGGCGACAAAATGATGACGCGACCCCAGACCGTCCCACATATTTAGTTAAGTCGTGTCTCGTCGTCTTTCTTTACACCGGGGAGAAACCATTCGTGGGACTCTGCAGGCTAGTTTAAGCCCCCGAACGAGTTCGGGCGACTTTTTATGGCTGGCGGTCAGGTGTCCCCAAACAGGACAGGCATCTAATCTACGTCAACCCATTTCTAGCCGAGGGGTCATCGCCGGACTCGAAAGTACGAGCCATGGAGTTGAGCCGAAGCGCGTTGACGGATTTCCTGTGTGTGGGTGCGCCAGGTAGAGTCTATGTAGAGCCCGAGGTACTTGACACTGTTGGTCCAGAGTAGCTTGACTGAGCCTACAGTTAGCGGCCAAATTAGCGTTATATTTAATTTAGATTTTATATAGAATTAAATATATTATAAATGTCAATGCTTTCATTTCGGGATATGTATAGAATGTCATCAATGCATCTAAAGCAACGTCCTAATGGGTCGTCCAGTTTTATCATATTTATTATTTTTTGATCTAGTTTTTTGTAAAATGTTTTCGGATATGATAACGGAGGCTGGGGCTCCCATAGCAAGGCTATCTGTATGGTAGTATAGTTTATTATTATATTGAAAATAAATTTGTTTTAAAATACATTTTAAAGTGGTAGTTAATTGTCTAACGTGTCTTTTGGTTATTTGTTTTCAATATTTATCATCAAAAAATAGCATCATCAACCGGAATGTTTGTGTATAAAAAAAAAACACAGCAACAAAAACAAAATTAAATATTATAATAAAACAGCTGACTACGTAAACAAACGTTACAACAATCAAAAATAAAAATAAATCGATTTCTTTTATGAATTCGCTAACTGCTACAATTTTAACAATTTTAATTTTACTGTGGGTTGTTTAAGACCTGAAGATGTCAGTAATGACGAAAAGCTTAGTCGAACAATAAAAAATTATAGCAGTTAGCAAATTCATAAAAGAAATCGTAAGGATGGCTGCTAATTTAAACAATACGAAGAATAAAAATAAATCGATTACTCGAGAATTTATAAATAAACCTCTAACGATACAGATCGTTTCACAAATATGTGAAACGTGCGTCAGGTGAAAATACAACAATAATAATTTAACAAAATATATTTACAGAAAAGAATAAAAAGTAAATAAGTATCAGATGATGTATGGTACAATATAACGAACACTAAGAAACGAAACAATAACTGATACTAAAATGAAGTTCTGTAAAGTAATGGTGATACCTGTTCTTACATATGCTAAGTGAAACAAGGACGATAACTGGGAAAGACAATCAGCATATACAAACCGCTGAAATGAATTTTTTTAATGCACGTGAGTGGTTATCGTCTAAGGGATCGAATGCGTAATGAACATATAGGGTTGCGTAATGGTTGAACTGGGTATATTCTCCATCAATGGTAAGATAGAAGAGCGAAAGCAGGAGTGGATGGAGCACGTCTACAGAATGGACCACCAGAGGCTAGTAAAGCGCGCTGTAGACTACAAACCAGTTGGCAGAAGGTCTGTGGATAGGCCCAGGAGGAGATGGCTGCAGCGAAGACGGAACAGGCTGTAAGCCTACACCGTGAAGTGACGACGACCATATTTGCAGAAGTATTTATTTGGAAACACATATATTATATATGTGCAAGAAACATGCTGCCTGAAGAGTACGTACAAAATAAAAACGAGTAAACACACACACACACACACACACACAAAACGAAATGAACACGAAAATCTGTAATATATCTGGAACTGAGTTCCGTCATCACAGACACAATCAGTTTGTATGGTAAGCCAATCGCGTGATTCCAACCAACCAACCGTCTTCTTATCATATTATAATGACTCATCATTACGCTTGGGTAAATCAGTTATTATTTTTTGGCATTCTGTGCAAATCACCGGGTTTAAAACAAGGCGGAGAAAGATATCGTTGAGGTTGATTACAAGCAATTGTTAATTGTTCTGTGTGTAATCCCTTTGCTAATTAGATTAGATAAGTCACGTTCGCCGGTACACTGTTGTCTTATCAGTACCTGGCAACCGTTTAGCGTCGTTCAAAATTCTGTTATGTAACGGAGTCGTGTGAAGGTCACGACACAGCCAAAATAACGGTGCTTCACTTATCGTAGTTTGTGCGGACGGAATAAAAAGTGGTCTGCTCTCAAAGTAATCGTATGGATTTAGAAGTTTGAAACGTTTCAACGTACGGTTCAGTTTGAAGTGTACCTTGTTTTACTGAAACGAAATCTGAGCGTTAGGAAAGAAGGAGTTGGCGTTGTCGGTATAAAGAACGATAATAAAGAAAAGTGGATAGACGAGAAAAAATTGAATTCTTGGATTTTGTTGTCTATAACATGTCCGAGTATCAGTAATGTATTACACTATTTCTATTTCTAACTGTGGAACACTAACTTTAATAAAAATGTAATTACATTACTTTGTATTGAAATAGGCGATAGCCAATTTAGGCGAATGCAAAAATTTTATTAAAGTTTTTATCTAACAAAATAATGTCATACCGGTACGTTTAAAAAAAAGACGTTTCAGCAGAACTGAAAGATGAAAAGAAATTTAGAAGAAGCAGGAAATAATTATAATGAGGAAGATACAGATTTAATTTCTATGCTATTTGGTAAGACAAGTAAATTTATTTTTTTTGAAAGATATATTATCTTATTTCCATTTCGCTGCGTACGTCACGTCTGCACTGTTTCCTACATAAGCCTCTTTTCTGCTTCGTCGGTTCAGGGTGTAATTTACTAGCCACCTGTTCTGAACCCATCTGTGGAGTGTAAATCACTCACTAAACATTATGAAAATGTATGATCCCAGAGATTCGAAGAATACTGACGATCTTAATTTTGTTAAGCTCTTAATTTTTGTGCTACTATATTCTTTTTCAGCTGTATATGCTAATATAGTAGAAACTATTTTTTAAAATATAAAAAGAGTTTTATTACACAGCATTAGCCTATACGTTAGAAATGTGAAATATAGGAAAATAAATTCAGTTAATAAACATCTTCTAAACAATGTTTCAATAACGCGCATTTTATTGTGTTATTAACGCTTACTTTATTGGGATTGATTTCAGGATGTTATCTCACGCTTTCAGCCACTTTGTAGACTGCAATATTGATTTGTCTTAAATTGTTTTTTTTTTCTTTTATATGAGTCCGACTCGACCGGATCCTCCCAAGGCCAGATTCTAGTACCCACCCCACTAGTGCCCACATTACCTTATGGTTCGGAATGCTAGATACCAAGACAGAAGGACTTGAGGGCCTTGCAGGCAGCAAACATGAAATTCCTTCGGGAGGTACAAGAGTATTCAAGGCTGGATGGAGAGCGTAACGGTTATATACGTGAGCTAGATTACCACAGCTCACCGTTACAATATGAACAGGAGGGATCGTGTCCCACACATGTCGGCAGATAGAATATAGAGAACAATAGTGGAGTATGCCACACATGGGAAAAGAAATGTGAGTCGACCGAGGTTGAGGCAGTGAAGTTTGGAACTGGCAGAAAAACAGACACAGACGACGATGAAAATTACGCTTAGGAGAAGCTTGTTAAATTATAAAACAGTTTTCCCTTTTCCCCTCGGTTAATTTCCCCTTGGCACCACGAAGCGCAACCTCCGCAACCGTGTTGGTGAACGCAGCCGCTGTTGCCGCTTGAGCCAACCAGAGAAGTCTGTGGTGGTCGAGCGTGCACTCCCTAACGCTGATCGTCGCGGAGACCGAGATCTTGTTCTCGGAGAGTGGCTACTACCCTCGGCAGGACATAGAGTCCGTAGAGATCTTCAAACATGTTCTGTCGCTATGAATCGAAGGGGAGAAACCCTCCTGTTGAATAGGATTTGGCATGCTGTACTCACAAGCCAATCAGAATAGAACTTGAAGCTGATTGATTGGTTGATGGTATTTTCCAGACTAGGTCGTGCTGGCATGAAAATTTATATAAGTTTAGGGAAAAACACAGTATCTACTGAGGTGAGGTGAAGTGGCGGACACAGTGCCAACTGCTTCCAACACTGAAGATGGTCTCCGATAGTGTTACCGAAACGTCTGGAAACTCAAACAAATGGACCTCGGCCCAACAACCCGGCAAATAATATTTCCAACTTTGGTAACGCCGGAAGCCTTAGAAACTCTAACGTTTCGCTTGTTTCCCAAGTACACGTCTTCAGTGGGTTACAAAAAGTGCCCGTACTCAACCTCGACTAAGGGTACGGTTACACGAGCGTTTTCTTTCTCGGCCGTTTGCGTGCGGTTGGGAAACGCATTGAATTCAACACACAGGCGGCAGTGAAATTGGTCACACGAACGTGAAAAACTCTGCTGCGTTTTCAAGGTCTCCCGCGCATCGAAACGCAACCTGCTACGTGTTTTTAGTGCGTTTTTAACGCGCACGATGGTAGTCACACGGACTGCTCAAAGATGTCGCTAAAATAGCATTTGTTTGTTTACTGGTTACTATGGTAATTAATTTTGGCCTCCATGGTGTTTTTGACATATTTATAAAAAAAATATCTAATGTAAAAAAATTCTTAATAATGATTTATTTACTATTATTTTAAATAGTAAACAAATCTACTATAATCGTTTTTTCTACGTTATAATCTAATTACTTTAAAAAGAATCATAAAGATGTAACTTACGCTAGTATTTATCAGTCACTGCATATTAATATTAATAACGATATGAGAGCATATTATTTACTTACAATATTTAAGTTCTTTGTCCGCGGTATGCTGTGACAGAACAAACTATAGTTGTCTGTGTTACATAAATACGAAGCACTTCCCATATACAAATGTAGACTCGCGCCAGAAACACATTATTGTATTATAGAGTTAACGTGTATCCTGTGTGTGTGTGTGTGTGTGTGTGTTTACAATGTTTTCTTTAATTTAAACACGGACGTCTTTGTGCAATTGCGTTTTAACCTTTATAACCAGAGCTGTAGGCCTAGGGATGCGCGTCCGCGACGTCCCAACGCTGCCGTCCGATTATAAACCGCCCGTGTGACTACACTTCCATCCGTGCACGTACGGCAAAAAGACGCACGCGTGACCATTGTGCGTTTTTCCAAACTCAACGCGCGTGCACGGCCGAAAAAAAAAACGCTCGTGTAACCGTACCCTAAATTACAGACAGGCCCGGATTTCCCACTAGGCACGTGCCTAGGGGTGGGAGGCTCGGGGGGGGAGCAGGGGGGCTGCACACGGTGAAAAATTATTTGTTAAAATTTCATGTTTTCGGTTTTTTAATTACAGCATTCTATTGGGAACCTGCATTATGGCCAAATTGAAGGAAATGGTTTTAAATAACCTTGAAGAGTCATTTGCTAATGAATGTGTCCATTTTATTGGACTAATAAAAATGCTGATATTAAGAACACCCCACTGCATATGATGTTATTCATGCGACAAGAGCAACTTCAATCAACGTTTCCAAATATTCCAATAGCTCTTCGTATGTCTTTCTGTACAGCTATCTCTCACTGTTCAGCAAACGTACGTTGTATGTTTTAAAAAGAATTAAATCACGTGTTAGGTCCACAATGAATGAGGGAAAACTCAAATCACTCTCAATCCTGCATGTTGAGGCAGAACTTTTAAACAGTGAACAAATGAACTTTGAAGGCCTTATTGAAGAATTTTCACTGATCAAAGCAAGACGAAAGCCAATGTAAAATCAAGCCATTTGTGTAATTTGGGATGTTATTCAATCACGCTTAAATTATTTGTTCTATTTATCCAATTTACATTAGTTTAATTGATTTTACTATGTTTGATGATAAAACCAAACCATGTAGGTCTATAAATAAACCTATAAGAAGAAAGTAGGCCTACGTATATTACTTGTTATAAAACTAATCTATGTGTTACTAAAGTGTACACGTAAATAAATATTAATAAAAGTTAAAAAAATATAGTCTATTTCACAATTCCATCACATTTCCCTTTTAGATTTAAGATCAAATGAGATATTTTCAATAGAGATAGTTGAAATAACTATTTTCAGCAACTTTTTTTCAGCAGTCAAGGAGAATTTAATATATATAAGTTACTTGTTGGGGGAAGGGGGCTAACAATAGTCCCTAGGGGCGGCAGGACACCTAAATCCGGGCCTGATTACAGACATGATTCAGAAAGTAATTCAGACACAATTGCGCAATACGCGTGTTAATGTTTCAGTAACTGTTCCAAACAAGAAGAGTGCGTTCACATTCACCGTGTATCTTACTGTTGTTTTATTGAACAAACTTCTCGCCGCAACTCGCCGACCGTAAACAAGTGAGCCGCTGCGTGCAGGACGTTTGTTTACAACATTCTTTTGTATTTTTAACTTTATTACACAGAAAAAGAGTCTCGGCCGATTAGTCAGACGTTACAGTAAATTACTACGTACAACACGCGTAACTACATACGTTTGTACGTATGTAAATACGCGCGCGCGCGTGTGTGTACCGGTGGCATAATTTGAGCTGTTCCTGGGAGGCGATAAGACTAGATTGAAGGTTGGACCCACTATTCTCCTCAGGACAAATGTCAAGTTACTAATAAATCTCATGCCTTAGTCATTTCCTTAGTCATCGCATGAAAAAAAACATTAATTATAAATTAGAATTCTCGAGGTTTCTATAAATAAGTAGCTATAAATAAGTAGCTGAGTACTCAGCTACTTATAAACAACAGCACTTTAGAACAAGTGAGCTGTTTTAAGTATGTCGGATGTGCTGTAAGCTACGAATCTGAATATGATATAAAAGAGAAGGTAAATAAATTTAGGAATATTTGTGGTACGATTCACAGAAATCTTAGAAAGGAAAACAAGACACAGCACAAGGTTTAAATTTTATAAGACAATTGCAATACCCACATTGACATATGCGAGTGAGGCAGGGGGTCATAACAATAAAGAAATGCGGCTGGTAGAATATACGTAAGTTACACCTGAATTTTGTAATATTAGTTTTAATTGCAATCCTTTTTATTTAGTCAAACAAAAGTCCAATAATAAAAGTTAGCACACTGAGTATATGCTGGATTACGAATTTAATTCCCATTCTTTTCTAGTCCATAATGAAGCACGGGCATTCAGGTAGTTAAAAATATAGGTAATTAAGAGATTTAATAACAATCATTCGGAATTCTGATTTAACATTTTCGAATATACAGGTTATCTGAAGGAACTATCATAATGAGAGGCAGAAAGGTATAGAGTAAATGTGGGAAAGGAGAGCGCGCGCGAGTGAGAGGCAGAGAGGGGGAGAAAGAAAGAAGGGAAATTTTTTGACAAAATTTATACTAATCGTAAAAAATATGTCACCAATGGCTGATTTATTGGCAGCAGACCCCACCTGCCTTAGAAAAAATTCAAACTAACATTATTCGTCTTTACCAAAACCATAATTTACCATCAAAACTATGGCCTTTAAAGGAAATATCCAGTGAGGGCTAAGATAATTATAAAGAACAGCACTTTAGAACAAGTGAGCCGTTTCAAATATCTCGGCTGTGCAGTTATCTATGAATCAGAATATGATATAAAAGATAAGATAAATACATTTACGAATATTTGTGGTACGATTCATAGAAATCTTAGAAATAAAACAAGACACAGCAGAAGGATTCAATTTTATAAGACGATTGCAATACACACGTTGATTTATGCAAGTGAGGCGTGGGTCATGACAAAAAAGGAAAGCGGCAAGATTCATAGTGCTGAAATGCAGTTTCTTCGAAACACTTTAAATTATACATTGCAAAGATAGAATAAGGAATGAAGATATCAGAGCAGAACTCAAAGTAAATGACATAAATGAAATTATTGCAATTTACAGAAGACAATAGTTGGATCATCTGCAAAGGATGAGAGAGGATCGATTGCGAAAGCGGGAGTGAACTATAAAGCCATTGGTAGAACAGACGTGGGTCGTCCGAGGATGAGATGGGTGCCGGAACAGGTTTATATAACCTAATCCTTGAAGAGAAGGAGAAGGAGAGGAATTCTCAATAATTCTTGTGAAAATGAGTCTTTCTGAAGACATTTGTTAAATCCCGGTGTTATTATCCCTTTTAATATAATTTAAGATTGTTTTTTCCGAAATTGTTTGAAAAAAATTATTGTTCCTGTTGACGATATGGTATGGCGGCCCTCTCTGCACTTCTCTTTGAGTCTGAGAATTGGTATTAAACGAAATCGCAGGCGGGTCGTATTGAAGCGGCCGAAATGCGATTTCTCAGGCTTGGGGGAGGATGTACTGTCAAAAATCGTAGAAGAAATGCAGATATATACGGCAGGAACTGAATATTACGACTATATTCGATAGGATTGCCCAGTATCGGCTAAAATAGTTGGAACGTCTTAATCGAATGGATCACTGCCGCATCGCCTAATAACTATGGAATTGTAAGGTGAAAGGACGGAATGGTGTGGGACGTTGAAAGAAGCGCTGCGGCGACCAGCTTAGTCTATCTACTTGGGGCTGAAACAAACAATTTGTGGTTTAATCTCCGTAGAAAATGATGATGATGATGACTACGAAGATGACGATGATGACAACAACTTGCGATGGTTGAAGATGTAAAACAAAAATCGCTGAGCCAGCTCAAGGCTAGGCATTAAAATTCATTCCAGAAATTTTTATAAAGTCGAAAAATGAGGCATAATTTGTGATATATAAAAATTAGTAAAAAAATATGTCTGTTAAAATATGTAAAAAAATATGTGTTGTATCCAGTGTAAGTTTCTTTGAAGGTGACAAAATAAATATAGCAGATAAGTCAAGACATATCTGTTTCAAATAAACAAAAATTTCATGAGCCTATTGATCTGATACATCTCAATCATCGGAATAACAAATTTTACTATATTTAACGGCCGTGTAAAATGTTTGTAGACATTTTTACGAGTTCTACAACAGGTTGTGTCACTGTCTCGAAACTAAGAGACCACGAGAAATCAATTTCTATGGCGGCACGCACAGAAGTATAACGCACGTATGTTTGCGTGTGTACAGGGCGTGCTAGGCTTCGACAATGCAGTAGTTATTATACTTATTGCTGGGCCCGTGCGTTCGTGTCTGGCAACCTGTAGCTCAGGCGCGGCAGCCGAGGGGCGAAATCCCCAATTGCCAAACGCCCCGCACCGTGTTTCTCACCACAGCAAAAACGTGAACAAACTATTCGTTTTACATTCATTTACTTTAATGTTTTTGGCTTACTACTGTCTTGACTAAAATCTGGTTTAGTTAAATAGCGATGAGAAAATTAACAGAAAGTACGGATTGATCCAGTCATTTCAGTCAGCGTACACATTGTATACTGGAACAGACTTGCCACAGGCTACTGTGGAGAATGGGATGTGAAGACACGATAAACACGATAAAATATCTAGCAGAATCTAACGGATATGACAGAACAATAGTCAGTAAACTCCTACACAAAACACAAAACAAACAACAGACAAAGACAGAAAACAACAAATTCATAACACTAACATACATCAACAAACAAACTGAAAAAATTGCCCACAAATTCAAAAAAGCAGGATACAGAATCGCTTACAAAACTACTAACAAAACAGAACACACACTATCAAAACGCACGCACAAAGCACAAAACAAATTCGATCTACCCGGTGTATACAAGCTAAACTGCTCAAATTACAATAAATTCTACATAGGCCAGACAGGACGTAGCTTCAAACAGAGGTACATTGAACACACAAAGGCACTCCACACCACTACATAATCCACCTTTGCAAACCACCTCATTGAAGCAAACCATACATATAAAAACATCGACAATAACATGAACATACTACACGTACACACAAAAGGCCGAAAACTAGACACTCTAGAACAATTAGAAATATACAAACACAAAAAAAAAAAAAAAAAGACATCCTAAACGAACAGACACAATTCAGATCGCACGCACTATTCGAACACATCTCACCACACACACACAGCTTCGATCTTTCGAAAAACTATCCCGTCGCCAACAACAAGACGAACAGCGCTACCTACTACCTACGACAGCCTCTGATGAAGCCTTCTATAGGTGAAAGCCGGTTTAGGCTGTAAGGTAAAACTTTACGCTTTTACTTATTAAAAACTTAGTGTTCCGAGTCGTCAATACTATAGTGATATTTAGTTAAGTAACGGACACGTCATGGACAACGAAATCCAAGAAAATAATTACGACTTACAACGGGCAAAATTACATCTAGTAAATCCTGGGGTATTAAGATATCACGAAACAGATATTTGAATAATGTGCTGTTGTTTGTTGACGTCATGCTTGTAATTCAAAATACAGAATCCGATTTACATAAATGTGTTTTTAAGCTTCATCAGATATGCAAACAACACAATATAAAAATCTCCACAACAAAAACAAATGTAACGGCATTTTGAGGCGACGAACCAATAAGAACAAAAATAATCACTAATATTGTTCTAAGGCTTTCACGGTCGGTGTCAGTTGTATTAGAAGTATGTACCGGGGTTTTTGGCCGTGGTCCAGGGTTTACAGACAAACCAAACGTTTCAGCAGCACCACTGGCTGCCATCATCAGTGGCGTTCGAGTCTACCTGAACGCGGGTTATTGGACGTCAGCCCCACAGTACTGTGGTGAAGGCTAAACCAGTGCTGCTGCTGAAACGTTTGGTTTGTTTGTAAAACATGGACCACGGCCAAACAACCCGGTACATACTTCTAATAGAAAAAATAATCATTAACGATCAAACTGTGAAACAGGTGGGCCACTTTAAGTATTTGGGAAATGATACTGGTTATGATAGGAATTATGCCAATGATTTTAAGTTAGGTAAGTTCCAGACGATATGTGGGATAATCAATCGTATTTTTAGAAACAAGATACATCGAGAGACAAGATTAAAGTTTTCCAACGTTATGGGGGTATCTATACTGTCTATGGGTGTGTGTATTATGGACAACAACCAAAAAAACAAGACACTACAATGCAGGCCTCGAAAATGGCGTTCTTCTGAGGTGTTTAAAAGGCGTTATACACTTGATCGTATAAAGAATGAGGCTATAAGAGAAGAATTACAAGATTTTTAACATGAATGAAAAATTAAAAAAAATATATAAACAACGGTGGAAAGAACACATAGAAAGGATGTCAGATTCAAGACCGGCCAAATCTTCTTCTTTCCCAACAAGGATTAGGCCTTGGAGCTGTTCCAGCTTCATAGAATTTCTTCCCATCTTTACTTTGGTCTCCTTGGACTGACCAAATAAATCTGTAAATATAAAACTATAGGACACAGGTGTGGGTAGACCCAGGAAGAGATGGGTGGAGGATCTTGAAAACGGAACAGGCAGTACCTTGCCTTTGTGAAGATGATGATGAACGAGAACAATTATGGAAGAGAAAATTTTCTGACCGTTGCTAAAGAGCCTAGGGTCTAGTCAGTAAATGACAGTCATGTCATATGAAGTAGAAGAAATATATAAAAACTAGCGAGTACCCGGCATGCGTTGCAATGCCACTCAAAGGAAGAAAGTGTTTGTATATATATAATATATAAAGACTTCGTTCACGTGGTCTTCAATTTAATGCGATAATATATTTAGAACAGAATCTATTCCATTGGGTTGCCATAGTAACCAGATCTAATAAGTTAGTTTTTTAAGACTCCAAAGGACCCCCCAGAGGATCGTATCGAAAAAACACCTGTCCTATGTTGGTTCTCCCGTTGCGTAAAATATTTGTGCCAAGTTTGGTTGAAATCGGTCCAGTGGTTTAGGAGGAGATGTGGAAGACCCCAAAGAACCCCCAAAAGAACCCCATCGAAAAAACACCTATCCTATGTTGGTTCTCCCTTTGCGTAAAATATTTGTGCCAAGTTTGGTTGAAATCGGTCCAGTGGTTTAGGAGGAGATGTGGAAGACCCCAAAGGACCCCCCCCCGAAGTATCATATCGAAAAAACACATATCCTATGTTGGTTCTCCCGTTGCGTAAAATATTTGTGCCAAGTTTGGTTGAAATCGGTCCAGTGGTTTAGGAGGAGATGTGGAAGACCCCAAAGAACCCCCAAAAGAACCTCATTGAAAAAACACCTATCCTATGTTGGTTCTCCCTTTGCGTAAAATATTTGTGCCAAGTTTGGTTGAAATCGGTCCAGTGGTTTAGGAGGAGATGTGAAAGACCCCCGAAGGATCATATCGAAAAAACACATATCCTATGTTGGTTCTCCCGTTGCGTAAAATATTTGTGCCGAGTTTGGTTGAAATCGGTCCAGTGGTTTAGGAGGAGATGTGGAAGACCCCTAAGGACCCCCCAAAGGACCCCGTCGAAAAAAACACCTATCCTATGTTGGTTCTCCCGTTGCGTAAAATATTTGTGCCAAGTTTGGTTGAAATCGGTCCAGTGGTTTAGGAGAAGATGTGAAAGACCCCAAAGGACCCCCCAAAGGACCCCATCGAAAAAACACCTACCCTATGTTGGTTCTCCCGTTGCATAAAATATTTGTGCCAAGTTTGGTTGAAATCGGTCCAGTGGTTTAGGAGGAGATGTGGAAGACCCCAAGAACCCCCCAAAGGGCCCCATTGAAAAAAATTCATAAACCTTCGCGGGCGTGCGCACAACAACTCACCGAAGTTTCATCGCAATCGGATGAATGGTATAGGAACGCATACGGGACAAAGAAAGAAACAAACATTCATTTTTATAGATATAGATAATTACAATTTTATGTGATAAATATAATAGAAATATAATTGTAAGGAGCTTGGATTAACCAAATGTAAAGAAATATTTGTATGTCTATGAGAGAGAGAGAGAGAGAGAGAGAGAGAGAGAGAGGGAGGAGAAAGTGAGAAACAGACAGAGACAGAGAGTGAGAGAGAGTTTCTGTGGTGAAAGCTAGAGTGGATGAAGTTATGTGTTAGTGCGTTAACACGCCCACCCGCTAATCCATATAGAAACCATCCCTCTTCACCACACACTATGCGGAGTCTCACGTCCACCCCTCACCGTCAGACACACGCGCACTTTCTTCAGTCGTAATTGATTTCCAGGAACTACATTTTAATTCCAGAAAGAATATTTCGCTCACAGATTGAAGTACGCCTATATACTTTTTTTTTCAATTGCATTATAAAATTAGTAAGATGACTATGCGATATAACAGGAGATCCTCTACTTTTCGGACATTCAAAATTGATAGTAGAGGTGGGCCGATATACCTATAACAGGTATTTACGAACGATATTTTTTGTGGAACGGATATAACAGTGACTGCAAAGTTGAAATACCTGTTTGGATTCAACGATAACTGAAAACTGAAAAGCCGAAATCCCCGTTCCGATTACTCGCGGTTCCGAGTCGCGGACCCCCCCCCCCCCACATAACTAACGAATAAACAAGTAAACGAGTATTACGAGTACACGAGTACAAAGCCACTTTTTAGCGCTGAATACTTCATTCTGGGCATGTGCCGATTGCCATACAAGTACAAATCGAAGCAAAACAGCGAGGTTCAGAATATCTCTACTCTATGGCAAAGAGGCGAAGTTGTTTTTAATAAATGAAAAAAATTCATACCGATGTTACATTTATTCCCGTGTGTTATGCAGATGTATAATACAGATTATAATAACAAATTATATATTATTCTAGTCACCAACTTCGTAAATTTTGAAAAAGCGAATTATATGTTGTGTTATAACGTACAGAGTGGCTATAGTAGGCTACTTTTTGTTGTGATTTCGGAGATGATTTTAACTTAACTGCATATCTCACGTAAATTTTGTTGACATTCTTTGTTGTGCTACTACGTGCACTCTAAATTTCATTGCCTGAGTTTCGCAACTGATTTGTCTAACCAAAATGGAATCAATAATTTAATATAAAATCTATGTCACTTTGTTTACTCCTAGTGAAAACGAAAATTATTATTCCGAAAGGGAGATAGACCTATAAATTCTGTTGTTTCTTATTTTCTTTTAAACAGTGACAGCTTAATGAAGTCATAGTGTAAAGTAACACTGTTAAAACTTTTAGTTTCAATTTATTTCTTATAACAAATTATATAATACAGGTATACAGGGTTAAGTCACTACCCATTGTAAACATTAAGATAACTTTGGTTGTGATCTTCCCATCGATTTTAAATTACGCGCCTTTGGTTTGTGTCTGATAGTTTCTTATGTAAACACTAGAGTCCAATTTTATTCAATCAAACAGCTGATGTTCATTTGACATTGTTGATTCACGATTGTGAAAATGTTTACAAGTGCAGAAAGGGTTTTTGCTTTAAAAACCTGGTGGAAAGGTGGCTATAATTTAATAAAAAGTGAGTGGAATAAACATTTCAACACTGTTCAGCCAACACGGAAGGCAGTCTACAATTTACGAAAACGTTTTGAGGCTACTGGATCTACAGCGGACTGCCCCAGGTCAGATAGGCCATCATTAAGTGATGAAACTAAGCTGAACGTTTTACAAGCGGTTATCCACAGTCCTAAAAAGTCTACTCGTAGGCTGTCTTGTGAACAGAATGTTTCAAGAAGTTCTGTTCGGAGAATTTTACATAAGGCTAAATTCAAGTGTTACATACCTAGGCTTGTACATGGCCTATTGGAAGATGACCCTGATCGTAGGATTCAATTTTGTGAGATTATGTTAAATGAAATGAGGGTAAATGACGAAGAGTTGTTTTCTAAGATAATTTGGAGTGATGAGGCCACTTTCAAATTAACAGGCCACGTCAACAGACACAACTGTACCTATTGATATACAGAGAACCATAGAATTGTCTTTGAGAAGCAGCTGAATCAACCTGGTGTCACTGTTTGGGGTGGAATCTCATGTCATGGAGTTATTGGGCCTTGGATTTTTTATGGCACAGTCACTGGAGAGAAATACCTGGAAATGTTAGCTACCTATGTCATTCCAGGGCTACAAATGAATTACGACAATTTCAACTTACTGTACTTTCAACATGATGGTGCTCCACCACATTATGCAGTAGCTGTGCGAAACTACGTTGATGAGTCTTTTCATGGTAAAGTTATTGGAAGGCGAGGGTCAATAGAAATGCCACCTAGATCTCCAGACCTTCCACCAATGGATTTTTTTCTTTTGGGGCTACGTTAAAGATAAAGTCTATGCTACAAAACCATAAACAATTGAAGACTTAAAAGAAGCTATTCAAAATGCTTTCAAAGAAGTCGATGCAAATACACGATTGTGTAAACACGTATGCCTAAGCGTCCCAGATCGATTGTCTGCAGAAATGTATCGACAAAGATGGAAAACAATTTGAGAAACAATTTAATAAATAATCATGTAGCTTCAATAAAGTGTTAATTCAATTTGTACTGTGTTTTTTTATTAACCTTTCCTACTCATTTTCAATAAACTTTACAATGGGTAGTGACTTTTGGCCCACTCTGTATGTATAATACGTACTAAATGTAACAGGTATAAATACATAATAACAGGCATTTGTACTTGTTATTTTTTTGGAACGGTTCCGTTCGTACCTGTTATTTTCAAATACTAGTTAACACTTCTCTAATTGATACCCTACAGTAAATACAGCCTACTGTGTGTATAGTAGTCGACTTTCGGACACGTTTCGAGGAACGCAGTATGTTCGAAAGTCGAGGACCTCCTGTACTTTAAAAAGTGGGTAGAAGACGACAAAGAGGTAAACGTTGGTTTTGTTATGATTGATTGGAAATCTGCACATGTTTGCACGTTAGAAGACACCGTTTCGCACAGCTGAGCTTTGCCTAAAACACTACGTTCCTTTTATGTTATGATAGAACCGAGAAATAGTAGAAAAAGTCGAATTAATTTAGGGTGTTACATGTTAAGAAGGGGGTTAAATGTTGGTAAAGAGTCTTGGGGATTGTGTAGATTGCCGTTATCTACATAATACTAAAACCCTGAGAAATGCTCACTGTTTAACAGCTCTACGTCACTGTGTAAATCCTACTCTCACGTCCAAGAAGAAATACCCCCGGGCAATGCATGGCGTACAGTGGGTGTGCGTTATGTAGCAAACGAGAGAGGGTGAAAGGCGAGTTTCCGGCGCCTCAAAACTGGAACATAACGGCTAAGGTATGGTAACCCCGACAGAAACGTCCCTGGTCCTCCCGGTGTGGGGGTTATCCGGATGGCTGGTAACCAACCCCATGTAAAATTTTACATACTCCTATGCTTCACACGATGCCTCGGACTAGGACTGGCATTAAAGGTATACGACCTGGCGCGAATAAGGACAAGAACAAGAATAATGGAATAACGGATATATTAAATGTTGCAACATGGAATGTTCAGGGTCTTGGAAATAATGAAACGGAGCTCAATAACATTCTCAAAGAATACAAAATAAATATAGCCACGATAACAGAAACCAAAAAGGAACTAAAGAGTTAGAAGATTATGTGATGTTGTACAGTGGTGTGGATCAAACAAGACGAGCTTGCTGTGGGGTGGCTGTGCTTATACATAGAAGATGGCAGGGTAAGATCCGTAAATATAACTTTATTAGTGAAAGAATAATGACAGATTGAAATTCGATAGAGGATATTTGACAGTAATAAGTACCTACGCCCCAGAGGAAGGAAAACATGACGAGACGGAAAGATATTATAAAGAACTACAAAAGTATGTGGCAAAGGCAAATAATGATTATGTTCTGTTAATGGGAGACCTGAATGCTAGAGTGGGGAAGGATCCTATCCCAGGATTAATAGGAATATTTGGAGAAGAACATCAAAATCAAAATGGAACGCACCTGAGAGAATTTGTTACATTCTACTAATTAAAAATAACGAATACATTTTTCAGGAAAAAGGAAGTAAGCACGTTCACATGCTCTGCAAGAGGTTACAGGTCTCTCATTGATTATGTAACAGTTGATCAAAAACTGGCCTCAAGAGTCATAGACACACACGTACATAGAGGAAGAAATGTTAACACGGATCACTATTTGGTGGAATCCAAGATCCAAATGTGGTCAAGATGGAAAAAACAAAGAACTACTTTTGACAAAAACACAAGGAAAGATAAAATATACAAGGTATATTTATTACAAGAAGAGAGTATTCGAAATTTGTACCAATACAGGCTAACACAGGTGCTCTAACAAACCCCAACAAGCAATAATATTACTGAAGAATGGACAAATATAATGAAGGCCATAAAACAGATAGGTAATGAAGTGCTAGGCACAAAGGCAAAAAATAGACGGAAAAGAGGATTAAAAATTTGGAACGAGGAGATAAAAGAAGCCACTAAACAAAAGGACAAAGCATACAGAGAATACCTACAAAAGAAAACTGAAGATTCGAAAGACAAATATAATGATATAAGAAACAGAACAAACACAATAGTTCGACATGCGCACATGACATCATGGGATAATTTTGTAAGTCGTGTAGAAAATGATGTATACGGTCGGCAAAAATTTGCCTACAAAATGATACGACACCTAAAAAAAACAGAGAAAGACGTGGCAAGACTAAATGTAATACCAAAAGAGGAATAACGCTCTGGTATAACCCTACAAAAGAAGACGTCTTCGGGAAATCAGATACGACCGGTGTAGATCCTCTTGATATGACAAGAAACGCAAAACGCATTGAAGAAAACAAAAAACAGAAAAGCACCCGGTCTAGACGATGTCAATTCCGAAATGATAAAATATGGAGGCCTCTTCCTGCATCTACGAATGTTACACCGTTTTAACATGTGCTGGACTAGTTATGAATTCCCAGATTAATGGAAACTGCTAAAGTCATATCTTTGTTTAAAAAAGGTGAAAGAAACAAGACAGAAAATTATAGGGGTATTAGTCTGCTAAATGCTGCTTACAAACTTTACAGCAGAATTATCAATGAAAGGCTTAGAACTATATTCTGAAACTATATTGCTTGAAGAGCAACCAGAATTTCGTAAAGGACGATCATGCACTGACGATGTTTTCAGTTTAAGGCAGATAATACAACAGCGTAGGGAGTTCAATTTAGAGACGCACTTAGCCTTCATAGATTACCTAAAGGCGTTTGATCGTATCCACCGAGACAAACTCTGGCACATAATGGAGAAATGAGGATATCCAATGCATTTGATTAGAACGGTACAAGCCCTTTATAAAAACACTAAAATTATAATTGACACTGGAACCGGCAAAGAGCTAACATCAGAAATTATGACCAACCAAGGTGTCAGACAGGGATGCACTTTATCGCCTACATTGTTCAATATATATATATATAGATGACATCGTGCGAGAATGGAAACAAAGTGCTCCTCTAGGTGTACAGATTAGCCGACACGAGTTCCTAAACACTATGCTGTTTGCCGATGATCAATTTGTAATCCAAGGTAGTGAGGATAAATTACAACTGGCTATCCACAAACTAAATCTGTTATCAAAAGGTTATAATTTGAACATTTCAATAGGAAAAACTAAGACCATGGCATTCCTAGGAAAAGATTCGATTCGCACAAAAATTGTAATTGAAAATAAAATTTTAGAACAAGTATCACATTTCAATAACCTAGGATGTGATATTACATATGAAGAGGACAAAGATATTCTTAATAAAACAAACAACTTCCAAAGAATATGTGGGACATTACGGAGAACACTCAAAGGAAAGACCACGAAAGAAACACAAATAAAATTCTATAAGGTGAGGGCAGTCCGAATCATGGGCACCAAGAAAGAAAGATTATAGACAGATGGAAATGTCTGAAATAAAATATCTTAGATCTGTGAAAAGTTGTATAAGATTAGATCACATAAAGAACGAAGATATAAGACAGGAATTAAAAGTACAACCAGTAACGGAACTAGCGAAAAACTATTAAAAAAGATGGAAAGAGCATGTTATGCGCATGTCTCAAGAAAGAATTCCAAGAAGAATCGTGAATTATAAGCCAACCGGAAGAAGAAATGTTGGCAGACCGAGACGGAGATGGTGAAGCCGGAACAGGGAACCTGCCTAATCCTGGACAGATAGATGATGATGACATGTTAAGAAAATTTATAGAGGAATATATTATAGAGCAGAAAATTTTAACATACAACTATGGCAAACTCTTTCATATATATATACTTGGAAGAAATAATAAATAATTGTCTTGACAGGAGAAAATTATCTTCTGGTTCCTTAGACGTAACTTGTCTTATGTGGGTGAGGTAGATGTAGACAAAAAATAAAGAAGTTTAATCATATGTGTAGAACGATAAGAAGAACACTGAATGGGAACATCAGAAGAAACTCTCTTTTGAAATTTTATAAAGTGATGGGAGTGTCATGCGGACTTTATGGCAGTGAGACTTCGATACTGAACGCAAAGACCCAAAGCCGGATACAAGCTAGTGAAATGAGATGTTTACTATCAGTACTAGGTGTATCACGGAGGGACCGGCTAAGAAATGATGATATAAGGAACATGTTTGGAATACAACCCAAACGAAAGGCTAAAGCAATACAGACAGGATTGGACAGACCATGTTGAAAGGATGTGTAAGAAAAGGATAGCAAAACAAATTTTGGTTTATAATCCAAAAGGACGGCAGAATATAGGAAGGCCAAAGAAAAGAAGGTCAAACCAAGGAGTGCGCAACGGATCGTAAGGGCCACAGCCTGAAGAAGAAGAAAAGAAGAAGAAGACAGGAGAAAAAGAATTGGAGTCGGTGGAAGGAGGAGACACACAGTGCTTCAGGTTTGCAGACGATATGGTGTTGCTTGTTGAGGATGAAAGGACATTAAATGGAAGGCTGAGAGATTTTAACAGAATTTTAAGAGTTTGGAAGACAAATCAATGTAAAGAAGACATAAAGTGAGCAGGATTGTGCAGATTAACATAGGGAATGAGGAAATTGAACAAATGACAGTGTTTAAATATCTGGCATGTTTAGTTAGAGAGTTAGTTAAAGATGGGACTTACTACAAAATGACGGAGAGGTACATAGATAGACAGACAGACAAACAGCAAACGGTCGAGTAAAAAATGAGAACTCGCTTCCTTCGTTCAATAAAAGTATGAAAAGAATTAAAGTTACCAACTTCTCTTTCTTATGAATTACCAAGAAATCATAATTTATAAAAAGTTAATAGTTTTTTTAATTACTTTGACTTTTAGTGATGAGTTATTAGAACAATTATAGTGAGTACATGTCTATTCAAAACGTTACTCCGAATTAGGCAAAGGCTGACATTAAAATTGGCGATTGTATGGATAATAATCAATAATTGTTTACATTTGAGATGTTGACTAAAGATATTTGTTTGACTAAAAGAGTCCCTTTCAATTTGTTAGTCATATTTTAAATTTCCGTATAACTTAATAAACGTTAAACTTAATTTAAATACCTTCATTTAACTTATATAAATTTACATGTAAGTAATTACTAATTACATAAAACAACTTACTGTTTTTTATTCATAAATTTTCTGGATGGTCTTATTTTCAATGCTGACATAACCTATTACACTGTTCGCAAGAAAGTAATTACAATTTTTCAAAAAAAGTAATTTTAAACCAGTTCTCGTTACACAGCACTGACAATTTTGAATAACAAAAAACTTGAATTTCAACAATGTTTACAATTTTGTCACATATATTTAAAATGTTTAATGTTCACATAAAAATTTTACTCGTATCAAATATCCGCGTAAATTTGTCTTGTTTCCCATTAACAAATTTTTTCATCGTGTAAGTAAGAGTCATCGATATACATGGATCGATTTCTTAAGCATTGTTACTGTCATCACGATACATTTGTTTATTTTAAGCTTGTGTAAAATAAACAAGAAACTGAATAACTATTTTCACCTTCGAAAATTTGCATTTTTCACAATATATTAGAGGGATTAAAGAAAAATAATGTTTATTTAATGAAACCAAATTTTTTTTTTTTTCGTAAACTTTTATTTAAAAAAATCACAGCGTGTAGAGTTAGAGAAAAACAGAAGAAGAAATATCATTAGTTTGTCAGGAATAAACTAATACTTGTGTGTGTGTGTTTGCGCGCGCGTGTATGTACATTACTGACAAATCTATATTCTTCAATAACTTGCATTGTGGCTACGTCAAAAGAATGACATCCTTTTTAATAAAACAGTTTACAATTTAAAACGATTTTTTAATAAAATGGAACCAAATATTTACTTACTAAACAACAAATTACAAATTAATTCACCGTTACGAAAATTAATTTATTGTTTCTTAGTTCATTATTATTTAGAAATACATTCATTATTCAGTTACAAATATTTTAAAATTCATATAGCTTTCCGAGAACGTCAGAGGATCGACGCCCTACTCAATTAAATTCACAAAGATCAGCTGTTAAATCATATTACTGAATTCCACTATCCCAGCTAGGACTTGAAATGTTACGGTGCGCGCGCGAGCACACACAAAATAGTAGTGTTCATTTACGGAAAGATTTTACTTTTATGTCTATATGCGATAATGTAATCGTATCTTATAATGCAAAAGTAAATGTAATAATTTATTTTGTAATCATATGTGGAATACTGAGAAGGCCATTGAAAATGAAAGCTAGACAAGAGACGTGTATCAAATTCTATAAAACAATGGCAGTACCAGATCAATGCTGTATGGATGCGAGATCTAGACTATAAGGAAGAAGGACTGGTGTCAATCGCAGGCTGAAGATGAGTTAATTGAGATCGGTAAAGGGATATACGCGACTATATTAGGGATATAAGAAACGAGTACATTAGACGAGAACGTGATATAATTTTCCTGAATGAACTCATTCCGAAATTATAGAATTTGCTGGAAACAACATTTAGAAAGAATGGACAATGCCCGCTTTCTGAAGTTGACTTATGAGTATGAGCCGGTTGGAAGAAGATCTGTAGGCAGGCCAGTCACAAGATGGCGGGAGTCACGAGGCCGGAACAGGATAAATTCTATTCATGAAGTAATGATGATGATGATAATTTATAATCGATTATATCAAATGGACGGATCAAATCTCTGGATCGTATAAGATCTATAATGACATGAGACAGTTAGACACGGAAAATGCATTTATAGTTAAAAAGAATAAATATTTCATATGTTTCAAAATGTTTCAAATGAGGAACATTATATATTTCAAAATGAAAAGATTTTGTGCAAATCTTTTTGCACATGAAAATCAGGATGGCACGTGGATTTCGGTTTCTTTGGGCTAATTGTTAATGCAGATTTTGTAAGGTTCACGACGTCGCAGAGAATTAAATTACTAGAGCAAACATGACACCCAATCCGTAACGAAAATAAGTTATAAATATATAAAAGAGACACTGAATAATTACAAAAAAAAATGTTGCGAGAAAAAGGGTCACGGATACATTCAGACGTATCCCTGAATGTTGGCGTCCCTGTTATTAACTTTTCAGAAACTTTTTCCCACAAATGAACATAATCATAACCTTATCTTAATTATAATAGCACGCTGATGATAGTATACTTGAAAAGCGTGCAGTTGTTAGATCTTTTAAACAAGGTAAAATTAGGTGGGCAGATCACGTACAAAGTACAAAGAATGACAGAGGATAGCGCAGTGAAAAAAGTATTCATTGGAGGACTAGGAGGAAGAAGTGCAAGAGGGAGGGTAAGCAGAAGATGGGTAGACTATGTAGATGAAGACTTGAGAAGATTGGTGGTCAGAAGGTGGCAAAGAGTCACACAGGATAGAGAGGAGTAGAGGCACGTCGTTTTGGAGGCCAGGGCTCTTCATTAGCTGTAGCGCCGTGGAGTAGTAGTAGTAGTAGTAGTAGTAGTTGTTGTTAGATCTTTGTTTTCCGAGAATGAAACTTGTCTTGTGGTGAAATGTAGATCCATCATTTCGAGTAAAAATCCACAGTGAAGCGTGGCGTGGAAGAATTTCAACTCACCTGTCAAAAAAATTTCAGTCCAAATCTCAGACCAATAGAGAAATGTGGGGGGGGGGCATGGCATCGTCTTCCAGAACACCAGGCGTGTTTCTATTCTCGTTGATTTTCAAGTACCCCTGATGGTCCCACGCATATGGTTAAACTTGTGCAGCTTGTCCGCTTTGAATTCGGAGTAACTTTGTTTCTAGTTTGATCCAATTTAGAAGGCATTAAGAAACCGTAATCCACCGTGATCTCCTTTCTTTGTGGATATTATAAACAGACCGTCGAACGCATAGTTGTAGAGGTCATCTAAATGAAGTAACACAAAACAGCATGCCACCCCACTGTTTGACATCATATCGACAGTTAATTTGTCATGCGTGTTTCGCTGCTAGATATGTCAACAGACAAACTCAGGTGGCGCCCGTATAACAGTCAAGTACCTAACCACAGAAGAGACAGTTATCGCCACATAGGACTGCTGTAAACTAGAAAGCAGCTGTTATTACTTTTTTTAGCCTTTTATCACGTATATAATTTTAAACGATTAAAAACAAACACACACACGCGCGCACACACACACACGCACATAACAGTAACAAGGCGGAGGGATTCTCAATTGAATTGACCTTGAGGAAGAGGTTGGTGTTTTTTTTATATTGCGGCTGATCGTTACACTTAACGTGTGAGCGTGTGTGCGCGCGCGTACGCGCTCGCCCGTGTAATGCAATTAAAGTAAAACAGTTTAGTGTTACTGTTTGTTGCTGTTATGCGAGGAGCCCAGTAATGGACTGAATTGTGTGAACTGTCTTTCTGTCGTTCAACTAACAGAGAATGAGAGAGAGAGAGAGAGAGAGAGAGAGAGAGAGAGAGAGAGAGAGAGAGAGGGAGAGAGAGAGAGAAGGTAATAATGGGAAGGTTATAGTTGAGTATTGATTGATAGTTGTTTGTGTGTATGTGTGTGTAAAAAATAACTGAGAAAGTCAAGAAATACGTTCCAGAACGACATACTGCGTGTTCACAACAAAATTCTATGAAATAGACAGATTATTGAAAGGCTGAGGTATGACAATTTTCAAATTATGTATTTGAGACAGAGTTTTCTACAGTAGACAATCTTACCTCTTGCCCGTTCAGGTCACCGCGTATTCACCCGTCACACAGGGGATATTTACGGGAGGGAACGAACGCGACCGGATCCTCCCTCCCCCAGAGGGTCGAAAAAAGTAGAGGAATTTATTAAATGCCTTCTATGTTCGAAGATCATAATTCCAAACTGCGAATCTGCAGAAGCCTGATAAGACCTGTAGTGGCTTTTATACATTTGCGATTTTCGAACAACATTTAAAGTCGTTTTTACTTCCATGTTCCGCAGGAAGACGGAAGTATGGTGATCGCGGAAAAAATCGTGTTCGAGGTAAGGGCTGATTCTGATTGTACTACCTTGAAAACATGAAGAAAAGTCATTTTTCGAAAAGTGTCTGTCTGTGTGTGCGTCTGTGTGTTTGTGTGTAGAATATTTTCTATGGCGAACGATAACTGCCGCAAATTGAAACAGAATAAAAATATATTTGAAATGTGTGCCCCAGTTGTAGAGGACTCAAGGGTTATTGATTTAGGTGAAGATCGGATAAGGGGAAGGTGTAGTTTACTGCAACGTTTTACGTTTTAACAAGAGTAAAGTACTTAATTTTGATAAATAAAGTATCCTAAAAAGAAGGTCATAATAATCCACTGTAGAAAGGCAGGTGAAATATCTACAGTATAAATGGAAAGGTTAGTTGAAGAGGGATGTGATAATTTTTTATATTGATGCTATAAATTTATTCTACCGAAAACTTAAAAAAAATTTAAATAAAATATTAATAATTGATATCGTTCCATGCTATGTAACCACGGATACGTAAACAAAATAATTGTTCATTTTCAGAAATTCACAGATAACAAACGCTGAGCGGTATTCGCGTTATTTAAATAAAAGACAATTTAATCAGTTGTACTAGGTACATTTCGTATTTTGATTATCTTTCTCGGCGTTTTTACCAAAAGCATGCTGATATATTTGGTTTCGTTCCGAGTTTTTGTGTACGCATTAAAAATAAATTTTATAATTAATTAGAACATGGAAGTCATGTATGGTTCTCCACACCGATTTTTAAATATACAAAAAATAGTTTATTACACAGCATTTTCGTATAGCCTACATTTGAAATATGACTTATTGAAAAATCTATTCATCGATAAGAATCATGTAAACAATGGTTCAATAACGCGTTTTTAATGTGTTATTACCGTTTACTCTAATGGGATTGATTTCCGTATGTTATCACGCGTTTTTCAGCCACTTTAAAGACAGAAAGGATAACGGATAACGGAGATGTTCCAAGCCTCTGCCTATACCATCCCCGGCTCTCCATCGAGCTGGAGGTCTGTTGTTCTGAACGCTGACCAGGCGTTTTTTCATCCTAGCTGACCGATTTTTTCATCCTAGCTTCCAAACTTTACGGTCTTTACAAGCATCATCCTTCAGATTTCTCTGTCCAATTACATTTCTTATGCCTTCCATCTAAGTCTTTCACGGTGTCTCTCGTTCTCTTCTTTCAGGAGGTTATTCGTCCATTCTAATAATCTCTTTGACCCATACGATACCCTTTCTATCATTACCCATACGACACACATACCCGTACCATCTTAATCTTTTTGCATCAATTCTGCCATTTATACCGGGATGTATATTCATTCTTTCTCTTATTTCTTCATTTTACTTCCATATTCCTTAAGGAATGGAAGTATGGTGATGGCAAAAAAAATCGTGTTCGAGATTATTGCAGATTCTGATTCTACTACACTCAAAACATGAAAAAAATCGTTTTCCGAAAAGTGTCTGTGTGTGTGTCTGTCTGTCTATCTGTCTGTGTGTCTGTGTGTCTGTAGATTTTTTTTCTATGGCAAACGATAACTGCCGCAAATTCAAACAGAATCAAATAATTTTTTGCATACAGCCCTGATTTGCAGAGTACTCGCGACCTATTGTTTTTGGTGAAGATCGGTTGAGGGAAAGGGGTAGTTTACCAGCAACAGTTTTTTTTTAGCAAGGGTAATTTTGTTTGTTTGGCAAACGATAACAGCCGCAAATTCAAACAGAATCAAATAATGTTTCGCATACAGCCCTGAATTGTAGAGTTCTCAAGATCTGTTGATTTTGGTGAAGATCGGTTAAGGGAAAGGGGTAGTTTACCTGTAACGTTATATGTTTTAACAAGGGTATTTCCTATGGCAAACGATAACAGCCGCAAATTCAAACAGAATCAAAAGATTATTTGCATACAGCCCTAAATTGTAGAGTTCTCAAGACCTATTGTTTTTGGTGAAGATCGGTTGAGGGAAAGGGGTAGTTTACCAGCAACGTTTTTTTAACAAGGGTATTTTCTATGGCAAACGATAACAGCCGCAAATTCAAACAGAATCAAATAATTTTTTGCATTTGTCCCTGAATTGTAGAGGTCTCAATGACTTTTGATTTTGGTGAAGATCGGTTAAGGGGAAGGGGTTGTTTACCTGCAACCTTTTACGTTTTAACAAGAGTAAAGTACTTGAAAATTTATTTAAACTTTTTGAAACAATGGTAATTGTTAAAAATAAAATAATTTTGTTGCCAGGCAATAAAATTATAATTTTTTCAATTTAAGGTAATATAATATTTTTCATTTAATACAGCAATAAAAAGGCAGGTAAGACACAGCCTGGCTGTTTGGCTGAAAATGATTTTAAATATAAATCTTAGAATATGGAAGTCATGTATGGTTCTCCATACCGATATTATTGTTTGTTTGGCAAACGATAACAGCCGCAAATTCAAACAGAATCAAATAATGTTTCGCATACAGCCCTGAATTGTAGAGTTCTCAAGACCTGTTGATTTTGGTGAAGATCGGTTAAGGGAAAGGGGTAGTTTACCTGTAACGTTTTATGTTTTAACAAGGGTATTTCCTATGGCAAACGATAACAGCCGCAAATTCAAACAGAATCAAAAGATTATTTGCATACAGCCCTAAATTGTAGAGTTCTCAAGACCTATTGTTTTTACTTCCATATTCCTTAAGGAATGGAAGTATGGTGATGGCAAAAAAAATCGTGTTCGAGATTATTGCAGATTCTGATTCTACTACACTCAAAACATGAAAAAAAGTCGTTTTCCGAAAAGTGTCTGTGTGTGTGTCTCTGTCTGTGTGTCTGTCTGTCTGTCTGTGTGTCTGTCTGTCTGTAAATTTTTTTTCTATGGCAAACGATAACTGCCGCAAATTCAAACAGAATCAAATAATTTTTTGCATACAGCCCTGATTTGTAGAGTACTCGTGACCTATTGTTTTTGGTGAAGATCGGTTGAGGGAAAGGGGTAGTTTACCTGCAACGGTTTTTTTTATCAAGGGAAATTTTTTTTTTTGGCAAACGATAACAGCCGCAAATTCAAACAGAATCAAATAATTTTTCGCATACAGCCCTGAATTGTAGAGTTCTCAAGACCTATTGTTTTTGGTGAAGATCGGTTAAGGTAAAGGGGTAGTTTACCTGTAACGTTTTATGTTTTAACAAGGGTATTTCCTATGGCAAACGATAACAGCCGCAAATTCAAACAGAATCAAAAGATTATTTGCATACAGCCCTAAATTGTAGAGTTCTCAAGACCTATTGTTTTTGGTGAAGATCGGTTAAGGGAAAGGGGTAGTTTACCAGCAACGTTTTTTTAACAAGGGTATTTTCTATGGCAAACGATAACAGCCGCAAGTTCAAACAGAATCAAATAATTTTCTGCATACAGCCCTGATTTGTAGATTACTCAAGATCTATTGTTTTTGGTGAAGATCGGTTGAGGGGAAGGGGTAGTTTACCTGCAACGTTTTTTTTTCTATGGCAAACGATAACTGCCGCAAATTCAAACAGAATCAAATAATTTTTTGCATACATCCCTGAATTGTAGAGGTCTCAAGGACTTCGATTTTGGTGAAGATCGGTTAAGGGGAAGGGGTAGTTTACCTGCAACCTTTTACGTTTTAACAAGAGTAAAGTACTTGAAAATTTATTTAAACTTTTTGAAACAATGGTAATTGTTGAAAATAAAATAATTTTGTTGCCAGGTAACAAAAATAAAGTCATTTTGATTATAAAATATCAATATTTACAAGAAAAGAATTTTCAGTTTTCAAAATTTAAATATATTTTTATAAAACAATGGGTTCTTCATTGAGGTGGGGACTTGACGACAGTGACAGGGCTTTCTACCAAATTCAGCAGAGTGACAGGTAGGCCCAACTCTGATTGGCTCCTTAGATTTCCCCAGCGTTAGTAGGTTCTATGAAAATATTTTGTTTCAAAAATGATTTTAAATATAAATCTTAGATATGTTTTACAAATCTCATGTTTTATGTTTTAACATGGGTAATTTTTTATATGACGAACCATAACTGCCGTAAATTCGAACAGAATCAAATAATTTTTTACATATGTGCCTGAGCTATAGAGAACTCAATGTCTGTTGATTTTGGTGAAGATCGGTTACGGGGAAAGGGCAGTTTACCTGAAACATTTTTTGTTGTAACATGAGTAAAGTACTTAATTTTGATAAAGTATCCTGATAAGATCTTAATAATCCACTGTAGAAACGTAGATGAAATATCTATAAATGAAGAGGCTAGTTGAACGGACTGGGGGTAATTTTCTATAAATCAAAATTATAGTTGAAGGGGGAGGGGATAATTTTTACTTCCATATTTCCTTAAGGAATGGAAGTATGGTGATGGCAAAAAAAATCGTGTTCGAGATTATTGCAGATTCTGATTCTACTACACTCAAAACATGAAAAAAGTCGTTTTCCGAAAAGTGTCTGTGTGTGTGTGTGTGTCTGTGTGTCTATGTGTCTGTGTGTCTGTGTGTCTGTGTGTGTGTCTGTAGATTTTTTTTTCTATGGCAAACGATAACTGCCGCAAATTCAAACAGAATCAAATAATTTTTTGCATACAGCCCTGATTTGTAGAGGACTCGCGACCTATTGTTTTTGGTAAAGATCGGTTGAAGGAAAGGGGTAGTTTACCGGCAACGGTTTTTTTTATCAAGGGAAATTTTTTTTTTTTGGCAAACGATAACAGCCGCAAATTCAAACAGAATCAAATAATGTTTCGTATACAGCCCTGAATTGTAGAGTTCTCAAGACCTTTTGTTTTTGGTGAAGATCGGTTAAGGGAAAGGGGTAGTTTACTTGTAACGTTTTATGTTTTAACAAGGGTATTTCCTATGGCAAACGATAACAGCCGCAAATTCAAACAGAATCAAAAGATTATTTGCATACAGCCCTAAATTGTAGAGTTCTCAAGACCTATTGTTTTTGGTGAAGATCGGTTAAGGGAAAGGGGTAGTTTACCAACAACGTTTTTTTAACAAGGGTATTTTCTATGGCAAACGATAACAGCCGCAAATTCAAACAGAATCAAATAATTTTCTGCATACAGCCCTGATTTGTAGAGTACTCAAGACCTATTGTTTTTGGTGAAGATCGGTTGAGGGGAAGGGGTAGTTTACCAGCAACGTTTTTTATCAAGCGTATTTTCTATGGCAAACGATAACTGCCGCAAATTCAAACAGATTCAAATAATTTTTTGCACACAGCCCTGATTTGTAAAGTACTCGCGACCTATTGTTTTTAGTAAAGATCGGTTGAGGGGAAGGGGTAGTTTACCTGCAACGGTTTTTTTTATCAAGGGAAATTTTTTTTTTTGGCAAACGATAACAGCCGCAAATTCAAACAGACTTAAATAATGTTTCGTATACAGCCCTGAATTGTAGAGTTTTCAAGACCTATTGTTTTTGGTGAAGATCGGTTAAGGGAAAGGGGTAGTTTACCTGTAACGTTTTATGTTTTAACAAGGGTATTTCCTATGGCAAACGATAACAGCCGCAAATTCAAACAGAATCAAACGATTATTTGCATACAGCCCTAAAGTGTAGAGTTCTCAAGACCTATTGTTTTTGGTGAAGATCGGTTGAGGGAAAGGGGTAGTTTACTTGCAACGTTTTTTTAACAAGGGTATTTTCTATGGCAAACGATAACAGCCGCAAATTCAAACAGAATCAAATAATGTTTTGCATACAGCCCTGATTTGTAGAGTACTCAAGACCTGTTGTTTTTGGTGAAGATCGGTTAAGGGGAAGGGGTAGTTTACCTGCACCGTTTTTTTATCAAGCGTATTTTCTATGGCAAACGATAACAGCCGCAAATTCAAACAGAATCAAATAATTTTTTCATACATCCCTGAATTGTAGAGGTCTCAAGGACTTTCGATTTTGGTGAAGATCGGTTAAGGGGAAGGGGTAGTTTACCTGCAACCTTTTACGTTTTAACAAGAGTAAAGTACTTGCAAATTTATTTAAACTTTTTGAAACAATGGTAATTGTTAAAAATAAAATAATTTTGTTGCCAGGCAATAAAATTAAAAATTTTTAATTTTAATGTAATATAATATTTTTCATTTAATACGGCAATAAAAAGGCAGGTAAGACACAAACACACAATTCACGTTATTTCTGGCCTCACTCATGTTTATTTTCTTACGTTTGCACGCTTTTTAAATGGAAAGTGCCGAAACCCACACCAACATAACGCGTGCAAGCCGAAAAAATGGACATCAATTTGCTTACTGGCGAAGCTAGTAGTTAATGAATGGGTAGGCAAAAATCTTATCTTAAATTTTTTTTAAGGAATCACTAAAAGGACGGTGGGTCAAATCGGACGCTGAGGTAGAGTTTGCTGTAACCGAATGGTTCCACAAACAGCCGTAAGAATTTTACTAGCAGGGAATCTACAGGTTAGCGCAACAGTGGAACTCATGTCTTAATGTTATTGGAGACTTCTTTTAAAATCGTTGAATAAAAAATGCTTTACAGCTCTATACGTGTGTCTATTGAACAATCCTTGTATTAGTCATACACAATAATACAACTGATTGAACTTCAAATTTTTAAACTTGGTTAGTTTCTATATATATGTTTAATGTTACAAATAATTCAAATAACAATCTTGATCATCTGTTAGTTCAGCGGAATAACAGTGACACTTTTAATAACCGCATAAAATAAACACTTAGAAACAACACAGGCGCTTTAACTTAACTGTTTGGACCACAGAAGTGAGGCATGCCTCAACGCTCTATGTGTACAGCGCGGGACAATCCCCCCTCCCTACACTTCCCTATCACACCACTACATTGCTTACATACGATGTATACAAAAAACGCTGAGGCAAGTTTAGGTTGCCTCATTCGCTTTAAACGAACTATGCCGAATCTCACCTGTCACCATCTAGCGGTCGCTCAATAAAGCACGTTTCGGTTTAATAAATTTGACAGTCACAGTAACAATGTATAATCTTTACGTTATGTAGTTCATACGTATTTATAATTTTTATTCTACAGAATTTGTTAGGGTAGGCATTGCCTCAATTGCCTCCATGTAACTTCGCCACTGATATATATGTGTACAACGTTATCGGCAACAAAGAAGTAGTTTTTGTTAAAATTCCTTCCCGGGATATTTGGCCGTAGTCCAATGTTTTCTACAAAACCAGACATTTCGGCAATGCCATCGACTTCCATCATCAGTGAAAATCGAGTGCGATAACGTGAGGTGGTATACGCTAGTGACCACAATACTGTGGTTAAGGCTGAAGCAGTAAGTAGAAAGAAGTAGTTTCTATGGTAATATTTCATTTCGAAAATTATTTTAAATATAAATCTTAGAATATGGAAGTCATGTATGGTTCTCCATACCGATATTTTTTTATATGTGTACTACGTTATTGGCAACAAAGAAGTATTTTTTTGTTAAAATTCCTTCCCTGGCTGTTTGGCTGAAAATGATTTTAAATATAAATCTTAGAATATGGAAGTCATGTATGGTTCTCCATACCGATATTTTACTTCCATATTCCTTAAGGAAATGGAAGTATGGTGATGGCAAAAAAAATCGTGTTCGAGATTATTGCAGATTCTGATTGTACTACACTCAAAACATGAAAAAAGTCGTTTTTCGAAAAGTGTCTGTGTGTGTGTCAGTCTGTGTGTCTGTCTGTCTATATTTTTTTTTTCTATGGCAAACGATAACAGCCGCAAATTCAAACAGAATCAAATAATTTTGTGCATACAGTCCTAATTTGTAAAGTACTCACGACCTCTTGTTTTTGGTGAAGATCGGTTGAGGGAAAAAGGTAGTTTACCAGCAACAGTTTTTTTTTATCAAGGGAAATTTTTTTTTGGTAAAGGATAACATCCGCAAATTCAAACAGAATCAAACGATTATTTGCATACAGCCCTAAATTGTAGAGTTCTCGAGACCTATCGTTTTTGGTGAAGATCGGTTAAGGGAAAGGGGTAGTTTACCTGCAACGTTTTTTTAACAAGGGTATTTTATATGGCAAACGATAACAGCCGCAAATTCAAACAGAATCAAATAATGTTTTGCACACAGTCCTAATTTGTAGAGTACTCAAGACCCGTTGTTTTAGGTGAAGATCAATTAAGAGGAAGGGGTAGTTTACCTGCAACGTTTTTTTATCAAGCGTATTTTCTATGGCAAACGATAACAGCCGCAAATTCAAACAGAATCAAATAATTTTTTGCATACGTCCCTGAATTGTAGAGATCTCAAGGACTTTCGATTTTGGTGAAGATCGGTTAAGGGGAAGGGGTAGTTTACCGGCAACCTTTTACGTTTTAACAACAGTAAAATACTTGAAAATTCATTTAAACTTTTTCAAACAATGGTAATTGTTAAAAATAAAATAATTTTGTTGCCAGGTAATAAAATTATAATTTTTTAATTTTAATGTAAATTATGTATGAGTTAATATCTTTATATATATAATTCTTCTGTACGTGTGTATGTCACTGAACTCCTCCATGTATAAAATAATATATCGTTCGTGGCAGGTAAGCATATCTCAGTTATGTAATGTTTACGTTTCCATTTTATTATTATGCCTACAGCAATAAAAAGGCAGGTAATACACACACACACACACACACACACACACACACACACACACACACACACACACACACACACACACACACACACACACACACACACACACACACACACACACACACACACACACACACACAATTCACGTTATTTCTGGCCTCACTCATGTTTATTTTCTTACATTTGCACGCTTTTTAAATGGAAAGTGCGGAAACCCACACCAACATAACGCGTGCAAGCCGAAAAAATGGACATCAATTTGCTTCCTGTGGATCGCTGGGCAGTGTAACTGCACGTGTTTACAGAGGAACGATTCATAGACAGACTTTTCGTCTTTAGGGAATGAACCCTCTGCAAGATGCTGAGGGTCCATGAGTGACTTCGGAGCGCTCCTTCTTTTTCGCGTGTTTGTTCTGTGAAACATACACTGTAGATTCGCAGCTTTACTCTAAGCAACGCTCAATAGGAAATGTTGAAAATTTTTTCCACAGTGTA